>SJYW01043077.1:418871-435810 GCA_006410735.1 Raphicerus campestris | reverse complement strand
TATATATTTGCCAGTTTGTTTTAGTATTTTAAAACATTGTGCTTTAATAAATGGGCAGTAACTATACTGCACCCGTAAATCACAACTTTAAATAAATAGTTTCAAACTGTCTAGAGCTTGTGCTTAGAACAGATCTTGCAACCTGAGTATGACTGGTACAAAATATATCATAAAATATTGACACGTTTCCAACTTAAAGGAGAGCCAAGTTTCCTGGAGCAAATTGTACTTGTAAACACCAATCATTTTTACAACACTTTAAATTATCAAGTGCTGGCACTTGTGACCCAATTTGTTTAAGCGTTATTTTGGATCACATCAAATAAAAAGGGCATATTTTCAAAGACAACATTCTACTGCCAAATACAACCAACTCATGTTTATTTCTTCAGGTGAAAGGTTCAGGGTCAAATTTTAAAAATACTATCATTGTTTTTCCCTTCACAAAACCTATTGTCATCAGATTTTCAAAGATTGGTTTAACTGAAAAAGAATTAGGCAGCACTAGAGAACGTTATTATCTGCCTCTAATTAAACTGAGACAACAAAACCAGTATCACAAACTGCTGTCATTTTTTTTCCTTTGCAAATGCTGTTGTTGTGAGATTTACAAAGTTTGATTTGATTTTTTAAACGTGCAGGGCCAGAAAATCTTATAATTATTAGCCTTTAAATTGTCTAGTGTAAGTTCTCTCCAAATTGTCTGCTTTTATAAATTACTATCACCTTTATCAATACCATACTCTGATATTTGTTTTATAGTTTCATCTGATGATGATTAAGAAAAGAGAACTTCATCAAAATAAATATTTCCAAGACTATTTGTGCTAGCTTATAACTTGAAAATTAAGGGGACCGATAAATTCTAATTTACATTCAAGACAGGCATTCTTAGAAATATCATAGACTTGTGAGAACATCGTGCAAAGATACTCTCACCAATTTTTCCGTAATTTTATTTCCTGAAGTGATGAACAAATTATATATGAACATACTGCTTGAAAATGGATTAAAAGCCTGGGCCAGGTAGATCCCATGGAGGAGGAAATGGCAACCCACTCCACTATTCTTGCCTGAGACATCCCATGGACAGAGGAGCCTGAAAGGCTTACAGTCCATGGTGTCACAGTCAGACAAACCTGAGGAAGTGAACAAACGCACAAACATATCTGATCTGCACATTGATAATAATTCATTGTATTTAGCTGCAAATAATCTCATTTCCCTAATAAAAACAATAAAACTCACAATAGCCACACCCACATCTTTGCCTCAATCAATTCTATTCAGAATTCTTCCTAGTTATGAAGAAGACTCACGTACCTCTAAAGACAGATATTATCTGTCTTTAGACATCTTTGTTTTATTGCTATTTCAATTTATGAGGACACCTAGGGCTAAGGCGGAGAAGGCAATGGCACCCCATTACAGTACTCTTGCCTGGAAAATCCCATGATGGAGGAGCCTGGTAGGCTGCAGTCCATGGGGTCGCGAAGAGTCGGAAAGGACTGAATGACTTCACTTTCACTTTTCAGTTTCCTGCATTGGAGAAGGAAATGGCAACCCACTCCAGCGTTCTTGCCTGGAGAATCCCAGGGATGGCGGAGCCTGGTGGGCTGCCGTCTATGTGGTCGCACAGAGTTGGACACGACTGAAGCGACTTAGCAGCAGCAGCAACATACATAATTTTTGACCACTTACCAAATATAAACATAAATTGAAATGTAAACTATGACAATAATTCATCTCTGTTACCCATTTTTTCCTACAAATATTCTTCTTGAGTTTATTCTCTGTGATAACTGGAGAATGTTTTCTTGTTTCTACATCCTGTATCAAACCTTTTCCTCCAAAACATACACCTCAAAACATACATGTGATGTCACCTGAGAACCAGACACCCCCAGACTGCCTGTACTAACCACCGTTTTCTGAAGTCACTTGGTGTTTATACTGAACACTGTTTAGGAAATATCAGTCAATATTTGAGAGGAAACATTGTTTTTCCTTAAATTGTAACAACACTTAATTATCATATAGTTTAAAAATAATCTAGGTTTAGATCTCAAGAGTAGCCTAGACCATGATTATTTCAGAATCCGCCTGAATAATAGCCATAGTAACTAACTGCTGCTGGGAGTAACATAACTACACGGACTGGAAAGTAACAGGGGCAGGTCTCATAACCAGGTTTTGAACATAGCTTCTCACTCCCTAGCAATGCAGCTTAAAAGGATGGCAAAATTTACTTTGAGAATTACTAGTTTTACATAGCTAATGGGCATTCCTGGTGGCTCAGATGGTAAAGAACATGCCTGCAGGTGTAGGAGGTATAAGAGACGTGGGTTCAATCCCTGGGTTGGGAATATGCCCTGGAGAAGGAAATGGCAACCCATTCTAGGATTTTTGATGGAGAATTCCATGGACAGAGGAGCCTGGCGGGCTACAGTTCATGGGGTCACAAGAAGTCGGACATGATTGAGTGATTAACACACAGCTAATGAAAATTTACTTCCCTGGTGGCTCAGAGGGTAAAACATCTGCTTGCAATGCAGGAAACCTGGGTTCAATCCCTCGGTTGGGAAGATCTCCTGGAGAAGGGAGTGGCTACATAATCCAGTATTCTGGCCTGGAGAATTCCATGGATAGAGGAGCTTGGCAGGAAACTCATATGTTTAACAAAGCTTGAAAGTGAAAGTGAAGTCACTCAGTCATGTCCAACTCTTTGCGACCCCATGAACTATAGCCCACGAGGCTCCTCCACCCATGGGATTTTCCAGGTAAGAATACTGGAGTGGGTTGCCATTTCCTTAGCAATATATGAAAACTCATATATTTAACAATGAATACACAAATAACACATTGCTCTTGTTCCTTTGTAGATTTTTATTTTCTGCAGAATATTAACTATAATATGAAACTTTGCTTAAAGTTGTAAAAAAAATTCACAAAGTATAAAATAATGAAACAAGGCTGAATTTACTCTTGCAATGGACTTGACAAGTGACTAATTTGCTGTGAGAAGTTAAAAGTATTATATCACTGAAGATTTATTGCTTACCAAGAGCAGAGATACAAAATGCATCTTTGGCCTGTGGACTTTTCTAAATTAATTTATATCTATAAGACTATCTCTGCCAAGAAGTGTTCTATAAGCAAAACAAAGAAAAAATACTAATTAGGCTCATCTATCATTAAATTCAATACCTGATGCATCTATATTATCATAGTTCATATCATATGGTAGTTGTTTATGTAATATAAAATAGCCAGGGCTATATACATACACAAAAACTCATCACTTTTTTGTCAACAAATATATTTATACATATATCTATATCTACCTATATATATATGAAACATTTTTTACAGATCCTGAATGCTCTAAACTTTTTATAATTTAAAAAACAGTTTCTATAACTTTCCTTTATTAAGACTTTTGTAACTTGTAAAAATTATTGAAAACCTTGAATTAATTTATAATCCCAAGGTCAGATTACTCTAGTCATTAAGACAGTCTAAAATTCCTCAAAATATTGTTTTATAATATTTCCCTTTCTTTTCACTATAAAGACAGAAAAAAGCATGACAANACTTTCTTTTATTAAGACTTTTGTAACTTGTAAAAATTATTCAAAACCTTGAATCAATTTATAATCCCAAGGTCAGATTACTCTAGTCATTCAGACAGTCTAAAATTCCTCAAAATATTGTTTTATAATATTTTCCTTTCTTTTCACTATAAAGACAGAAAAAAGCATGACAATTTTATACCTATCAGCACATAATTACATAGTATATTGATGTTTTATTTTTATTAACAATATGGAATAGATCATCTGAGTAAAATACTGAAGATCACACTTTTTCCTTTTACACTTTTTTTCCTGTATAAAATCAGTCTAGTGGTAGTGAATATTTTCTTGCTCTTACAGTTATTTTTTCCCAGTAATTTTGCATACATATTATTCTAATAGCTTCCCAGGGATCCACTTGAGTGTCCAATGGAAAGGTTAAGTTGGAATAAGAGAAAGCATTGCAACTAATTAATATGTCAGAGGAGTATAGCCCTAGCCAAAAGAGTTAATGAAGCTTGCTAAGGACACATGTGGGCCTTTTGTAACACAGGCCTGACTGTACAGCCTAGTTAGGTTAAATTATCTGTCAGTTACTGACCAGTTGGCCACCACCTGGCTGCCTAGGCCAGTCTGTCCCCCATCCCCAGCAGCCCTCTTCCCAGATCTCAATGGCAAGCTGCTGCCACTAACCCTCTAGAAGCCCCTGACAAGGTTTGGGCACACAATGGGCTCCTGACAAGTGAATGAAGGGCCGTGGTGACACTCTGAATGGGGAAGATTTTCCCCATTTAAGCTGGTAATGTTCACAACAACACACATAAAAGAAAAAAGCCCATCCTTGGTGTCAGGCCATTAACATGTATAACAATATGCTAATAACCTTCTAGATTACTTTCAGTTTCCAAGGACATTTAAATACTTGAATTGATCCCTTCAAAACTTAAAGGGGACGCTGGGAGAGGAGAAATGAAGGGGCAGTTGGCTAGGGAGGAGGAAGAAACAAAAAGCAAATGGGAGAGATTGCAATCTATCTCACAGTAAACTACTTATAATGCCTTCCACCCAAACAGAGGGCTTCTGTCTGTAGAAAGATTACACTCAGGCTCACACTGTGCCCCAAGGGAAACATTATCAATGACACGCACATCTCCATGAGACTTGCATTTAAACATGGCTGTTGTGATCAGGAGGTGGCAAACTAAAATTTTTAAGTGCAACCATGGACCTTTGGTTTTGAGGTTGTGTGTTACCCTTCCCTCATCTCTCTCTTTTTTGGGAGAATTTCTACAGTACTATAGGCAGAACCTTTACCATCTGCCCAATTAACAAACATGTTTCAGGAATCTGAAAAATCATAACTCAAGAAAAAATTATGCCATTTTAGGAAACAGTCCCTGCCTGAGGTTGTAGCATGAAGCAATTAAGAAATGAGTTAAGGAAATAGATCATAAAACACATTTTCTTGCCCGTTGTGTTATCGTTTGTCATTTTCTTAGAATAAAACAAATGTGAGGTGGAGTTTTAAATCCCACCATATTCATTCAATGTATGTCTCAGAATTAAAAATCATTTTATGTTAGCATAAGGAAAAAACTATCATATTCACCACCTGCCACATTGTATGTCAAAATTCATTGCTTCTGCCTTAAAAAAACACAGTAACTCTTTCTTTAGTGCTGATTAGTGATAGTCAATCAATTTGAAAAATTACTGTTCTCATAGAATTCAATTTTGGGCTGTTGCCATGAAATTGAATCTCCCTGGCTTCCAATGAGAGAAGGGGTTTGGTAAATATGATATGCTTTTTAAAATCCTGTCACAAGGAACTTAACAGGAATAGGTAAATGGTATAACATTTCACTTTAATTTAGAGGGTAAAATGCTTCCTCTTTATACAGGTTTTGAAACAACTCATAAATTTGGAGCATCAAAATCTTCATGTAATGAAGAGTCCAATTTGTACCAGTCTGCAAACAGGTGCCCATGCTGTGATACTAAACAGGAGCCCTTTTTGTAGAGTCTGTTAAAGGGTTTGCTTCCCTAAGCAGCTGAGCAAAAATATCAGAATATAATCCTTGAAAACAGGTTATGAAAAATAAACATTTGTTTTCATGCTGCAAGCATCATTTATTTTTAATGACGCATTAGGCAAGTGAACTACTGAACTTAATTCTAGGTAACATTAACAATAATAACAATAGCAATGTGGATTTGTGTATTATTTTTCAAGTCTTCTATTTTAATTCAGATTTAGGATTCATTTACTATTTCTACTTGGCTTCAGTCTCATTGTCTATCCTCTTGCTCTACCTTTAGTAGAGGGAGGTGTCCTGGGGGACAGAGAAGGAAACAGCAGAAAACAGTAGCTGGTATGCCATCAGCTCCTTGGCCACATTCTACCATGTGGTAAGCTGTATTCAAAGGACCATGGGGCATCTCCACTGTCGTGTACCGCTGCTTCATTTCCATCAGGATGGAGAGCCAGAGTGAAGTGTCTTTAAAGTTTCCTTATTATAATCAAATATAATAAGCTACTTATGAAGAAAATAAGACAGGCCAAGTCAAGGACCCCCATGCCTAAACTTCAGTATTTCTACTTCTGTAATGAAATCTTCCTTTTCTGAGGCTAGTCTCAACATTCAGTCAGTTGCTCAGCTATGTCCAACTCTTTGCAACCTCATGGACTGCAGCACGCCAGGCTTCCCTGTCCATCACCAACTCCCAGAGCTTGCTCAAATTCACATCCATCAAGTCCATGATGCAATCCAACCATNAAATAAGACAGGCCAAGTCAAGGACCCCCATGCCTAAACTTCAGTATTTCTACTTCTGTAATGAAATCTTCCTTTTCTGAGTCTAGTCTCAACATTCAGTCAGTTGCTCAGCTATGTCCAACTCTTTGCAACCTCATGGACTGTAGCACGCCAGGCTTCCCTGTCCATCGCCAACTCCCAGAGCTTGCTCAAATTCACATCCATCAAGTCCATGATGCAAGCCAACCANCAGTTGCTCAGCTATGTCCAACTCTTTGCAACCTCATGGACTGCAGCACGCCAGGCTTCCCTGTCCATCACCAACTCCCAGAGCTTGCTCAAATTCACATCCATCAAGTCCATGATGCAATCCAACCATCTGTTGTCCCCTTCTCCTCCCGCCTTCAATCTTTCCCAGCATCAGGGTCTTTTCCAATGAGTCAGTTCTTTGCATCAGGTGGTCAAAGTATTGGAGCTTTAGCTTCAGCATCAGTATACTGATATATATACTCTGGTGTCTCTTCAGATCATATAAATTTCAACATTAAAGTTTACTGATTTCCAAAATCACTCACTTGACTATTTTTCTATCCATCAGTAAGTAACTTTATAGGATACTCTAATAAAGTTCTTCAGTGAAAGCAGGCTCAATACTATAATTTCTATCAGAAAATGTGGATCAAAAACCAAAGTTAAGACTGTGAAGTGGCCATTATATCTCAGTCAAACAAGCTGTATTACATTTGGGTTGTAACCTAAAGAACAAAATGGCAAAAGGGCTAATAAAAACTCTTTATTTAAGGCCCAGTAATGTTGGTCGCTCAGTCATTGCAACTCTTTCTGACTCCATGGACTGTAGCCTGCCAGGCTCCTCTGTCCTTGGAATTCTCCAGGCAAGAATGCTGGAGTGGATTGCCATTCCCTTCTCTAGAGGATCATCCTGACCCAGGGATTGAACCCAGTCTCTCTTATTGCAGGCAGATTCTTTACCATTTGAGCCACCAGGAAAGCTCAATGACTCTGCAAAAAAATTGCTTTTCCAAGTTCAGGGACATAGCATTCTAAAACACATGGTATCTGATAATATACAGAAAAAACTGTATGGTGACACATACGCATCTTTCCTCTTCATTTGGGATAAAAGTTACACAGAATGGTTTTATTATTTACAACAATAAGCAAAGAAGTAGACATAATTTGTTTTTGTTGGATAGTATCACTGCCTCAGTGGACATGAATTTGAGCGAACTCCAGGAGACAGTGGAAGCCAGAGGAGCCTTGTGTGCTGCAGTCCATGGAGTTGCAAAGAATTAGACATGACTTAGGGACTGAACAACAACAAGATATATTTTACATGGAGATTATTTAAGATTGTAGTTTATACTATATGTAAGAGTCAAGATCATTTAAATAATGTCACTATGGTTAAAAGTAATAAAACCGGATTAGATTTAGCATTTAAGAAGCAAATCTAAGGTCCAAGTACTGTGTACAATATAAAAATGCATATTTTCAATCTGTAAAAATTATACTGTTTTTACTACAAACTTGTGTGTCTTAAGAAACTATTTTAAAATAGAGAATATAGTATGTACAATTAGCAGAGTGATAAAATTCAACTAGTATAGATTTCAAAGTTTGTTTAGATATTCAATCTTTTTATACTTTTAAATTACTTTATGGTTTTAAAAAAATGAAGTTTAATTTTGCATTCATGTGACCTAAATGGGCTGAGGCTTTTTCATTAAAACAAAGATTGTCTGGCTGTTTGTCCAAATCTCCAGTGAAGAGGCAATTGTCTCCTGACAGAGACAATTGTCGGTGTTTATTCTACTGAAAAATGTGAATGTGTTGTGTTTCTGAATTTGCTTAATTAAGAAAGGAGCTTTGTACAATTTATGGACAATGAATAAAAATGATAGGTCTCTAAGACTTCTTTGCTTTAATTTTTCTCTAGTGCATCTGATGGTGCACCAGAACTACTTAGCATTTCTTATTTCAAGACATTTATCTATTATAATTACTGAAAATTATTATTACACACATTTGAATATCATGTCTTTACTTAATGATAATAATTTAGCATACAGCAAATATCCATTTTGTTTTTACTTCATAAAAGAATATGCAGAACTTACANTTATGTTATCATAAGGAAAAAACTATCATATTCACCACCTGCCACATTGTATGTCAAAATTCATTGCTTCTGCCTTAAAAAAACACAGTAACTCTTTCTTTAGTGCTGATTAGTGATAGTCAATCAATTTGAAAAATTACTGTTCTCATAGAATTCAATTTTGGGCTGTTGCCATGAAATTGAATCTCCCTGGCTTCCAATGAGAGAAGGGGTTTGGTAAATATGATATGCTTTTTAAAATCCTGTCACAAGGAACTTAACAGGAATAGGTAAATGGTATAACATTTCACTTTAATTTAGAGGGTAAAATGCTTCCTCTTTATACAGGTTTTGAAACAACTCATAAATTTGGAGCATCAAAATCTTCATGTAATGAAGAGTCCAATTTGTATCAGTCTGCAAATAGGTGCCCATGCTGTAATACTAAACAGGAGCCCTTTTTGTAGAGTCAAATCTGTTAAAGGGTTTGCTTCCCTAAGCAGCTGAGCAAAAATATCAGAATATAATCCTTGAAAGCAGGTTATGAAAAATAAACATTTGTTTTCATGCTGCAAGCATCATTTATTTTTAATGACTCATTAGGCAAGTGAACTACTGAACTTAATTCTAGGTAACATTAACAATAATAACAATAGCAATGTGGATTTGTGTATTATTTTTCAAGTCTTTTATTTTAATTCAGATTTAGGATTCATTTACTATTTCTACTTGGCCTCAGTCTCATTGTCTATCCTCTTGCTCTGCCTTTAGTAGAGGGAGGTGTCCTGGGAGACAGAGAAGGAAACAGCAGAAAACAGTAGCTGGTATGCCATCAGCTCCTTGGCCACATTCTACCATACGGTAAGCTGTATTCAAAGGACCATGGGGCATCTCCACTGCCGTGTACTGCTGCTTCATTTCCATCAGGATGGAGAGCCAGAGTGAAGTGTCTTTTAAGTTTCCTTATTATAATCAAATATAATAAGCTACTTATGAAGAAAATAAGACAGGCCAAGTCAAGGACCCCCATGCCTAAACTTCAGTATTTCTACTTCTGTAATGAAATCTTCCTTTTCTGAGGCTAGTCTCAACATTCAGTCAGTTGCTCAGCTATGTCCAACTCTTTGCAACCTCATGGACTGCAGCACGCCAGGCTTCCCTGTCCATCACCAACTCCCAGAGCTTGCTCAAATTCACATCCATCAAGTCCATGATGCAATCCAACCATCTGTTGTCCCCTTCTCCTCCCGCCTTCAATCTTTCCCAGCATCAGGGTCCTTTCCAATGAGTCAGTTCTTTGCATCAGGTGGTCAAAGTATTGGAGCTTTAGCTTCAGCATCAGTATACTGATATATATACTCTGGTGTCTCTTCAGATCATATAAATTTCAACATTAAAGTTTACTGATTTCCAAAATCACTCACTTGACTATTTTTCTATCCATCAGTAAGTAACTTTATAGGATACTCTAATAAAGTTCTTCAGTGAAAGCAGGCTCAATACTATAATTTCTATCAGAAAATGTGGATCAAAAACCAAAGTTAAGACTGTGAAGTGGCCATTATATCTCAGTCAAACAAGCTGTATTACATTTGGGTTGTAACCTAAAGAACAAAATGGCAAAAGGGCTAATAAAAACTCTTTATTTAAGGCCCAGTAATGTTGGTCGCTCAGTCATTGCAACTCTTTCTGACTCCATGGACTGTAGCCTGCCAGGCTCCTCTGTCCTTGGAATTCTCCAGGCAAGAATGCTGGAGTGGATTGCCATTCCCTTCTCTAGAGGATCATCCTGACCCAGGGATTGAACCCAGTCTCTCTTATTGCAGGCAGATTCTTTACCATTTGAGCCACCAGGAAAGCTCAATGACTCTGCAAAAAAATTGCTTTTCCAAGTTCAGGGACATAGCATTCTAAAACACATGGTATCTGATAATATACAGAAAAAACTGTATGGTGACACATACGCATCTTTCCTCTTCATTTGGGATAAAAGTTACACAGAATGGTTTTATTATTTACAACAATAAGCAAAGAAGTAGACATAATTTGTTTTTGTTGGATAGTATCACTGCCTCAGTGGACATGAATTTGAGCGAACTCCAGGAGACAGTGGAAGCCAGAGGAGCCTTGTGTGCTGCAGTCCATGGGGTTGCAAAGAATTAGACATGACTTAGGGACTGAACAACAACAAGATATATTTTACATGGAGATTATTTAAGATTGTAGTTTATACTATATGTAAGAGTCAAGATCATTTAAATAATGTCACTATGGTTAAAAGTAATAAAACCGGATTAGATTTAGCATTTAAGAAGCAAATCTAAGGTCCAAGTACTGTGTACAATATAAAAATGCATATTTTCAATCTGTAAAAATTATACTGTTTTTACTACAAACTTGTGTGTCTTAAGAAACTATTTTAAAATAGAGAATATAGTATGTACAATTAGCAGAGTGATAAAATTCAACTAGTATAGATTTCAAAGTTTGTTTAGATATTCAATCTTTTTATACTTTTAAATTACTTTATGGTTTTAAAAAAATGAAGTTTAATTTTGCATTCATGTGACCTAAATGGGCTGAGGCTTTTTCATTAAAACAAAGATTGTCTGGCTGTTTGTCCAAATCTCCAGTGAAGAGGCAATTGTCTCCTGACAGAGACAATTGTCGGTGTTTATTCTACTGAAAAATGTGAATGTGTTGTGTTTCTGAATTTGCTTAATTAAGAAAGGAGCTTTGTACAATTTATGGACAATGAATAAAAATGATAGGTCTCTAAGACTTCTTTGCTTTAATTTTTCTCTAGTGCATCTGATGGTGCACCAGAACTACTTAGCATTTCTTATTTCAAGACATTTATCTATTATAATTACTGAAAATTATTATTACACACATTTGAATATCATGTCTTTACTTAATGATAATAATTTAGCATACAGCAAATATCCATTTTGTTTTTACTTCATAAAAGAATATGCAGAACTTACACAGTATTTTTATGCATTAATTATTTAAAAATTTTCTATTTCAAAAGGCACTGTATTTAACTCATTATATTTTTTGAACTACCATTATGGTATAATATGCTAAACACTAAACATTTTCCATAAGATTAAAATTTAAAGGAATTTATTAATTAATGTGACATTATATTTACTTTATATTTACCACATTTCCAGCTCTCAACAATAAGCTATATTTACCATTGTTCTAACTCTCAACAATAAGCATGCAAAAATTAAATATAAACACTTTAGAAATTTTATAGAAATAATTTTTTAAAAGTTTGTTTTTGGTTTGTTTTTAATCATCGGTTCCTTGATGACTGAAGTTTTTAGAGAATGACTTAAAAACAACCTATAAAAATCACACACACACACATACCAAAAAAACACAAACTTTCTACTTTCAGAGATCCAATAACAAAATACCACAGTTGCCAAAGTTATCTGCTTCCTATCAAGACCCATGTTTGGCAAAAGAAGTATTCAATTCATTCATCATTGTCAATGCACTAGTACTCTAATTATTTCAAATTGTTTCCTCAGCCAGAGGTCTAGGACAAATCAGGCAAGCCAAAAATAGCAGTTATGAATAATTATGCATAATTTACCTCAAGGCCTAGGCCAGTCTATCATTAAAACTTTTACTTGCCACACTGTGATCTCTGCTAATTGCAAACTTTAAAATTAGTTCAAGGTTGTCTTTTTATCCCGTGCCAACTTCAAACCCTCTTCCTAGGGACTTTCTGGTAGTTTGAACACTTCAAATAAAGTGTCATCAGAATTTTGTAAAGAATGCCTACATTAAATGAAAGATGGAAATTAGTGGAGAAAATATCGCTCTCACTTTTTGTAATGCTCAGATATGTTCATAAAAGTATAATGATGAAAGGTTAGAAATCAAAATAAGGTAATGGCCTACTTATGAGTATTCTACTGTGCTGAGAAAGAAGAAAGAGTTTTAGAAATGTGCCAATATTTCTCCTAAGAGTTGGTTCTTAGGCAATCACTATACTTTCTTAAAGAATGGACCCTTGACATTCTGCTATTTATCAGAAAGTCAACAGAGCAATCTGACTTGGACCTTCATTGAGGATAAAAACTGAGATACCCATTTCTTTTACCACAGACATCAGGATTTCTAATAACTATAAATATTTCCAAATATGCAGTAAAGTATGACACTAAACTGAAAGCAATGCATTTTGATTTCTTTTTACCCTCTTCGATGTTATTTCTTCCCATATAAAGAAACGTTATAAACAAACCATTATCCCCATCATTTCTCCCCTTTGCCCTACCTATGCTCTATCTTGTAGTTATACTCTATCTTCTTGTTGAAAGAAGAGAAAAGATTAACTAAAGGGAAAATAAATGTGCTATCTTAAATTATCTATCTTTCATTTTACTTGAATTTTAACCTCCTTTTAAGGCCTTTGAATTTTAGGCCATGAAGACATGTATCACTAAACTGTCATCTTTCTGAATTATTTTCTTTATATAAAACAAAGGATGCTCCATTTCATCTCAGACATTCTGAGGAGAAATGGGCCAGTCTTCAGGAATGTTTTTCCTGGCTATGACCAGTCAGATAAATGTTCCCACTCCATTCCTTTTAATAACACCTCAGACTTGTTATGTTCCTGTGCTTATGCTTTTATGCCTTTTATTAATTGATGGTTTTTGAGAGTCATCTGCTCGAGGAATCCCTTCAACAGTGCCAGGTCAATTTACTTAGAGTGATTGCTATTCAGATCCTCTCTAAGCATCATTCTGAAATATTTTGAGCCTGAAGATTCTGCTGAAACACTGCTTCAGAAACTGGTGGTGGACGGTGCCAAGAAGCACACACACACAAAAGGAAAAGAACGCAAATTATGGGAAGCAGATGAATTTGGGAAAGAAAAGGATAAAAGCTAAAGACAGTAGATATTCATCTTCAATATTTTGAAGAATTCTACTTCTTGTTTTCGCTGTTGTCAGTCTTTTTGCATGAAAGAGGACCTTGTAATATGGCTGTTATGACGGTGCCAGAATGAAAATCAGAAAACAGCAGTTATTATATCATAAATGACTTTGTGTTATTTCAAGAGTTAACAGGCACATCCAGCACCCCTTTGGCCTCCCGGTGGGCCTCAGCTACTTCAAGCAAAGCTGTCACCAGTGCTTATGTCAAAAGGAGAATCCATGTATTGGGTATATTTCGCTCTTGTTCTCTGAAATCTTTTAATTTAGTGAACATTTTTTTAAAAAATGAACAAGTTACCATAACAAATAATTAGAAATTGTGATAAATTACATAATAGAGAAGATAAGGGAAAAAAAAAAGATAACAAGGATGGTTGCTAGGCTTAGTTTAGAGTATGGATCAGGGAAAGCTTGGCATTTAAGCTGAGAAGTAGACCAGTAGGGTGATACGATAGAGGTCTTAAGGTGATGAAGAACCCAACCAAGATCTGGAGTTAGATCACTGGGATCTTAGTTGTGTAAGTTATTTGCTGCTAATTAGCCTTTGGGCAAGTGACTTAATCTCTCTGGCTTCAGTTTCATTATCTGTAAAGCAAAGATGATGATAGTCTCTAAACCATAGAAGAGACTGGGGATAGTGTTCCTGGCAAATGAAAACACAAGAATAAAAAACCTAATGAGTGAAAGCATTTGGTGCTTCTGAGAGACTGAAACTTGGCCAGTGTGACCACAGCATGATCTGGCAGGGATGAAGTTCAAGAGAAGCACAGCAGGAGCTATACCGCCTAAAGCCTACTCAGCCTTGGAAAGAATGCTGGACTTTGTCGTACAAAAGCTGATGTTTGCTTTTCCTTCAGAAGATGTATATGTCAGCAATCAAGATAATGGAGGGTAGAAAGGAACAATGTGAAAAAGATCATCTTTTTCTGAAACAACATTAAAAATTAAACAATTAACACATAGTGGATGTTTTCAAATAGATGACTTTGACTGCAGTGTGGAGATTTTAAAGGGAAAGTTAGCTGGAACAGCAATGACATTTGTATTAATGCAGGAGACCAGTTAAGAGATGGTGGTCTGGTCCATGGTGACAGCACTGGGATGGAAAGAATTTGACCAATTTGAAATGTGTTTACATTATACTGCATTTATTTAAAAAAATCATTTTTACAAGATATGTTATTTCCTTTCAGAAGTTTTATATGGGTTGTACACTAATGATGTTTTAACTTTCAAGATCAATTTCTGAGGATCAGCATTGGCAAATTGTCTTATTCTTAAATGAAGCTTCTTTGTTTTCTCTTCCAACTTTCTCACTGTTGCTAGAAAGAATAGGCTGGCTTTTCTCGTGGGCCTCTCTGGGATTGTATAGAATGTTGAATCAGAATCACGTACAGCATGTCTCCTTTATGAATCTGTTTTATGCTCCTAATCCTTCACTGATTAAAAGTGACAGAAAAACAATACAGAGCTCCTGTAATCTTTAAAAAACAAACTTCTAAAATATAAGTTTCTAAAGTATTAAATGTATGAGAATTCCAAATTAGCAATGTTGTACTCAAGAAACTTTTTGATTAATATTATCAATGATCTCTGTGTAGTTGTGTAAATAAAATTTCACTTACAGTATCTTGATTATTTTCAGTATATTTCATTCTATTCTATTAAATTACCTTCAGTTTATTTCATTTATTCTATTAAATAAGTTCATCTAGTTCCTAAGATATGGTTCATGGCTATTCTACTGTGTATTATAAGGCATTAGCATACCATCATATCTATTACCATAAATCTGATGGTCGCAGAAGAACAAATGGGAAGAAAACCACATGTTTTCATTGTATAATCTGGAGATCGTTTCCATCACCTACTTATTTGTTTTCCATGAAAGAAAAGAATCTTTGAGGCATCTAGAATTCTGTGTTGAAAAATTTCTGATAGGTCAGAGGAAGTCAGGATATACTACTAGGTTTCACCCCAAAGAGAATATGGGTGGAAACAGACCCAATGGGTAGCTGTAAATGGTAAGAATCAGGATAGATAAAGTGTGAAATAAGTTTTGGGAAATGTCCCCCAACAAAGATTTCCCAGTTGATTCAAGCAAAGACATCCATTATATAAAAGTCTAGAGGTGTTAATTTTAGGCTGGATTTTGTCTAGGCTGCTTGGCAGGTTCATGCTTCTCTAGATCGATTACTTTTCTCTTCCCCTTTCTGTCTGAAATTTTACTTCTCTCTCAACAATTCACAACTAATACTGGAATAATTTCAGTCATTTCTATTTGCTTAATACAACTTGATATCATTTTCTACACTGTTTTGGTGTTCTTAGCTGCTGACTTCTCTGCTCAGACTAGGCACAGTCAGATGCTGAAAGACCCCATTCTCTAATCTGACTCTAGTTCTGCATAAACCAACCAGACTTCTTGTATTGACCATATATAGGGGCCTTTCAACATTTTCAAAAGGAATTGTCTTCTTTCCGTTCACCAGTCCCTCACTCTGGGGATTAAACTTTGTAAGTTTCATCCTTTCAGTTGATTCTGATTTGTCCAGGAATTGTATGTTTTTCTATGCCACATGGCTGTNTCAGATGCTGAAAGACCCCATTCTCTAATCTGACTCTAGTTCTGCATAAACCAACCAGACTTCTTGTATTGACCATATATATGGGCCTTTCAACATTTTCAAAAGGAATTGTCTTCTTTCCGTTCACCAGTCCATCACTCTGGGGATTAAACTTTGTAAGTTTCATCCTTTCAGTTGATTCTGATTTGTCCAGGAACTGTATGTTTTTCTATGCCACATGGCTGTAGTGAGACAGGAAGGAAGGCAGCAGGGCACAACTAGTAAAAGGACACAACCATTAAGAAGAACAGAATACCACAAAAACTGGTTAGGACCTATTAGGCTCAAGATGGCAGAAGATTTGACTTCCAGTAGACTTTGAGTCTCATTAGATGCTCATTATAAAAGACCTGCCTGCCTCTAGAGAAACTTATATGCAGGTCAGGAAGCAACAGTTAGAACTGGACATGGAACAACAGACTGGTTCCAAATAGGAAAAGGAGTACATGAAGGCTGTATGTTGTCACCCTGCTTCTGTAACTTCTATGCAGAGTACATCATGAGAAACGCTGGGCTGGAAGAAGCACAAGCTGGAATCAAGATTTCTGGGAGAAATATCAATAATCTCAGATATGCAGATGACACCATCCTTATGGCAGAAAGTGAAGAGGAACTAAAAAGCCTCTTGATGAAAGTGAAAGAAGAGAGTGAAAAAGTTGGCTTAAAGCTCAACCTTCAGAAAACTAAGATCATGGCATCCAGTCCCATCACTTCATTGGAAATAGATGGAAAAACAGAGGAAATAGTGGCTAACTGTACTTTTTTGGGCTCCAAAATCACTGCAGATGGTGATTGCAGCCAGAAACTTAAAAAGTGCTTACTCCTTGGAAGGAAAGTTATGACCAACCTAGATAGCATATTCAAAAGCAGAGACATTACTTTGCCAACAAAG
>SJYW01043077.1:400657-417309 GCA_006410735.1 Raphicerus campestris | reverse complement strand
AAAAGCCTCTTGATGAAAGTGAAAGAAGAGAGTGAAAAAGTTGGCTTAAAGCTCAGCCTTCAGAAAACTAAGATCATGGCATCTGGTCCTATCATTTCATGGGAAATAGATGGAAAAACGAGGAAACAGTGGCTAACTGTACTTTTTTGGGCTCCAAAATCACTGCAGATGGTGATTGCAGCCAGAAACTTAAAAAGTGCTTACTCCTTGGAAGGAAAGTTATGACCAACCTAGGTAGCATATTCAAAAGCAGAGACATTACTTTGCCAACAAAGCTCCATCTAGTCAAGGCTATAGTTTTTCCAGTGGTCATGTATGGATGTGAGAGTTGAACTGTGAAGAAAGCTGAGCACCGAAGAATTGATGCTTTTGAACTGTGGGGTTAGAGAAGACTCATGAGAGTCCCTTGGACTGCAAGGAGATCCAACCAGTCCATTCTGAAGGAGATCAGCCCTGGGATTTCTTTGGAAGGAATGATGCTAAAGCTGAAACTGCAGTACTTTGGCCACCTCATGCAGAGTTGACACATTGGAAAAGACTCTGATGCTGGGAGGAATTGAGGGCAGGAGGAGAAGGGGATGACAGAGAATGGATGGCATCACCAACTCAATGATGTGAGTCTGAGTGAACTCCAGGAGTTGGTGATGGACAGGGAGGCCTGGCGTGCCGCAATTCATGGGGTCGCAGAGTAGGACATGACTGAGTGACTGAATTGAACTGATAATGCATTAGCATGCTAAATTACTCACCCACAGGGATCATGACATTTAGGAGGTGGACCACCAAAGGTCAAAATGTGAGTGGTGGACCAACTCCTGAAAGTCCTTACCCCTTCTTCAAGATAGACTTCCCACCTACTAGTGAGCCTGTGAAATTGCCCAGCCCATAAAAAATAACCACCCACATCTCAGAGCACTCTTGTCTTTTGAGATGGACCACACTGTCTCTGGAGTATGTGTCTCTGTGAATAAACCTGCTTTCACTTTAGTTGGACTCACTCTTGAATTCTGTCCTGTGAGAAACCAAGGACCTTCACTCGGTGGCTCATTCCAGGAACTCACACAATACCTGGAACATGACCCTTTTCTCACACCCCATTTTTCCTACAACAGTAGTAGAGAGCCAGAGCCTGTGATAGAAACCAAGAAAAATAGGGATCTCCCAATTTTCAGGAGTAGATTTCAAATATCCACAGTTAGCATCCATTTAGGGTATTTAGAGTGTTTCATTCTCCTCTTTCCCTAGAAGCACACATTATATAGTTAAGGAACTCACAGAAATTCTACATTTAATTTTAAAATCACAAATGTATCAGATTTGGCATTATAATATTAATAAAATATAACAGTGAAAGAGATAGCCTAATGAATCAAGAGCCATAAAAGTGAGGTATTCTGTGAAAGTTTTCTATCCTATCCCCTCCCCTTCCCCTTTTCGCTCCCCTAAATCAACATGTTATATTTGAAACTAAAATTTAATCAAGTTATTTTTATCCTTTAAAAATATGAGTCATCCTTGTTGAATGTGCACTATGCACCTGGTAGTGAGTTAAACTCTTTATATATAAAAACTGTAACATTTAATTTATGCAGTAGCTCCATGAAAAAAATAGCAGCTCCGTCACCTTGGGGATGGAGAAAATGAAATTTATAGTGAATAAGAAGCAATGGCAGAAGTCAAGTTTAGGTCAGTCTGATTCCAAGGCTATAAGCACTCTAGTTTTGTTCACTTAACAGTGTAAGTAACTATTGCTGAGTGACTCCTGATACACAGAGCTGACATTGCAGCTTGCCATCCAGGCCCTTCTTCACTGAAGGACTTGGTACCTTGGCTGCTGGATGTGTTGCCAGTAGGCAGCAGCAACTCGCAGCCCCTTCAGAGGCGGCCTGTGTTCCAGAGAGCTTTGCTCCATAATTCAAGCCCTTCCCAATGTGATGCATCCAGAGACTGAACATGCAGGAATGAAAAGGCCTGGTCATCTTAACCCAATTCAAGATAATTCTAAAAGATCATTTTGAGTCATGCAAGCTGGAGTGGGCCTGTCTCCCAGCTCCACTTCTCCTTCTGCCTTCCTGATTCCTCTTCTTCCTTCCCCAGGGGCAGATCCCCAAGGTGCTTCTTTATAAATGGTCAGAGTCTGCTTCTGGGGAAACCCAACTCATAATAATGGAGAAAGAGGGAGAGGCTGGGCATGTGGTTTTAGGCAAGACAGAAGGAAGAACAGTGACAGTGAAGAAAGCACCGCTGCACATGATGAGCAGAAGTTAGAAAAACAATGCACTTCACTGTGTTTTGTTCTCCATAAAATTAACATGGCCATTCTTTGTAGCTAAAATTATTTAATTTATTGGTTTATTCTTTATGATCTAACCTTTTCTATAGATGGTATGTTCATATATTTACTCCTGTTTTTCCTGTCTCCATAATGCATATCTCCTAGGATATCAGATTTCCCAGAATGCCTAGAACAATCTCATTCATACCTGTTGTCTCATTTTAATTATCAGTAGTGCCTGTCTTCAGTCTCAAGCCTCCTTACAGGGAAGATCATTATATGTTCATCCAACTAATTCCCAGAACTTGTGTATATCTTCTACTTGTTGTGATTTTAAGTGATTTGTGTCACTTGGATAAAAAGGGTCATTAAGCAAAGCATTGAGCATAGCAGGTTTAAAATAATAAAAATTATAATAAATTAAGGATCTGCCAAAGATCTATAAACTTAACACCAGTATGTATGGGCAAGAGGGTGCAGAAACCTGTGCTTCCACGGATTGCTAGCAAGAGAGTAAACTGGTACAAGCTCTACTGAGGGCTATTTGAAAATATTTATAAAAAATTAATACGCATACAAATTTGCTCAGCAATGCTTATTCTAAACATTTAACAGAGAGCTATTTATTCAGTTGTGAAATGATATACCAGGCTATTCACTGCAGCCACATTTGTGTAAGGGGGAAACGAGAAAGAAAAATGAATGCCCCGTTGGCAGTAGGAAACCAAATAGACTGTGGCACATCCATACTATGTGGTACCAGGCAAAGGTAAAAATTTTAAAAAAGGAAGCTCTCAATATGAAAGATCCCCAAAANGGGCTATTTGAAAATATTTATAAAAAATTAATACGCATACAAATTTGCTCAGCAATGCTTATTCTAAACATTTAACAGAGATCTATTTATTCAGTTGTGAAATGATATACCAGGCTATTCACTGCAGCCACATTTGTGTAAGGGGGAAATGAGAAAGAAAAATGAATGCCCCGTTGGCAGTAGGAAACCAAATAGACTGTGGCACATCCATACTATGTGGTACTAGGCAAAGGTAAAAATTTTAAAAAAGGAAGCTTTCAATGTGAAAGATTCCCAAAACACATTGTTAGGTTTCAATAAAACCAGGCTATTAAAAAAAATAATTGAAAACTTCCATTCAATTTAAATTATATACTATGACATAATTCTTATCCACATATAAATACACTAATAATATGAATGACCTCTGGAAAGGTTAGATGAACTCCTAGCAGAGATGAGTGAACCATATCAATGTATTGCCTATTTGAAACTTTCCTTTTGAATCTAAATTTCTGATATGTTATGGATCTCAGACTTTAGTTCAAGCAGGTCAAAATGATTTTCATAATAATAAGGTGACATTTGCCTTTTCACTTGAAGTGAATCTCTAGAGTTCAGAGGCATTTATCAGAACCTCCATGAGTGTCTATCATTATATCTCTTAAGTTAACATCTAGTGAGCTTAGTATTATTTTTAGGTGGATTAGTAATTTCTTTGAATTTCTCAGTTTAATTTTCATTAGGGTAATTATTGATGGACATAACCCATAAAAACAAAACCTCAGTAATTTTTAAGGGTATCAAGGGGTTCTGAAGCCAAAAATGCAGACGAACTACTCTGATACAGGAAATTTAAAAAGGAAAAAAAATTGTAGTGTAGAGACATTTGAGGCTGTGAGATGGAAGCAATTAGTGAGCTGAGGAGAACAAAAAGTAAAACAATTTCACTGATGGGTCTGGTATAAAAAGCTTGGAAAATATTCGGCAAAGAGATATGTCAAGTTTATAACAATACTAAAGAGAGCTTAAGCTACAAAATTAGGGGTGGGAATAAACAGGATACATGCTTGCTTACGCAACATGATTCTAAGTTAAAAGATGTGTAAAGGGGAAAAAAGTCTATATGGAAAAAATACGCCCAATTCAAATGCTGCTTTTCTGAGTGCTCTATATAAGGGAGTTATTTGATGACATTTATTTACAGTTATTTAGTTATAAATATTGATAGTTTGTAATTCTAAAAACATTTTATAGGGCCTTCACATGGAAGTCTCATTTTATCTTTCTAACAATTGAAAGGGAAACAGCCTGAATATTACCATCATTTCATGTAAGAATTTGATACTTACAAGATAGTCTGCATTGTTCTTACAATATCATTAAACATTATCATATTATACAATTTACTTATTTAGTATATCTATTGTCTGTCTACCTCTAGATGAATGTAAGATCCATTTGAATTGCTCCATAACATTACCAACTTCCAGTATATTATACATTATATTCCTTTGCTGTGTTTGCAAACTGTCTCTCCTGAAAGAATACAATAAATCTGATGCTTAATATTTTTTATTCCAACTGCTAGAATGTATACAGTGTTAGAACAGAGGTCTAAGATGTNACTCCATAACATTACCAACTTCCAGTATATTATACATTATACTCCTTTGCTGTGTTTGCAAACTGTCTCTCCTGAAAGAATACAATAAATCTGATGCTTAATATTTTTTATTCCAACTGCTAGAATGTATACAGTGTTAGAACAGAGGTCTAAGATGTCAGTGTTACCACCATATATACATTTATGTACACAGAAATCTAGTATGATGTTTCTATTTTTGGAGAAGTTACCAAAAAAGAAAAAGATAAGGAAAGAAAAAATAAGAAAAGAAGAGAGAAAGAAGAAAAGAAGGAAGGAAGAAGTGAATGAAAAAAAGAGAAAGTAAAAAAGGAAGGAAGAAAAAAAGAAGAAAAGAGGACAGAAGGGAGAGGAAAAGGCACCCAAGGCCCACATCTTAAGAACCATGCTTATGCACCAACACCAAATCTCACAACTCACCCTGTAGAATTAATATTTTATTAATTACAATGAGCATACTCCAACATAACAATTAAAATGATTGAGGTAATAATAATATTATTAAGTCAACAAAGATATTTATCTACCTTGGATTTCCAGGAACTGAGCCACCTTCCTATATTTGAATCAGTTCAATTCAGTTACTCAGTCGTGTCCAACTCTTTGCAATCCCATGAATCGCAGCATGAAAGGCCTCCCTGTCCATCAACAACTCCCAGAGTTTACGCAAACTCATGTCCGTTGAGTCAGTGATACCATCAAACCATCTCATCCACTGTTGTCCCCATCTCCTCCTGCCCTCAATCTTTCCCAGCATCAGAGTCTTTTCAAATGAATCAGCTCTTTGCATATGGAGGCCAAAGTGCTGGAATTTCAGCTTCATCAGTCCTTCCAATGAACACCCAGGACTGATCTCCTGTAGGAGGGACTGGTTGGATCTCCTTGCAGTCCAAGGGACTTGCAAGAGTCTTCTCAGTTCAAAAGCATCAGTTCTTCAGGGCTCATACTTCTTTATAGTCCAATTCTCACATCCATACATGACTACTGGATAAACCATAGCCTTGACAAGATGGACCTTTGTTGACAAAGTAATGTTTCTACTTTTTAATATGCTGTCTAGGTTGGTCATAACTTTCCTTCCAAGGAGTAAGCACTTTTTAAGTTTCTGGCTGGAATCACCATCTGCAGTGATTTTGGAGCCCCTCAAATAATCCAGCCACTGTTTCCACTGTTTCCTCATCTATTTCCCATGAAGTGAAGGGACCGGATGACATGATCTTAGTTTTCTGAATGTTGAGCTTTAAGCCAACTTTTTCACTCTCTTCTTTCACTTTCATCAAGAGGTTTTTTNGCAATCTTGATTCCAGCTTGTGCTTCTTCCAGCCAGCGTTTCTCATGACATATTCTGCATATAAGTTAAATAAGGAGGGTGACAATACACAGCCTTGATATACTCCTTTTCCTATTTGGAACCAGTCTGTTGTTCCATGGTTACCATGTGTAAATTCATATTTTTAAAGCATTGGTATATATCAAGGTATATAAGTTTGTTATAAATAAATGCAGAGTCTTCCACCTGGGATAGGTAAAGAGGCCACACCACTGTTAGGCCTTTATAATATCTTATCTGCCTTCTGTCTGTCAACTCTATCTAAAATTTCAGCTCTGTCAATGGATTCTCCCTATCTCCCTCACCTGCTTTAATTTTATTTTTTTCCACAGCATAGGTCACCATCAAAACATCATATATATTATTAATGATGTTTACTGTCTATCTCCTCCATTTCCAAGCACAAATTTTTCTGTTTACCACTGTGTCACTAGAGACATGTAGAGATAACTTCCTGGAACTAGTCACCTGTAGGATGATTGCAAAATCAATATATGCACATCTTCAGCCCCCAGATGGTTTCATCTCTACTTCTGGGTCCCCTTGGCCTGGGCTTTATTCTTTCAACGTTATACTTTTAAAACAGCCATCTGCTTCGAACAGCACAGTTATTCAGATGACCATGAACTTAAGCACATATTTCAGAACCCAAAGGAAATCAGGAAAAACACCTAAGAGAAATGTGATATTCTGTGCAACTCACTTCTCTTCCCTTTCCATCAACTTTGTAAGAGATCTGGTTTTATGAAAGAACACCATAACAATTTGCTACAGGTGTTATGGTCAGCAGCTGAAGTATGAGAAAGGGTGTCTGTTAATAAAGGTTAAATAGAGTTTGTTTTAACTTAAGCTTAGAAAATAGTATGAAAGCTGTATTAAGGAATAGCTGGCTTTTTAAAAATGAAGTAATCTTTAATCATAATTTTTCTGAAGTTAAACTTGGGAAATCGTTGAGTCAGAAAAGGGTAGAATTCAGTTGGCCAAGGCTAGGGACCTGCACAACACTACTCAGTGTCCTGGCTTTTATCCAGGTAGAAGCCTTCACTTCATCACAATTTCAGTCTTAGATATCTACAAACCAAAAGTGTCCATGGAAGTTTATTCTATTCTTTCAGCTTTTGCACTCTACACAGACACCTTGTTTCTGCCACATTATCTGGATTCATTAGTGCACTGACACTGTGTCAACTTTGAAAACTGTTCAAGCAATGAGAGGTGTCCTGTTTTCTGTCCTAGGCCATCTGGCTGCCCTTATGTACAATTTGTTCAGGGAAAAAAAAAAAGTGCAGTGGATATGAGTGAGTATAAAGTGAGAATGGAAAGTGATGCTATAAAAAGTAGTAAGAAAAAATTGTCTTAATATATTTAGCACTTTCATAGTCTACCTTTTCTTAAATAAAATATTGCTGGTGTGTCTGGCATTATAATATCCTCTTTTAGCTTTTGCATACTAACTACTTTAGATGATTTGCCAACTAATTTCATTCTTATTTTTGCCCAGGGTAAGAAACAAAAGTTGTCATTAAGAAATGGGAAAGTAAATAGCAAACACTAGAAAATCGGATCTTGAATTATACATCATAGTAGAATAAAAAACAAAAATAATATATTATCTTCTCCATCAATTTCCAAAACACGTGAGCCTGACACTTTGGCCTAACTTTGCTAAAAGCACACCAAATCACTCCTGCATGTAGAGGAATAAGAGAGGAAGCACTATAAACTAAATCAATTGCTTTGACAAAGTGTTTTTTTTTTAAATTGGGGGTTAGTTAAAATTAAGAACATTTGTTCCTCAGTTTATAATATGTTTTCAACTTTTTCCAGTTAACCTACTTCTTCTTCTTTAGTATGATAGAGGAAGTCATGGATCTCTAATATACAAATAAAGATGTGAAGAACACCCAGACACAAAGGAAACACTTTCACAAAAGCAAAGCTCACATGAAAGCATTTAAGACAAGTTTCCTCAGACACCATTTCTCTATCCTGAAAAGTCTACTAGTCATTATTCATTAGTCTTGGTCTTGTCCTGATAAGATACTTAGTACTCTTGTTTTTGTTTATTCATTCATAAACTCTCTCTGACTTGCATATAAAAGGTAACTTCTATCCAACAGCCCCCAATAAATGTATTCTTTCAAATGCCCTAGTTGACTAGTTTAACAATCACCACACTGTTCATCACATAAAGATTGTTATTTCTTTTCCTTTGGATACTTACAATCTGTTTCTTGTAAAGTTGAAAGAGGTTGCTTTCTCATGTTGAAAGAAATGACAGCTGTAATTACTCCTACCACTGCAACAGGACTTGGTTCCTGATGTTCAGCTACATACTGTATAAAGCATGAGTCTGTTCAATGTTTTCAAAGATGAGAAAGGGTAATCTCAGAAAAGAAATCATAAGGTCCTATTTTCACCCCCTAAAAACTCAACCTGCAACAACAGGTATATAAAAGGTCTTTTTTTTTTTTTTAATTTAAACTTGTTAAAATATAATTGTAAAACTAAGATTATTTTGCTGTTTTGTTTTTCTTTCACAAATGATATCTATGAAGCCTGAGAGTGAAGGTTTGAAAGTGTTAGTGGCTCAGTTGTATCTGACTCTGCTAACCCATGGACTGTAGACTTCCAAACTTCTCTGTCCATAGAATTCTCCAGGCAAGAATATTGGAGTGGGTTGCCATTCCCTTCTCCAGGGGATCTTCCCAACTCAGGGATCGAACCCAAGTCTCCTGCATTGGCAGGCAGATTCTTTACCATCTGAGCTAGGAGGGGAGCCCACTGTGCAGCCTGCTGCTGCTGCTGCTGCTGCTAAGTTGCTTCAGTTGTGTCCGACTCTGTGCGACCCCATAGTTGGAAGCCCACCAGGCTCGCCCATCCCCTGGGATTCTCCAGGCAAGAACACTGGAGTGGGTTGCAATTTCCTTCTCCAATGCCTGAAAGTGAAAAATCAAAGGGAAGCCGCTCAGTCGTGTCTGACTCTTAGCGACCCCATGGACTGCAGCCCACTAGGCTCATCTGTCCATGGGATTTTCCAGGCAAGAGTACTAAAGTGGAGTGCCATTGCCTTCTTTGCCTGTGAAGCCTGACATCATTTTTTTTTAAAAAGTATTAATTGCTTTCCTTTTCAGGATTTCCATTAACAGTGCAAAAGGCACCTTGAAAATTAAAATGGATTGTTACCATAGGTGACCTAATCTGAAATTTTATTTAAAATTTTTGTTTAGTCTCTCATCTGTAGTAGCATCCTTCTGGTTAATATCATACAAGAAATCAATGCATTGTTGGAAAGACTAAGTGAAATCCTATACATAATACATATTGTCAGTGCCTGGTATAAGGTAAGCACTCATTAAATGCAACCTAATAATCTTTTAACATACTTAGGAAAAAACTATTTCATGCTTCTGTATTTTGAGAAATTTATTAAGTGACATAGATTGAATGAAACCACAGTTATATAAGAAATAGTTACTAAGTTATTGAAGAACATACATGATCATTATTCATAATGCAGGAGACCTGGATTTGACTCCTGGGTTTGTAAGATCCTCTGGAGAAGGGAAAGGCTACCCACTCTAGTATTCTTACCTGGAGAATTCCACAGACTCTATAGTCCATGGGGTCACAAAGAGTTGGACACGACTGAATGACTTTCACTTTCACTATTCACAAGTACTGCTCATTACTTATCAATTGTGTGTGTGTATCTGACCCTACCAGCTCCAAAGTTCCTCTAACCAAAGAATCATGTCATATATTTCTCTTTTCCTGTATCATGCTATCAGACACACTCACAGGAAGTACTTAATAGCGTCACATTGAAAAGACTTCAAAAATTCTTTAAACAAATTTAATCTTTAAAAACACAAAGATCTTATAAATCTTTTAACAATCATTTTTGTATTGATTAATAGAAACTAATATAAACATCTAAATTACAGATGAAAACAGACTAAAAGCAGATAAGATAGTTTGTGAAGGAAAAGACAATATGACAGGAGGTACCTCAGGGATGGGCTACATTTGCAGAAAAGGGAGGAGGAAGTGCTGATGATATTTAGGGATCAAAGCAGACCTGGCTTGTCCAAAGTCACTGTGGAGGCCAGTGCGAGTGGAGCCACATGAGGAGGGGACAGGATTAGGTCACTGACGTCACTGGACAGAGATCTTCTGGGCCTTCTAGGCAATTCTGAGGACTTTTACTCTGAATGAGATGGGAAGCCATTGGACGGTGGGAGCATAGTAACATCAGTTCAGTTCAGTCGCTCAGTCGTGTCTGACTCTTTGTGACCCCATGGGCTGCAGCACACCAGGCCTCCCTGTCCATCACTGACTCCTGGAGCTTGCTCAAACTCATGTCCATTGAGTCAGTGATGCCATCCAACCATCTCATCCTCTGTAGTCCCCTTCTCCTGCCTTCAAACTTTCCCAGCATCAAGGTCTTTTATAATAAGTCAGCTCTTCGAATCAGGTAGCCAAAGTATTGGAGCTTCAGCTTCAGCATCGGTTCTTCCAAAGAATATTCAGGACTTATTTCCTTAAGAATTGACTGATTTGATCTCTTTGCTGTTCAAGGGACTCTCAAGAGTCTTCTCCAGCACCACAGTTCAAGAAAATCCATTCTTCGGTGCTCAGCTTTATTTATGGTCCAACTGTCATATTCATAGATAACTATTGAAAAAACCATAGGTTTACTTAGACAGACCTTTGTAGGTAAAGTAATGTCTCAGCTTTTTAATATGCTTTCTAGGTTGGTCATAGCTTTTCTTCCAAGGAGCAAGCATCTTTTAATTTCATGGCTGCAGTAACCATCTGCAGTGATTTTGGAGCTAATAAAATATAGCCAACTTTACATTTTAATTCAGCATATTCAAAAGCAGAGACATTACTTTGCCGACTAAGGTCCATCTAGCCAAGGCTATGGTTTTTCCAGTAGTCATGTATGGATGTGAGAGTTGGACTGTGAAGAAGGCTGAATGCCGAAGAATTGATGCTTTTGAACTGTGGTGTTGGAGAAGACTCTTGCAAGTCCCTTGGACAGCAAGGAGATCCGACCAGTCCATTTTGAAGGAGATCAACCCTGGGATTTCTTTGGAAGGAATGATGCTAAAGCTGAAACTCCAGTATTTTGGCCACCTCATGTGAAGAGTTGACTCACTGGAAAAGACTTTAATGCTGGGAGGGACTGGGGGCAGGAGGAGAAGGGGATGACAGAGGATGAGATGGCTGGATGGCATCACTGACTCAACGGACATGAATCTGAGTGAACTCTGGGAGTTGGTGATGAACAGGGAGGCCTGGCGTGCTGCGATTCATAGGGTCGCAGAGTCGGATACAACTGAGCAACTGAACTGAACTGAACTGAACATTTTAATTTCAAAATGGATTGCAGCTATAATGGGATATAGGCAGACGTAAGCTTAATTTTCAGAGTAATCCAGGGAAAAGATGGTGGTGACCTGGCCAGGATGATAGCAAGGGAGCTGATAAGAAAGTTATATTCTTAACATATTTTGAAAGGATAGTCAACACAATTTACAACCATTGCAAGTGAAACGTAAAAGGAAAAAAAAAAAAAAGACTTAAAGTTGACTCCAAAGTTTTTGGTGTGATCACCTGCTAGGAGGAAGTGACCGCGAACTGAGATGAGGAAGGCTGCAGAAGAAGAATGCTTGTGGAGTGAGGGAGAGAGATAAAGAGGAAATTACTTTTTAATCAGTGTAACTTGAATATGTTAAGAAGGAAGGTGAAAATAATGACTCTGCATTTTAGAGAATTCTAGAAATCAAGAGGCAACAGCAAAGTCAATAAGGAAGGTGCCACTAGTGAGAGAGAAATAAGCCCGAGTTGGTGATGGACAGGGAGGCCTGGCGTGCTGTGATTCACGGGGGCGCAGAGTCGGATAAGACTGAGCGACTGAACTGAACTGAACTGAAAGTTATCTTCTACACCCCGTGGAGTGGATACAGAACATTCCCTGCTTCTCTCTGACTCATACACAACCTTCAAGATAAAGCCGAACTTGAAGCTTTGAAGGTCTTGCTATCCAACCACTCCAGTTCATTGTGGATATCTTCAGTTCCGAAAAACCTATAGATTTATTGTATACATTGTTGCTGTTGTTTCATCACCAAGCTGTTGAAAATGCTTTTTCAACCCCATGGACTGTAATCTGCCAGGTTCCTATGACCATGGGATTTTCTAGGCAAGAATACTGGACTGGGTTGCCATTTTCTTCTTCAGGGGATCTTCCTGATCCAGGGATAGAACCTTAATATCCTGCACTGGCAAACAGATTCTTTACTGCTGTGTCACAGGGGATGTTCCCCCATACCCCACTGTATACATACTGGTTAATAAATAACATATAGTGAGGTGGTTATTCGACTGCCTAGGTGGCACAGTGGGAAAGAATCCACCTTCCGATGCAGGAGACACAGGTTCCATTATTGGGTTGGGAAGATCCCCTGGAGTAGGAAATGGCAACCCACTCTAGCATTCTTGCCTGTAAAATTCTATGGAGAAGCCTGGTGGGTTACAGTCCGTGGGGTTGCAGAGTCAGACACGACTTAGAAATATCTATACGTATTTAGATATTTCTCTCCACTCAGCTTATAAATATACACCTAGTGTTTACCAAAAAAAAGACAATAAAATAATTCAATAATTTTATATATAAGTAATAAAAACTGTACATTGAGAGACTCTTTCTAAACTTATTTAGCAAATTGGTTTCAAAAATGCTAGAGTTTAGTCCCTAGTTTATAATGAATTTTTTCAAATTGTTATTAATATATATATACTCACATCCCCTCTTTCATATAGAAACATACTAACAATTGCCTTGTGATTTTCACATTCATCTTTGTGTTAAATATATTCCTATAAACATAAAAGTAATTTTCACTTTGTACTATACTGTCTTGATTCTGCAAATATATTTGACTAGACAAGCACAATCTTCTAGAAAATTATAAGCTTCTGAAGACTGAAACAATAAATGAAAGAATAATGATGTGAATTCCGGTGTTTTTTTTTTTTTCCATAAATAAGGGTTTGTATTCCATTAGTCCTCCCTAAAATGTTTAACAGTATGAACCTTTTAGGTCCTGAGAATTATTCATAAATACAGATGAGTAAAATCACCTAGACATCTTGAGTGGTCTTGACCCTAAGTTAAAACTTCCATATGTGAAAGGAGGTTGGGGATGGAGAAAGAGGGCCTGTGTTGTTTGAGAGCCTTTAATCATAATAAGAAGCAGCATGAGGGGGTTGTTTTATGTTGAGCAGAAGTAGACAACTGAGAATATTTTGTTAATTTTAGTTTATGTGATTTATACATAGTGTGTTGCCTCATATCATTAATTGATCTTGAGACAGGATTTGTAATTGCTATCAGATAAGGCAGAGAATACATAGGTATAAATTAATATGGACACCATAATGATGATGATTGCTTTTGTGATCCCAGTAAAAATGAGTTAAAATATCCAGGAATGAATGTGAAATAATATAAATAATCCAATTCACAATATCAAGGTGGAACAGTAGTCTTCATCAAATGAAAACCTCCTTTCAAACAATATTGCATTTTTGGATACTTTTTCAACATAGGACATCTATGGTTTCAAGAAAAAAAAAATCCCAATTTCAGTCTCCAATAAATGTGTCTCACTCTTTCTAAGAGTAAAGGTAAATAGGTCACTACAAGCAGAATCTGGAAGAATATTTTCCTTTCTTGAGTTTCAGGGTATATCGTACTATGAAATGAATTGGCAAATTTCACATATTGATATTTAATGTCTATATTTTATTTAATTTCTATGAGTACAAATGCTATGCTTCTATACAGAATGCATAATATGTATTTTATGCACATATCCATATTAGACTTAGGTTTTTCTAAACTATTATACAGTTGGTATATTAATAATCATTTTCTACTAGAGATGGGACCTAGAAAATCTTCACTAATATACAAGATTTAATTTTTTCACATTAAGAGCCTAGAAGCAGACAGTTGTGTCTGCTCTGGCAGCTCCTTGCAATCCTCAGTGGGCCAGGCTTCTTTCAGCTCTTTCCTACACTGCTCCAGGACATGGCTCACATTCTGGTATTGCAAGATCACTGCTTAGTGCCAGAGAATACCGAAATGCCAGATTTCCATACAGCATCTTCTTAGAAGTCCCATAGCCCTGCTTATATCAAATGAATCAAAACTTTGTCATTTGTACAAAATTTGTCTTGATAGAATCTGGGGAATGTACTCCTCTAGCATGATACAATGCCAGTCAGAATAAAGTAGCAGTTATTAGGAGAAAGGATTGAATGGATTTTGGAGTAGGCAATTAGACACAAAAGATTTTCAGAGGCACACAATCCAGCCATGATAACTGGATCTACGTTTCAGCTGCTTTTATGAATCATCAATTGCCCCATTCCCCTTACAATAATACTTAATTTATTCATAATATGTCTCTCACTTTCAAAATTAAAGCATCAAGCATGCCTTCTCCCATAATATCTAATATTGAGCATAACCAAGAAAAGGTGTTAGAACTTGTCTAAATTTATAAGCAGCAAATCCTTTACTAAAGACATTAAATTTATGAATGTTGGACAGAAACATATGATGCTATGTTCTCCCTGTATCAACTTGTCATTTTGACTGTTTTGTATGAGGTAAGCAATTAATGGTATGGAAAAAACAATATATATCAAATTCATATTGATAACTAATAACATTTCAGTAGCATAGAATGTTAATTTATTATCAGTATTTTGAAGTTTCCTCAAAGCTGTATACATGTGCTTGGAGAAGTTATATTAATTTTCAAATTCTGGAAATGATCGTTAATAATAAAATGAAGAATGTCATGTACTATCTACATTAGCAGATTTCCAAAATGAGATAAATTCACCCTGGCTATTGATATTTGTTTTAGCCTTTTAGATTTCTTCTTTCTTCAATATGTGATGTACATTATTATCCGTCTATATATATAATGTAAACTAGACTGCATATATAGAAGGAATACCTGTCAAATTTTATTGTCCAAATTTCCTGAAGACTGCTGATTTTGTATCAAGTTCAGAATTCAAGGCATTTGTTTCAGTGATCCAACATAGATGTCTAGTTGTTATTGAGTTTAGTATGTGCAACATCTGTTGTGTGATTCGACACAACTGAACTTAGTATTTAATTAATCATGAGATCATTCACGTGCCATTGAAATATATCCTCTTTTTCTATCCCAACTGTGTCACTGAACAGAGAGCCAGAAATACGAGGAATGGATCTACAGCAACAGGACCTATTGCTGGCGGTAGGCTGTAGTCATACTTGAGTGCTTTGCTGGTGGCTCAGTGATAAAGAATCTATCTGCCAAGAAGGAGACATGGGTTTAATCCCTGGGTCAGGGAGATTCCCATGGAGGAGGAAATGGCAACCCATTCCAGTATTCTTGCCTGGCAGATCCCACGGACCAATCTCTCAGGCTACAGTCCATGAGGTTGCAGAAGAGTTGGATGTGACTTAGAGACTAAACAACAATGGTGAGAACAAACAGGTATTTGTGCATAGGAATACATTTTGGTGCCTTACTTGTGAATTCTACTACATATGTTATTCTTTTATGAATAAAAAGATCTACCTAAAATTTTCAATTAATATCAATCTCCCCTTTGTCTATAACATGTTGGAATGCCATAACTTTCTTTTCTTTCTTTTTTTTTTGAATTTAAACTGTTTTAACTTGCTTCTTACAATTTCTTAAATTTTTAAAAGATTGAAAACTTTTATATTTTCTGTGGGATTTCTATAATGACTTTTCTTACTCTTTCTATGCATTTAATATAGGTAGTTTTCCAATAAGTATATCTTCACTGTTGCTAGGTTGAAATACAGCAACAGTTAATATGAACATTGAAAAAAATTAAAATATTTGAGAAAGAATATTAAGCAAGTAGTGAATAATTTTATATGAATAAAAAGAAACAATAAATCAGGACTGATTCAAAGGTCTTGACAATAGGTGACCAAGTAGATATTTAATGCATTAGCTCAGAAAAAGAATACAGAAGAAAGAGTAGATTTAAAAAATATTTGAGGTTTTTCAATCATTTCATTCTGTGAGGAAGATGACAATTATTGACTACTACAAATTCAGATAAATTTATGAAGAAAAAGCCATAAGATCTTCCAAATATCTACATCTGGAGATCATTCAACATTATTTTAAATAACTTCGATAAGAATCAATTTATTGAAATAATGCTGCAATGAACATTAGGCCATATGCATATTTTCAAATTGATTTTTTCATTTTATTCAGATACTCAGAAGTATAATTGTTAAATTGTATGGTAATTCTATTTTTTAATTTTTTAGGACCTTCTATACTGTTTTCCACAGTGGCTGCACCAATTTGCATTCCACAAACAATGCATAGATTACCTTTTCTCTACATCCTTGCCAATACTTACTTATTATCTTTTTGATGATAGTCATTCTAACATATGTGAGGTTGTCTTCTCTGGAAAATATCTATTCAGGTTCCTGTCTCTTATACAAATCTCATATTGATATTTAATGTCTATA
>SJYW01043077.1:378960-389977 GCA_006410735.1 Raphicerus campestris | reverse complement strand
AAAAAAAAAAAAAAAAGTGTACTTTAGCTAATAGTAATGTATCAATGTGAATCTCTTAGTTTTTAGAAACATTACCATATGCATATAAGACATTTTTAAACTTTTTATTTTAGACTGGAATAGAGTTGATTAATGGGCTTCCTTGGTAGCTCAGAAGGTAAAGTATCCACCTGCAATGTGGGAGACCTGGGTTCGATCCCTGGATTGGGAAGATCCCCTGGAAAGGGCATGGCAATCCACTTCAGTATACTTTCCCGGAGAATCCCCATGGGCAGAGGAGCCTGGCAAGCTGCAGTCCATGGGGTTGCAAAGAGTCAGACACGACTGAGCAACTAAGCACGAGACACAGCACACGTAGTTGATTAACAATATCATGATAAAGTCTACAACAAAGTGATTCAGTTATATATATATTTACATGTATCTATTCTTTTTTTCCCAGAAAACCATGATGTTTTCTCTGACTCAAATAACCAAGATGGTGTGGTCACTCACCTAGAGCCAGGCATTCTGGAGTGTGACATCAAGTGGGCCTTAGGAAGCATTACTATGAACAAAGCTACTGGAGGTCATGGAATTCCAGCTGAGCTAGTTCAAATCCTAAAAGATGATGCAGTTAAAGTGCTGTACTCATTATATCAGCAGATTTGGAAAACTCAGCATTGGCCATAGGACTGGATGTCAGTTTTCATTTCAATCCCAAAGAAAGGCAATGCCAATGAATGTTCAAATTACTGTATAATTGCACTCATTTCACATGCCAGCAAGATTATGCTAAAAATCTTGCTAGCTAGGCTTCAGCAGTATACGAACTGAGAACTTCCAGATATACAAACTGGATTTAGAGAAGGCAGAGGAACCAGAGATCAAATTGCCAACTGGATCATAGAAAAAGCAAAAGCAAGGGGATTCCAAAAAACATCTACTTATGCTTCATTGCCTAGGCAAAGCCTTTGACTGTGTCACAACAAACTGTGGTAGATTCTTGAAGAGATGGGAATATCTGACCAGATTACATGGCTCCTGAGAAACCTATATGCAGGGCAAGAAGCAACTGTTAGAACTGCACTTGTAACAATGGACTGGTTCAAAATTGGGAAAGGAGTGCTTCAAGGCTATATATTGTCAATGTGCTTATTTAACTTATATGCAGAATATATCATGCGAAATGCCAGGGTGGATGAATCTAAAGCTGGAATCAAGATTGCTGGGAGAGATATCAACAATCTCAGATAAGCAGATTATATCACTTAAATGGCAGAAAGTGGAGAGGAACTAAAGAGCCTCTTGATGAAAGTAAAAGAGGAGAGTGAAAAGCCTGACTTAAAACTCAACATTCGAAAACCAAAGATCATGACATCCAGGAAAAGTGTGGAAACAGTGTCAGGTATCATTTTCTTATGCTCCAAAATCGCTGCAGACAGTAACTGCAGTCATCAAGTTAAAAGACACTTGCTCCTTGGAAGAATAGCCATGGCAAACCAAGACAGTGTATTAAAAAGCAGAGACATACACTGCAGACAAAGCTACAGTTTTTCCATTAGTTCTATATGCGGTTGGATCCCTAGAATGGTAAGGTCCTGTGAAGAAGGAAATGGCAACCCACTCCAGTATTCCTGCTGGGGAAATACTATGGACAGAGGATCTTGGCAAGTTATGTCCAGGAGGTCACAAAATGAGTCAGACACGACTTAGCAATTAAACAACAAAAAAAATTATTCCAAAAGAACCAAAATGTAAAGACCAGAATAAAATTTGATTATGAAATAACCAACAGCTTGAATGAAATGTCCAAACACTGACAAACCACATTCCTCCTTGGCTCTGAAAGCTGACTCTATTATACAAGAATAAGACAAACTACATTTGGAAGTTCACAGTTCACGTATTGCTGAAGCCTGGCTTGGAGAATTTTAAACATTACTTTACTAGCGTGTGAGATGAGTGCAATTGTGCAGTAGTTTGAGCATTCTTTGGCATTGCCTCTCTTTGGGACTGGAATGAAAACTGACCTTTTCCAGTCCTGTGGCCACTACTGAGTTTTCCAAATTTGCTGGCATATTGAGTGCAGCACTTTCACATAACCTCAAATATGCAGATGACACCACCCTTATGGCAGAAATCGAAGAGAAACTAAAAAGCCTCTTGATGAAAGTAAAAGAGGAGAGTGAAAAAGTTGGCTTGAAGCTCAACATTCAGAAAACGAAGATCATGGTATCCGGTCCCATCACCTCATTGGAAATAGATGGGGAAACAGTGGAAACAGTGTCAGACTTTATTTTGGGGGCTCCAAAATCCCTGCAGATCGTGACTGCGGCCATTAAATTAAAAGACACTTACTCTTTGGAAGGAAAGTTATGACCAACCTAGACAGCATATTAAAAAGCAGAGACATTACTTTGCTAACAAAGGTCCATCTAGCCCAGGCTATGTCTTTTCCAGTGGTCATGTATGGATGTGAAAGTTGGACTGTGAAGAAAGCTGAGCCCCAAAGAATTGATGCTTTTGAACTGTGGTGTTGGAGAAGACTTTTGAGAGTCCCTTGGACTGGAAGGAGATCCAACCAGTCATCCTAAAGGAGATCAGTCCTGGGTGTTCATTGGAAGGACTGATGTTGAAGCTGAAACTCCAATACTTTGGCCACCCCATGCGAAGAGCTGACTTATTGGAAAAGACCCTGATGCTGGGAGGATTGGGGGCAGGAGGAGAAGGGGACAACTGAGGATGAGATGGTTGGATGGCATCACCGACTCGATGGACATGAGTTTGAGTGAATTCCAGGACTTGATGATGGACAGGGAGGCCTGGTGTGCTGTGATTCATGGGGTTGCAAGGAGTCAGACACGACTGAGCGACTGAACTGAACTGAACAGAACTGAACTGAATTGATACTAGTGTAGTAGAAACACCATGAGACACTGAAGGACAGGGAAGCCTGGCGTGCTGCAGTCTGTGGGATCACAGAGTCAAACAGGACTTGGCAACTGAATAATAACAACAAAGAAACTCCTTGCAGGCAGTGATTTTTTTCACATTCTCTTTGACTCTAAACTGTCTAGCAAAGGAAGTGCTTATATATGTTCAATGACTGATTCTCAATTATCTAGAATCAAATGACACAAATATCTTCTGAAGTCACTTTTTAAAACAGCTTATATTGTATTAATTAAAATAACAGTTTTTTCTTTACTATTGCTCACAAGTCACATTATGTACTCCAAAAGAAAGCTAATACATTATTATAGAAAAGCAAAGAGAAATCTGGCCTCATTAAAAATTTTTTTTTTCTCCCAAACTATGTAGATCCTTTTGTAAGGCAAGTTTTACAAAATACCCTGTATGTAACATTTAGTGATTCTTCCATATTTTGGTATCTACTAATTACCTGAGAGGTCATTAGGGATCTCCTCATCCTATTGTTAAACACATTACATTTCATTAACTGTTCTGTCAACTTAAGTTTTTAAATAATTGTTAGTACTGTGCTAGGTTCATGATCTTCTTTGAAGAACCAACAAATGAGCCCCTGATGGATGAGGTTATTGAAAGACTTGGCGAATCAGAGATCTAAATCAGTACACTAAATCCCAATTAATTATAAGAACAAAAGTTAGTTATATAAAATTTAAAGACATAGCTGTTCTTTACATAAAAATGATACCCTTCTTTTCTACACCTTGACCAGGGTATTTCATGAGAGAGATATGTTGTAATTTTCCAAGGTAACCATTCAGACTTATGTCTGTTTCCTAAGGAACATATAAACTTAAGTAACATATCTCATTTCAATATTTTGCTTGTAAGTGGACTGAGATGTTTCATGCTGTATTTATTTATACTCACTTCCTATGGAACATCTGCTTCTATAACAGGTTATAAACAATATCCCTCTCCTATTTAAACATTGTTCAAAATATCTACCTATATTTCTGTTGAAAATCATAATTTCTACAACTTATATCTAATAATGAAGAAGGCAATGGCACCCCACTCCAGTACTCTTCCCTGGAAAATCCCATGGATGAGGAGCCTGGTGGGCTACAGTCCATGGGGGTCTCAAAGAGTCGGACACGACTGAACGACCTCACTTTCACTTTTCACTTTCATGCATTGGAGAAGGAAATGGCAACCCACTCCAGTGTTCTTGCCTGGAGAATCCCAGGGATAGAGGAGCCTAGTGGGCTGCCGTCTATGGGGTTGCACAGAGTCGGACATGACTGAGGCAACTTAGCAGCAGCAGCAGCAGCAGCATATCTAATAATATCAGTGTTTTTTCAAAGGAAAATTGATTGCTGAGAGAAAAATTATCTGATGAACATTTTCTAAGTGTGTGACTGGTTAAAATTCTACTCAAAATTTATCTTTTATTTTCTATTTCTCCTTTGTCTATCACATATCATGAGTTCATTCTATAATGCTTATCTAGAAGTTACCTTTTTTATACTGTAGATATCATTTATTATAAAATTAATAATGAAATGAAAAGTTTTATTTTTATGTATCCTTTACTGCCAAAATACCCATAGCTGGATCTGCCCAAACTCTAAAAGCATATTATATGACTTTCTGCATCTGTGACCTTTCATTTGAAAATTTTATCTTCATAGAATATATATTTTTCTGTAATTTAGAAATTATAACATTGGGGCAATGATACAGAATTTCAAATGTAATAGCACATAATATACTACTAGGTATACTATAGGTATATTATGTGTTACAGATGTATATCTGTGAGTGTGCATATACATACATAAATATAAATAAATATGTCATTCATTAGCAATACAATTCATACTATAGGAGTACTGTTCAATAGTTGATTCTGAAGAACACTAAGTCAAGAAACTTTAGGAGAAACTAAGATACATATCAGTCATCATCAATAACAAGCAATATCATAGAAATTACCCTAAAATTCTCCATATCCTATATCCAGTTGACACCATTTCTTATTAGACATCATAAATGACCAGTATCCATAACTTCCATTCTATGCAGTGCCAGATATCTTTCTTGGATGACCTTAATAAACCAACTGCTCTTTGCACCTCTATTTTAAGTCCACAGAGTGAACTTCCTAATTTCTAAACTGCTGAACAATTTTCCATTAAAACAATTCCAACCCTCTGACATGGTGTATGAGGCTTTTCACAATCCAGGATAATTCTGTTTTTCCCTTCACAAATTCCATTTTCTGCCCTTCTCTACACTACTTTCAGAATACATGCGCTATATTTTTTTTCTCAGCATACAATGCTATTTTATAGTCTATGTTTTGTGTATGTGATGCCCAGTCACATATACCTGGTAAATTACTATTTATCTTTAAAGCTTTGCATACTTTACTCTTGACATAGTGTACTCACGTTAAGCAGAGCTGATGACACACATTACAGTATTATTGAATCACTGTGTATTTTAATCGATGACTATCACTATATTGTAGTTATCGCTCCATGCATTCTCTTCTACCAGATTGTTTGCCAAGGAAATGGCTTCATTAACTCTCTTACAATAGGCAGTATAGAATAATGGTAATGTACATGATGTAAAAAGTCAGACTACCTGGTTTTATGTACTTTGGCCACCTCATGCGAAGAGCTGAAAAGACTCTGATGCTGGGAGGGATTGGGGGCAGGAGGAGAAGGGGATGACAGAGGATGAGATGGCTGGATGGCATCACGGACTCAATGGACATGAATCTGAGTGAACTCTGGGAGTGGGTGATGGATAGGGAGGCCTGGTGTGCTGCGATTCATAGAGCTGCAGAGTTGGACAAGACTGAGCCACTGAACTGAACTGAATTGAACTGAACTCTCTTACAATAGGCAGTATAGAATAATGGTAATGGACATAATGTAAAAAGTCAGACTACCTGGTTTTATTCCTGAGTCCATCACTTACTAACTGCATGATCTTGTTTAGTTATTTAAATTTGGAGGTGGGGCTTATTTTTTCTGTANGGACATAATGTAAAAAGTCAGACTACCTGGTTTTATTCCTGAGTCCATCACTTACTAACTGCATGATCTTGTTTAGTTATTTAAATTTGGAGGTGGGGCTTATTTTTTCTGTAAAATGGGAGTAAAACATTATAAGACTGTTGTGAGAATTAAACAAGTTGACATATGGAAAGCACTACAAATAGAGCACAGCACACTGGAGAAATATTAGCAATGGGTATTGTTTTTTGCATCTTTTACTGCCTTTGATAGTACCAGTACATAGCAGGAGCTCAAGCNAAGTGAACATAAAATATATATAAAGTATATATATATAATAATATATATAATATATATAGTATTGTTCATCCTAGGCAGAAAAATTTTAAATGACCAAGAATCACATATGTCAAAATTTTTATTTTCCTGGATGTACTATTCAGCATATGAAGCAGACTTTGGACTATGATTCACAAAGGCAGAGTCCCAGGTGATTATCATTGAGACACAGTTGTCAACATATTCTTCCTGAATTTCAGACACCATTCATAAAAAAATGAATGGTAGAAATACAGTAGATAAGACTTTTAGAACCCAGACTTCACAAATAGCAATAATTCCAATATTGAAGGCAAATTATACTATATTAGAGACTTGCTTTAGAGAGTACTTCTATTATTTCAATTATTCTTGATGATTCACTCAATTCTAAATATTTATAGTATTAGGTAACTGGAATTTATTTGCAGGATATCAATTTTTACCCCTAGACAACACCCTATATAATTTTCAATATAAAGCTATCCTAAGCTACTTATCTTTTTCAGTTAACTTCCAATGCACAGGCTTGTAGTATTTTCTAAATATGTTTAACTAAGTAGATCTGCTAGTACAAAAAATAATATATGTAATATAGACAAAGACATATATCTATACTATTATATATGTATATTTATATATTATATAAGTGCATCTATAATATGTACTCATACATATATAATATATATACTATATAGTATATGTAATTTTACCTAAGTTATGCCATTGAAAAAAGCATGAAATCATTAACAGACCCCATCTAAAACAGCAGATTGGAACATAAAATTTTTCTCAACAAATGCAAAATCAGTGTTAGTTTCATTGTCCTCCCTTGTATTGGAAAGCTTTTATTATTTACTTATCCAGGTAATTTAAATTTATGGGCAATTAATCTAAGAAACTTAAATGGGAGAAAAACAGGGAGAATTTCATGAAATGGGAATTGGTGTTAAAGAACTTGCCATTTCCAGGCTGAGATAAATATCAATGAAATAACTGCAATAACATATCTATAAGCTGAGGCGGTACAACAAAGAGCAAGGCGGATGAGCTAATAGGTGTTATATCCTAGTCTTGGGGACAGTAGAAGCGTGGCATATGCGAGTTAGAAGGTATCCCTGAAGAAGAAATATTAATATTTGAGGAAATTCTAACCACTTAGAAATCTAAATAAATAAATTGGACACTTGATTCACCTTATTTTTATTCTTTCAATTCAAATTTTCAAGATTATATGCAAACTTTGACCTATGCAGATTCAATGAAATAACAATCAGGTGCTGTTAATGGTAGTTTATTGAGCTCTTAATTGAGAAAAGGTATTAATTGGCACCCCAGGTAATACTATCAAATTTTCCTTTTTCAAAATTCAACTCTAAGACATGGTGTAGACTGAGATTTCAGCATATGTATCAATGTGACTATTGATTAGAAGGGCTGATGCTGAAGCTGAAGCTCCAATACTTTGGCCACCTGATGTGAACGGCCGAGTCATTGGAAAAGACCCTGATGCCGGGAAAGACTGAAGGCAGGAGGAGAAGGGGATGACAGAGGACAACATGGTTGGATGGCATCACCAACTCAATGGACATGAGTTTGAGCAAGCTCTGGGAGATGGTGAAGGACAGGGAAGGCTGGCATACTGCAGTCCATGGGGTTGCAAAGAGTTGGACATGACTGGGCAACTGAACAACATCAATTAATGAATTTAGCAGGTTCCAATTAGAATGGAAAAATTGTAAAATTTATCTAGGATTAAGAAATGATATCTGTATACATATTTTACATACATTTGTATAGCTAGCTAGCTAGCTAGCTAGATAAACATAGATATACAGGAACATCTCACTTGCCCAACTATCACTTACTTTAAAGTGCTGTGACTTAGAAATTACTATTATGCCTCAATTAAATCTGAGGATAAATGCTAATGAAGGTTAATAGGCTTGCATTAGATCATACAGCAGTAAAAGATACAGCCAGAATCCAAATGCAGATGTGCCAATTCTACATGATGTGCTTATTCTATTTTACTATTCTTTCTGTTATCTTTGACATCATCTTAAAGCACAAAAAAAGACAACCTGGGAAAATGCAGATAACATTGTAGGATAGAATTATGCATTGCCATAGCCTTCACCGAGAAATCAGGGTGTCTGACTAGGAGATAAATCATTGCAACCTATCAGGATATCTTTACACAGAAAGTATGCGAAATACAAAAAGAGTGGATTCAATAAGGAAAACATATGCCTCCACATAACTCGGTGGTTCTGAGAAGTCATGGTTCCTGAATGGTCTCTCTAATGCTCTCTGGCTCTACCTTTCTGACCATTAACGGAGTGCAGGTCCTCCAGACTGGACTCTGGGCCATCACAGAGCAAACCCGGAGGCACAAAACACCTGGCCTCCCCACCATGTTTTTTTTTTTTTAATTACTAATTGGAGGACCACAATTATAGTATTGTGTTGGTTTTGGCCATACAAGAACATGAATTAGCCATTAAGTATACATATATTCCCTCCTTCTTGAACCTTCCTCTAGCCTCCCAAGTCAGCCCACCTCTCTAGACTATCACAGAGACCTCCTATCTTTTTATTAGAAAAAATCTTTCCCCAAAGTCACTGGAGTCCTGTTCCAATCTCACTGGCTTTACATACTCTTACCTAAACCAACACTGGAAAAATGACTTAATTATCAAGATTTGCTCTCAGATGGATCAATACTCACCCTGCAAAGTAACAGAGGGGTCATTTTCCAGGAACGCATAGGAGGGTGAAAACATGAACCATTTCAGTGTTCCGTTAGCAAAGAAAAACCAGCGAACAAATATTGAGTGAGCAATCAATGGGGTCTCTGTTTGCCAGGAGACTGTTTTCTATTTAAGTACATTATCACTGTTAAGACAGCAATAAATAGCTAGGAAAATCTTTATGAAAAAATACCTAAAAGAGTTGAAAGATGGAGGTGGTTTAATTATTTTTAAAATTTACAATTGCTGATTTTGAGACTTCTAATTCCACCCCACCCCTCCTTCAAATCTCTCTTCATTTTCTTCTCCTTAGTTGAGTTTATTTAATTGAGTCAAAGTTCTTGATTCCTTTGTACTGCTTAACCATCTTATGGATACTACCCTAAGTGAAGACTATGTAGCCTACTTCCTGCTAATCTCTTCTCTGTAATCATACACTAACACATTTCAATCGACCAATCAATTTAAGTACTAGTCATGTGTAAACTATAGATTCTTTCTATAGCATAAGCCAACAATATGTATGGGCTTTGACATGTGTTGACTATTCTCTAAATCAAAAAATTTTAAACTATTGAATTATTTACTAACACTTCTGAATAATTAAACCCCAAATTCAAATGTTATTGATATAATTCATAGTTTATAAGGCCAGAGAAAGGTAATTGCTTGTTTACTTTACTAAAGTGAACAAACTTGGTACCAGAAAATATTCATGTCAAAGAAAAAAAGTTATTGAAAATGAATTGTAATGAATTATCATGACCCTCTTGATAATTTCAATTGACAAGTTTGAGTAATATTTCCATGAAATTTACTAGAGAAAACCAAAGTTTCATTAAACTTCTTCATAGATATTTTTTCCCATACCTAATAATAAAGTACCAAACTGAGAACTCAGGTGATAAAGAATCAACTTGCAATGCAAGAGACCTGGTTTCCATCCCTGGATCAGGAAGATCTCCTGGAGAAGGGAATGGCAACCCCCTCCATTATTTTTGCCTGGGGAATTCCATGGACAGAGGAGCCTAGCAGGCAACAATCCATGAGGTCGCAAAGAGTCAGACATGACTGAGCAATTAACACAACACCATACTTTTCTACCAGGTTTTCTTTAAGATATGAAGCACTATTTTAAAATAGAGATAGAAATAATCCTCCCAAGAAAATAACATAAGTCAATTTTAAGGTTTTATGTGTGAATATATGTCTGGAGAAGAGGATGACTTCTTCCCCAGAGAATAGAAAATATTATATATGAAGGAAAGAGCTGCTCTTGACAATTTTCCCCAAAATAATAATTTTACATAGCTTGGGTGATGTAATCATTACATGAAAGACATTTCAAATTTGGAAAGAATTATTGGTCTATTTCTTAAAACTTACATTTAAAAAGACCTGGAATTTAGAGCTTCTGATGGAAGTATGGCTGGGACTTAAAGAAGTTGCTGAGTGCCCTTAAGGTCTTTTCATTGACCATACCTCCTGACAGATCACCATTATCCACCCCTTGAGTACGGGTTTCTCAGCCTGGAAGCTGTCATTTTGCACCAGGTCATTCTTAGTTGTAGGAAGCCGTCGTGTTCTTTGTAGGATGTTAAGTTGGACCCCTAGTTTCCACACTAGATGCCAGTTGTGCCCTGCCTACCCATGACAGCCAACATATCTCCAGACAAATATCCCCATGGGACAAAATCAAAATTGCCTCCCCACTTATCTACCCCCTCATCAATTGAGAACCATTTTCCTAAATCAAAAGTATCATATTTTCCATGCCACTTGTTGAGTCAAACTCACAGAAACAAAGAACAGAAAAGTGGTTGCCAAGAGGTGAGAGTGGGAGAAATGGGAAGAGGTTGGTAAAATAGTACAAAATGTCAGCTGTAGAATAAGGACTGAGGATCTAATGTATAACCTGGTGACTATAACTGATAACACAGTATCATAATATTGAAATTTTCTGAGAGAGTAGAACATACATGTTCTCAGGAAAAAAAAAAA
>SJYW01043077.1:358289-378826 GCA_006410735.1 Raphicerus campestris | reverse complement strand
TTTTTTTTTTTTTTAAATTATTAATTGGAGGACCACAATTATAGTATTGTGTTGGTTTTGGCCATACAAGAACATGAATTAGCCATTAAGTATACATATATTCCCTCCTTCTTGAACCTTCCTCTAGCCTCCCAAGTCAGCCCACCTCTCTAGACTATCACAGAGACCTCCTATCTTTTTATTAGAAAAAATCTTTCCCCAAAGTCACTGGAGTCCTGTTCCAATCTCACTGGCTTTACATACTCTTAACCTAAATCAACACTGGAAAAATGACTTAATTATCATGATTTGCTCTCAGATGAATCAATACTCACCCTGCAAAGTAACAGAGGGGTCATTTTCCAGGAACACATAGGAGGGTGAAAACATGAACCATTTCAGTGTTCGTTAGCAAAGAAAAACCAGCGAACAAATATTGAGTGAGCAACCAATGGGGTCTCTGTTTGCCAGGAGACTGTTTTCTATTTAAGTACATTATCACTGTTAAGACAGCAATAAATAGCTAGGAAAATCTTTATGAAAAAATACCTAAAAGAGTTGAAAGATGGAGGTGGTTTAATTATTTTTAAAATTTACAATTGCTGATTTTGAGACTTCTAATTCCACCCCACCCCTCCTTCAAATCTCTCTTCATTTTCTTCTCCTTAGTTGAGTTTATTTAATTGAGTCAAAGTTCTTGATTCCTTTGTACTGCTTAACCATCTTATGGATACTACCCTAAGTGAAGACTATGTAGCCTACTTCCTGCTAATCTCTTCTCTGTAATCATACACTAACACATTTCAATCGACCAATCAATTTAAGTACTAGTCATGTGTAAACTATAGATTCTTTCTATAGTATAAGCCAACAATATGTATGGGCTTTGATATGTGTTGATTATTCTCTAAATCAAAAAATTTTAAACTATTGAATTATTTACTAACACTTCTGAATAATTAAACCCCAAATTCAAATGTTATTGATATAATTCATAGTTTATAAGGCCAGAGAAAGTTAATTGCTTGTTTACTTTACTAAAGTGAACAAACTTGGTACCAGAAAATATTCATGTCAAAGAAAAAAAGTTATTGAAAATGAATTGTAATGAATTATCATGACCCTCTTGATAATTTCAATTGACAAGTTTGAGTAATATTTCCATGAAATTTACTAGAGAAAACCAAAGTTTCATTAACTTCTTCATAGATATTTTTTCCCATACCTAATAATAAAGTACCAAACTGAGAACTCAGGTGATAAAGAATCAACTTGCAATGCAAGAGACCTGGTTTCCATCCCTGGATCAGGAAGATCTCCTGGAGAAGGGAATGGCAACCCCCTCCATTATTTTTGCCTGGGGAATTCCATGGACAGAGGAGCCTAGCAGGCAACAATCCATGAGGTCGCAAAGAGTCAGACATGACTGAGCAATTAACACAACACCATACTTTTCTACCAGGTTTTCTTTAAGATATGAAGCACTATTTTAAAATAGAGATAGAAATAATCCTCCCAAGAAAATAACATAAGTCAATTTTAAGGTTTTATGTGTGAATATATGTCTGGAGAAGAGGATGACTTCTTCCCCAGAGAATAGAAAATATTATATATGAAGGAAAGAGCTGCTCTTGACAATTTTCCCCAAAATAATAATTTTACATAGCTTGGGTGATGTAATCATTACATGAAAGACATTTCAAATTTGGAAAGAATTATTGGTCTATTTCTTAAAACTTACATTTAAAAAGACCTGGAATTTAGAGCTTCTGATGGAAGTATGGCTGGGACTTAAAGAAGTTGCTGAGTGCCCTTAAGGTCTTTTCATTGACCATACCTCCTGACAGATCACCATTATCCACCCCTTGAGTACGGGTTTCTCAGCCTGGAAGCTGTCATTTTGCACCAGGTCATTCTTAGTTGTAGGAAGCCGTCGTGTTCTTTGTAGGATGTTAAGTTGGACCCCTAGTTTCCACACTAGATGCCAGTTGTGCCCTGCCTACCCATGACAGCCAACATATCTCCAGACAAATATCCCCATGGGACAAAATCAAAATTGCCTCCCCACTTATCTACCCCTCATCAATTGAGAACCATTTTCCTAAATCAAAAGTATCATATTTTCCATGCCACTTGTTGAGTCAAACTCACAGAAACAAAGAACAGAAAAGTGGTTGCCAAGAGGTGAGAGTGGGAGAAATGGGAAGAGGTTGGTAAAATAGTACAAAATGTCAGCTGTAGAATAAGGACTGAGGATCTAATGTATAACCTGGTGACTATAACTGATAACACAGTATCATAATATTGAAATTTTCTGAGAGAGTAGAACATACATGTTCTCAGGAAAAAAAAAAAAAACAAAGACAGAAGAGAGTAGCATATTTAAGTGATTAAGCATGCTGTGACATCATTATAATTTTTCCCTCCAAAGTTTATATTTATATATTGAATGTGAATGTGAAGTCTCTCAGTCGTGTCCGACTCTGTGCGACCTGGTGGAGTGTAGGCCACCAGGCTCCTGCGTCCATGGGATTTCCCAGGCAAGAATACTGGAGTGGGTTGCCATTTCCTTCTCCAGGGGATCTTCCAGATCCAGGGATCGAACCCGGGTCTCCCACATTGCAGGCAGACGCTTTAACCTCTGCGCCACCAGGGAAGCATTTATATTTTAGTTAACCTGAAAACAGATGCACTTCTACTTGTTAGGGTTAATTAATTAAAATAATAACTAGTTCAAACTTATTTCCGGCTATCACTTCATTTTTTTATGGAAAACCCTGAGGCATATATATTACTACTGATTTAACTATCTATTCCTTTTAAAACTAAAACAAACACCAAATTCTTATATCCTAGTAAAATTGAAAATAGCAATGATTAGGCAATAAAAATAATAAATTGAATCTACAGGCACAATCATACAAGCAAAGACGTTAAATCCCAAACTTCCACTGACCACAGAGTTTTCAGTCAAGAATATCATTAGTATCTCAAAGAGAAATTAATAGTAACCACATTTTCTAAATTAGTGTTACTTCCCCATGGACATTATGTACTATAAATGTATTATAAATCAACCCAGGACAATAATTTACATATTTGATTTTTCCTTTTCTCTTTTACTAAATCTTTTGGTACTTAAGGTATTATAAACATCACTGTCAGGGAGATTTTTTTTTCTCCCTACTAGTTTTAATGATAAGCTTGGAGAGGTTGGCCAGCTATTTTAAGGCCATTTAATGCATCCGAAACAGGGAAGTCACAGCTGCTAGATAAACCAGAAAAGCCATGAAGAAGAGGCCAGAGAGCCTGAGGTCAGCTTTCTGAGGCTGAAGCAGAGACTGAAAACTGTTTATGAGAAAACCATAAGTGACTCCTAGGAGAAAGGAGGTGGGAAATTACGCAAGAGATGGGAAAAGTCAAGAGGCAAGTTACCCTTACCCTGAGGAGTGTTTCTTAAATTTAATGTGCTTTAATGTGAATCACCTGAGACCATGTTAAGAGGCAAATTCTGACTCAAAAAGGCCAGGGTGGGGCAGCATTTCTGAGAATCCCCCATGTGCTGACACTGCTGATTGGTGCACACACATTTTACATGGCAGGTTCTAGAATACCCTTCCCCATCCAACATATATCTGGAAATAAAAGTGTTAACTTTGTTCATCATAAAATCTATGAGATAAACAAGATAAATGAATTCATTTCCCCAAATACTCAATATAAGAAATGTTTTTCTTATACCTTCTTTAAAGCAGAAAAAAAAGAGACGTAAACTGCTGCTTTGATATTTAAGTTAATTTTTTATTTTTAAACATATTTTCTATTTATATTTATAGATATAAAGAATTAGTATGGTTTTGCTTTTCATATCTTCCTACACAGCAATCATATCTTCTATGATATGTTATCTTATGGAGTAGTGAAAAACTCAAATTTCTAAAATCAACATTATAGTTGAGTATGAGTTGGACAATGAGTTTTAAATCAGTTTTCCAGCTCAATCCTGAGTTTCTATTCATTTGTTATGACTACCCAGGATGTGCTTTATCTTAACCATTTGATTCCTTTTGCACCTATGGGAAAACCAAATGCTGGCTTACTTCATATTCTCCCTTTCTGAGCCACAAACCAAGACCTGATTATGTGATAGGTTTTGGCATTATGTCAATGTCAAGGTGCACAAGAAAGAGAAGCAGATACAAGATGACAGATAGATGAAGTATCCCTGATGCAAAACATCCGTTGGTGAGGAAGAAGCTGCTAGTAAAAATTAGTATGTTTAGGCACAGAAATCTAAAGACTGAACACCAAGTCAAATAATTATAACCTCTTTGAAAAGAGGATGGTGTATGAATAAAATAAATAGGAATATATACGTTTTTCCCTACGACAACTATTTCGAAATAGCACTTTGTATTGTCTACAAGCTATCCTTGGAAACAAAACAGATGTGTTTAGGCATTTTTTGTAGTTTTTTAGGAAGAAGAATTTTCCAAATGTATGAGCCTCTTTTTCTTCTGAAAGAAAGAATGTATGACAGAAAACCACAAAATACTATAAAGCAATTATCCTTCAATTAAAAAAAGAAAAGGAAGTCTTTCTCACACAAAGAATCATCATAAACATTTGGGTCCCAAAATGGCATACACTTTAGTCCTGTGTCTGATTTCATAACATTAAAGGTATATACAAAGCTTAGAATTTAAAAACAGCCATATTTTTCCTGGCTTCCAACTGGTGCTAGTGGTAAAGAATCCACCTGTCTATGCAGGAGATATGAGAGACAATTCAATCCCTGGGTTGGGAAGATCCCCTGGAGGAGGGCATGGCAACCCACTCCAGTATTCTCTCCTGGAAAATCCCATGGACGAAAGAGACTGATGGGCTATAGTTCAAAGGGTCGCAAGGAGTTGGACATGACTGAGCAACTTAGCAAGCATACATATTTTTTGTAAATAAAATGCCTAATTTTAAACTGATCTAGACAAATTGAAGACATTTTAAGCAAAGGAATGATGGCAACGCAGGTTTATAGTCTTGCCAAATAGCTCCTACCCTACTTGGAATTGTCTCCACAGTTTATTTTAAGGCTACAACTCCAGAGGTGATCATCTCCAAATACACATTTTCCACATCACTTAAAATTTGTGAAGTTTCTTCTCAACTCACTGATTCTGACTGCATCACAAAAAGATGTTAGGTATCATGTTTAGATCATCTGCATGATGACAGTAATAGTTAAACCGTTTATTTTAGTTTATTCAAGCTATGGATAAAATCAGAAGAGGGAAAATAAAGCAAACTTCCAAATGCACGATAGTTCCATTGGACACAAATATTAAGCTGTGTTAGTCCATGTATTGACTACAGTGATAAACGTATTTCTCATCAGAAGTATANTCTACAAGCTATCCTTGGAAACAAAACAGATGTGTTTAGGCATTTTTTGTAGTTTTTTAGGAAGAAGAATTTTCCAAATGTATGAGCCTCTTTTTCTTCTGAAAGAAAGAATGTATGACAGAAAACCACAAAATACTATAAAGCAATTATCCTTCAATTAAAAAAAGAAAAGGAAGTCTTTCTCACACAAAGAATCATCATAAACATTTGGGTCCCAAAATGGCATACACTTTAGTCCTGTGTCTGATTTCATAACATTAAAGGTATATACAAAGCTTAGAATTTAAAAACAGCCATATTTTTCCTGGCTTCCAACTGGTGCTAGTGGTAAAGAATCTACCTGTCTATGCAGGAGATATGAGAGACAATTCAGTCCCTGGGTTGGGAAGATCCCCTGGAGGAGGGCATGGCAACCCACTCCAGTATTCTTTCCTGGAAAATCCCATGGACGAAAGAGACTGATGGGCTATAGTTCAAAGGGTCGCAAGGAGTTGGACATGACTGAGCAACTTAGCAAGCATACATATTTTTTGTAAATAAAATGCCTAATTTTAAACTGATCTAGACAAATTGAAGACATTTTAAGCAAAGGAATGATGGCAACGCAGGTTTATAGTCTTGCCAAATAGCTCCTACCCTACTTGGAATTGTCTCCACAGTTTATTTTAAGGCTACAACTCCAGAGGTGACCATCTCCAAATACACATTTTCCACATCACTTAAAATTTGTGAAGTTTCTTCTCAACTCACTGATTCTGACTGCATCACAAAAAGATGTTAGGTATCATGTTTAGATCATCTGCATGATGACAGTAATAGTTAAACCGTTTATTTTAGTTTATTCAAGCTATGGATAAAATCAGAAGAGGGAAAATAAAGCAAACTTCCAAATGCGCGATAGTTCCATTGGACACAAATATTAAGCTGTGTTAGTCCATGTATTGACTACAGTGATAAACGTATTTCTCATCAGAAGTATAGGAGTTCCTGTTCCCAATAATCCTAATCTCTAAGAAAGGCAATGCACAGAATTGTGTTCCTTTCAATAGTTAACCAAACTCACCCCATGTGATGGATAGGAGATCCATCCCAGCTCCCCTTGAATGGTTTTTGAATCCAGTAAATTGACTGAAAAAAAAACACAGGTACACAAACACAGTTAAAAGGAATTATTTCTATTTAACTTTGTCAAATTGATGTTGTGTGTGTTGCTGAAATGACAACATGTTCAAACAACACGACTCTGCTCATTCTCATTATATGTGTATGATTAATATAAGAAGGGTATTACAAAGAAAAGAAATAATAGGGAAAAGTAAGGAACCAGAAGTTTCTGTGACTTTTTAAAAAACTGTTTATGTTTGTTTATAATATATTCAATATATTGACAGAATAATTTCAGGTTTAAAGAGGACACTATAAAAATCCAAAGTAGGAAGCATTAATGCAAACAAGAAATCAAAGTAACTGCAAAGGCCATTAAATTTGATAAATTGACATATGATTTCACTATAAATTAGTTAAGTATGATTCCAGAGTGAAACATTTTTTACATATTTGATATGGCATCTTCATACTGTCCCTGGCTAAATATATTATTCTGTAATGTATATATTTTTAATACTGTATAAATTGTGTACTTATACATAATTAATAAAATGCTTAGCTACCAGTTTGAGGAAAAACCAAAGTGAAATAATGTATTATAATCTCACCTGTGTAAATCTTTACTTATTTAAAGAAAGTACTGTTACCCAAAGGCTTCAATAATTTTGCTCAGAATTTTCTGCTAGTTATTAAGTCTGATAAATGATAAAATATAACAAGAATGTGACTGCATTTTGAATATATTAAAAGAGAAAGGCAAATGATTTAAGCCCAGAAAGTATTAATTTGAAGCGGATTAAAATATAAAAAGGTACTTTATTAACAAAGGGCTTATGCTGATTGTCAATTTGTTAAATAGTGGTTTTACCACATCCTTCTTCTAAATTAGAAAATAACCCCATGATTGATTAATGGAAGATGCAGAAGAAGTTTACATAAAATATGAATGTATTATTAACATGAACTGGAGAAGGTGAGTCAATAAATATAATAAGAGACTTATTTTGAAGGGTTCCATATATTCATAAGTCAAAACATAATGTTAATATAGGCAAAGTACATGTCCACATCCTGTCAATAAAGTGTTTCATGATGCATGAAAAGCACCACTCTTTCTTTAATCATCCCATTTATTGTCTTACAAGGGAAACCCTACACTTATAAAATGTTAAGAAAAAGCATTATATGTGATTGATGTTAGAATTCTGAATTTTCAAGCACTGATTTTAAAAGATATTTGGTTAGATGAAAAATATACAAGATGAGTATAAGAAAAGTTTCTAATAATTAAGTTAAAAAAGATAAAATTCTTAAAGTCAGATTCTCTGTTTTGCAAGTAAAAACAAGCAAAAAAAAAAAAAAAAAAAACCACCACAAACACACAAACACAAAAAACAAACCCTANTATAAGAAAAGTTTCTAATAATTAAGTTAAAAAAGATAAAATTCTTAAAGTCAGATTCTCTGTTTTGCAAGTAAAAACAAGCAAAAAAAAAAAAAAAAAAACCACCACACACACACACACACAAAAAACAAACCCTATAAACTTAATCTATTACACAGGAATTCCTTAATGATTAAACTTTTTTCCCTTCATAATAAGTTAATTCCAGTGAGAAGTTATTATAATTAGGTTGGAGAAGACTCTTGAGAGTCCCGTGGACTGTAAGGAGATCCAACCAGTCCATTCTAAAGGAGTTCAGTCCTGGGTGTTCATTGGAAGGACTGATGCTGAAGCTGAAACTCCAATACTTTGGCCACCTAATGCAAAGAGTTGACTCACTGGAAAAGACTCTGATGCTGGAAGGGATTTGGGGCAGGGGGGAAGGGGATGACAGAGGATGAGATGGCAGGATGGCATCACCGACTCGATGGACAAGTTTGGGTGAACTCCAGAGCTGGTGATGGACAGGGAGGCCTGGTGTGCTGCAATTCATGGGGTTGCAAAGAGTTGGACACGACCGAGCGACTGAAATGAACCAAACTGAACTGAAAAGGACAAGAAAGATGTCACATAGATTGCATAGTATAATTTCCATAATGAAATTATTTCCCCAGATATCAGTTTGGAAATTAACAGTATGCTTAATTATATTGAAGTTGTCTCTGAAAAATGATTCTTTAAAAACATCTACCAGTTAGTGTTACAGATAATATTTTAAATTGAGCTCAGTTGCTCAGTTGTGTCCAACTCTTCAACTCCATTGACTGTAGCCTGCCAGGCTCCTCTATCCATGGGATTTCCCAGGCAATAGTATTGGAGTGGTTTGCCATTTCCTTCTACAGGGGATCTTCCCTACCCAGGGCTCAAATCTATGTCTCTTGTGTCCCCTGCATTGTCAGGCAGATTCTTTACCACAAGTGACACCTGGGAAGCCCAGAATTTCAGATTAAATCATGTTAAAGAATTTTTACAAATATGAGAATACAGCCTCACCTTTAAAGAATGTTACCAACATTCATTCTGATTAAGACACACCTACTTCAGTTGTTTCTGTAAGTCATTATATGATTTCCCATCAGGTGATTTACACTCAGGGATTTGCATAGTAGAATCTACAGGGCCAGTATTCATAAATCATTAGATCATATTTATAATGTCTTTAGGGATTTAAATGATTCAAGGTTTTTGTGTGTATGTAATAATTGAATATGTACTAAATGATGAATATATGTCACTCCACATGCTAAGATGAATGGATGACTTAATTTCAATATTAATAACCAGAGGAAAAAAGTGTTTGAGGCAAGGAAAATGAGATTTAGTAAATTTAGTAAACTACTCATTGGAAGGTAGGTTGTTCACTAAAGAACTATATCCTTAAGTTTTCTCTGATGATAATGATGAGGGGGAAAAGACTAGATTAATCACATTAGCATTTGGTTTCTACTCAAAGGAGAAAAGCTAAGCCAAAAAGAATTGTATTGCATTATCAATTAAAATTAAGTGTGAGGGATTAATTAAATCTATTGCATTCACTCAGAAATTGAATTTTTAGTGCACTCTATTTAACTCGAATGAGGGAACACAAAATTAGAAGCATTACTCATGATTCTGATCCTCTGATCTATTAAACATAATAATGTCTGCACTGGTTATCTCACAATATTGCTGTGATGATCAAATAATATAAATTTATTTAAAGCCACCTGAGATCTTAACATGCTATACATTCAATGTTCTTGTAAACTTAGAATATTAACAACAGTTCCGTTTGTCTTCTGAATTGTATTGAACATCAACCATCAATATATATAGCCTAACAGAGAAGAAAACTGGCATCAAAATTCTTTTCAAAAGCGCTTATTTGGGGTTTATAGAGTGTCTTTTGTTTATAGATAAATAAGAACAACACAACCTAAGAATTCTAGCCGTGTTAAAGTAATGGCTGTTAGACTGAAACTGGCCACGATATAAACCTCCAGTCTTCTGTGATCAGTTGTATAGCAATCTGAGTGTAGCATAATTGAGATAAGAGAAAGTTAATGGAATCTGAAAGTCAACCTGCTGTGAGTAATGTCTCTGGATTCACTGATCCAGAGACATCACTCTAACCTTGCAAAACAATGTCTTAATCCTCACAATGATACAGGCAAGAACATTAGTTATTAATGCTTTCCTCTTGCAAAAATGATGGAGACTTAATCACAATCTAAGGGGTATTGTTTAAAGGCCAGAGCAGATAGAATTGTGATGTACAAATGTATTGTAGTCTGAGTTTTAGTAACAATGCATAACATGAAAAGTTTATTTTAATTGCTGAAAATTTTGCACTTACAATTATCAATTTTAACAAAAAAGAGTCCAGTAATTATGTTTAAGGGTAGGTGGGAATATATAGATAGACTAACTCCTTAATGACTGCCTCATGCCAGGTTATATGCCAGATACAAATGATCTTTTACCAGACTTCATATTCTAATAGTTTGATTTCCAAATAGTTTTGATTTGTAATAGAAAATATCTCAGTTCCTTAATTTCAAAATACTTTCTAGTCAAAGAGCTATATGAACTTCTAAAAGTGTTTGAAATTTGACATGTTTTGCAGTGTTCCAATCCACTTAGGCTGAGATATAAATAGAAACCTTTTGGCAAAAAAACACTGTGAGAAGTCTGGTTGGATATTGTTCTCATTGTCTTTCACATGCTTTATTTACTGTCTAGTCTCACTGCTTTTAAACAGAAAAAAAAAGTATATAAATAGGTGAAGGGGTTTACAATCATGAAAACAATAAAAGAATCCTTACTCCGTCTCCTTGAATTGGCTTTCAGGTGGGCACTAAGGAGAGATTTGCTGGTCAAAGCAATGTGTGCTGTCTGATAGGAAATAGAAGGTACAGAATGAAGCAGTGACAGATTTGATTTTCTTGGGCTCCAAAATCATTCTGGATGGTGACTGCAGCCATGAAATTAAAAGATAGTTGTTCCTTGGAAGGAAAGCTATGACAAATCTAGACAGGGTATTAATAAAAACAGACATCACTTTGCTGACACAGATCCTTATGGTCAAAGCTATGGTTTTTCCAGCAGTCACGTACAGATGTGAGAGTTGTACCATAAAGAAGGCTGAGTGCTGAAGAACTGATGATTTCAAATTGCAGTGCTGGAGAAGACTTGAGAGTCTCAAGGACAGCAAGGAGATCAAATCAGTCAATCCTTAAGGAAATCAACCTTGAGTATTCATCAGAAGGACTGCTGCTGAAAGTGAAGCTCCAATAATTTGGCCAGCTGATGTGAAGTGCCTACACAATGGAAAAGAATGTGATGCTTGGAAAGACTGAGGCAAAAGAAGGGGATGAAGAAGCAGAAGATGAAATGGTTAGATAGCATCACCACTCATGGACATGAATCTGAGCAAACTCTGGGAGATACTGGAAGACAGAGGAGTCTGGCATGGAGTGCTAGAGTCCATGAGGTCACAGAGTTGGACAGGACTTAGCAACTGAACAACAATGACAAGAATGAAGCAAAGGACTAAGAACAAAGTATAGGTTACAAAGTATAGGGTAAATGGCTCACCTAGAGCCAGACATCCTGGAGAATGAAGTCAAGTGGGCCTTCAGAAGTATTGCTATGAACAAAGCTACTGGAGTTGATGGAATGTCAGCTGAGCAATTTCAAATCCTAATAGATTATGCTGTTAAACTGCTGCACTCAATATGTCAGCAAATCTGGAAAACTCAGCAGTGGTCATGGGACAGGAAAAGATCAGTTTTCATTCCAGTCCCAAAGAAGGGCAATGCCAAAGAATGCTCAAACTACTGTACAACTGCACTCATGTCATAAGCTATCAAGGTTATGTTAAAAATCCTTCAAGCGAGGCTTCAGCAGTACATAAACTGAGAACTTCCAGATATACAAGCTGAGTTTAGAAAAGGCAGAAAAACCAGAGATCAAATTGCCAGCATTCATTGGATCACAGAAAAAGCAAGGGAATTCCTAGAAAATATCTACTTCTGCTTCACTGACTACGTTAAAGCTGCTAACTGTGTGGATCACAACAAACTGTGGAAAATTCTTAAAGAGATGGGAATAGCAGACCACCCTACCTGCTTCCTACAAATTTATATGTGAGTCAAGAAGCAACAATTAGAACTGGACATGAAACAACAGCCTGGTTCAAAACTAGTAAAGGAGTATGACAAAGTAGTTTATTGTCACCTTTATTTTATTTAAGTTTATTTAACTTATATGCAGAGCACATCATGGGAAATTCCAGACTGGATGAATTACAGCTGGGATCAAGATTGCTGGGATAATTATCAATAGCTTCAGATATGCAGATTATACTGTAATAGCAGAAAGTAAAGAGCAATTAAACAGCCTTATGATGAGGGTGAAAGAGGAGTCAAAAAGCTGGCTTAGAACTCAGTATTCAAAAAAGTAAGATCATGGCATCTATTCTTATCACTTCATGGCAAACAGAAAGGGGAAAATGTGGAAACAGTGATAGTTTTCATTTTCTTGGTCTCCAAAATCACTGTGGATGGTGACTGTAGCCATAAAATTAAAAGAGAATTGCTCCTTGGAAGGAAAGCTTTGACAAACCTGGAGGGGGGGAGGGGCATATTAAACAGCAGAGACATCACTTTGCTGGCAAAAGTCCATACAGTCAGAGCTGTGATTTTTCCAGTAGTCATGTATGGATGTGAGAGTATGACCATAAAGAAGGCTGAGCACCAAATAATTGATGTTTTTGAACTACGGTGCTGGCGAAGACTCTTGAGAGTCCCTTGGACAACAAACAGATCAAACCAGTCAATCCTAAAGGAAATCAACCCTGAATATTCTTTGAAAGGATTGATGTTGAAGCTGAAACTCTAATTCTTTGCCACCTGATGTGAAGAACTGACTCATTTGAAAAAAGCCTGATGCTGGGAAAGACAGAAGGCAAAAGGAGAATAGGGCAGCAGAGGGCAAAAGGAGAATAGGGCAGCAGAGGATAAGATGGTTAGATAGCATCACCAACTCAACCCACATAACACTGAGTAAACTCCAGGAAATAGTGAGCCTATTGTGATTCAGTCCATGGGGTCACAGAGTCAGACAGGACTCAGCGACTGAACAACAACAGCAAAACTGGCTTAGATTGGTTGTAAGTGCTTCTGGAAAGAAGGAAACCTTGCTTGCATTCCTTGCATTGATCTTTACTATCACTATTCCTGGCTAAATTATGGATTTAAGATGCCCAGGAGGCTTGCTTGTCTTCTCTCCCCACCCTCTAATATAATGAAGAAACAGAAGCAAATGTCTACTCCTTTGCTCAATGGCATTGCCAATGTCATGAAGAATTTTCTGTGTCAAGAACTTACACCATCTTCCGTTCTTACTACTAAGAATGCATTAACACTTTTTAAAGGACTCAGCCATTAATGTACGTTTTTCCAAACAAATGTTTTCAGTAAGGAGAGATGAAAAACTATAGCATAAATTTCTGGAGTTCTACTTTTTTATGATTTTTTTTAAAATTTTATTTTTACTTTATTCTACATTACAATACTGTATTGGTTTTGCCATACATTGACATGAATCAGCCACAGGTGTACACAAGCTCCCTTTTAAAGAATCATTAATACACCAAGATTTTTTCAAGAGCATTTCAAAATTTTGATTCATAGTGGCTATCTGCTCACTTAGAAAGACTGAGTTAAACAAACATTCTCCTCTTACAAATTAAGTGCTACAAATGTACAGACAGTGCAAAATAATTTGTAAAACTAAACATCACAATTTCTTACTGAAGTAGAAGATCTTTTCAATTATTTAAGTGTATTTATATATATACACTTTGCATATATATACACATTGTGGTAATGGTATATGCATTTTATGAAAACATTTAGAATTTTCAAGGTGAACAGTAGGGTTTAAGGGCCAAAGAATTTCAGACTTGTAATAATAGACATATTTTCCTATAAAACCTTCACTTATAAGGTACTTTTATAACCTGTTGCAAATAACTAAGAAATGACTACAGTAGAAAACAAACCCATCATTGATTACATCTTTTTTTACTAAAAAATTACTTTTTATTTCCTGTTTACAGCATCACTCTAATTGTCTCAGCTACATTTCCTGTACACTGTTTATCTCTATTATTTTCATCACTTTCTGTTATGATGAAAAATATAGATTTTCTCTAGTTACAGATAGCAGAATAATACATTAATCTGCTCTTTGGTTATACTTAATTGTCACAGTTTAGTTCAGTTCAGTCGCTCAGTCGTGTCCAACTCTTTGCGACCCCATGAATCGCAGCATGTCAGGCCTCCCTGTTNAATATAGATTTTCTCTAGTTACAGATAGCAGAATAATACATTAATCTGCTCTTTGGTTATACTTAATTGTCACAGTTTAGTTCAGTTCAGTCGCTCAGTCGTGTCCAACTCTTTGCGACCCCATGAATCGCAGCATGTCAGGCCTCCCTGTTCATCACCATCTCTCCAAGTTCACTGAGACTCACACGTCCATCAAGTCCGTGATGCCGTCCAGCCATCTCATCCTCGGTCGTCCCCTTCTCCTCCTGCCCCCAATCCCTCCCAGCATCAGGGTCTTTTNAAGCTGAGCCCTGAAGAACTGATGCTTTTGAACTGTGATGTTGGAGAAGACTCTTGAGAGTCCCTTGGACTGCAAGGAGATCCAACCAGTCCATTCTGAAGGAGATCAGCCCTGGGTGTTCTTTGGAAGGAATGATGCTAAAGCTGAAAGTCCAATACTTTGGACACTTCATGAGAAGAGTTGACTCACTGGAAAAGATTCTGATACTGGGAGGGGTTGGGGGCAGGAGGAGAAGGGGACAACAGAGGATGAGATGGCTAGATGGCATCACTGACTCGATGGAGGTGAATCTGAGTGAACCCTGGGAGTTGGTGATGGACAGGGAGGCCTGGTGTGCTGCGATTCATGGGGTTGCAAAGAGGTGGACATGACTGAGTGAATGAATTGAACTGATGGTTTTTTCAGTGGTCATGTATGGATATGAGAGTTGGACTGAAAAAAACTGAGCGCTGAAGAATTGAGGCATTTGAACTGTGATGTTGGAGAAGACTCTTGAAAGTGCCTTGGACTACAAGGAGATTGTACCAGTCCATTCTAAGGGATATCAGTTNCTGAAAAAAACTGAGCGCTGAAGAATTGAGGCATTTGAACTGTGATGTTGGAGAAGACTCTTGAAAGTGCCTTGGACTACAAGGAGATTGTACCAGTCCATTCTAAGGGATATCAGTTCTGGGTGTTCTTTGGAAGGACTGATGCTAAAGCTGAAACTCCAATACTTTGGCCACCTCATGAGAAGAGTTGACTCATTGGAAAAGACTCTGATGCTGGGAGAGATTGGGGGCAGGAGGAAAGGGGGACGACAGAGGATGAGATGGCTGGATGGCATCACTGACTCGATGGTGGTGAATCTGAGTGAACTCTGGGAGTTGGTGATGGACAGGGAGGCCTGGCATGCTGCAATTCATGGGGTCTCAAAGAGTTAGATACGACTGAGTGACTGAACTGAACTGAAGTGAAACATAATGAAAGGGCTTCCCTGATAGCTCAGTTGATAAAGAATCCACCTGCAATATAGGAGACTCTGGTTCGATTACTGGGTTGGGAAGATTTGCTGGAGAAGGGAAAGTCTACAAACTCTGGCCTGGAGAATGCATTGGACTGTATCGGCGATAGGGTCACAAAAGAGTTGGATACAACTGAGCGAATTTCACTTTCACTTTCAAACATAATGAAAACATCTTTGTAACAGATCATTAGTAGTCTATCTCACAGACCAAAAATTATAAAAATGTTTTTCAACTGTAAATGAAGTCAACTATAATCTGTTGTGTGCATATAAAACTTCCTATAATCTTAAATTTTACTGACATTTTGTGTCATAAATATTAATTTATGGCAATTTCTCTATTAGGGCTTCCCTGATAGCTCAGAAAACAGAAAACCTCAGTTTTCATTCCAATCCCAAAGAAAGGCAATGCCAAAGAATGCTCAAACTACCACACAATTGCACTCATCTCACACGCTAGTAAAGTAATGCTCAAAATAATCCAAGCCTGGCTTCAGCAACATGTGAACCGTGAATGTCCGGATGTTCAAGCTAGTTTTAGAAAAGGCAGAGGAACCAGAGATAAAATTGCCAACATCCGCTGGATCATGAAAAAGCAAGAGAGTTCCAGAAAAACATCTATTTCTGCTTTACTGACTATGCCAAATCCTTTGACTATGTAGATCACAATAAACTGTGGAAAATTCTTCAAGAGATGGGAATACCATATCATCTGACATGTCTCTTGAGAAACCCGTATGCAGGTCAGGAATCAACAGTTAGAAGTAGACATGGAACAACAGACTGGTTCCAAATAGGAAAAGGAGTACGTCAAAGCTGTATATTGTCACCCTGTTTGTTTAACTTATATGCAGAGTACATCATGAGAAATGCTGGGCTGGAAGAAGCACAAGCTGGAATCAAGATTGCTGGGAGAAATATCAATAACCTCAGATATGCAGATGACACCACCCTTATGGCAGAAAGTAAAGAGGAACAAAAAAGCCTCTTGATGAAAGTGGAAGAGGAGAGTGAAAATTTGGTTTAAACCTCAACATTCAGAAAATGAAGATCATGGCATCTGGTCCCATCACTTCATGGGAAATAGATGGGAAAAGAGTAGGAACAGTGGCAGACTTTATTTTGGGGGCTGCAAAATCATTGCAGCCATGAAATGAAAAGATGCTTACTCCTTGGAAGGAAAGTTATGATCAACCTAGACAGCATATTAAAAAACAGAGACAGTCCTGTGCCAACAAAGGTTCATTTAGTCAAGGCTATGTCTTCTCCAGTAGTCATGTATGGATGTGAGAGTTGGACTGTGAAGAAAGCTGAGCGCTGAAGAAATGATGCTTTTGAACTGTGGTGTTAGAGAAGATTCTTGAGAGTCCCTTGGACTGCAAGGAGATCCTACCAGTCCATTCTGAAGGAGATTAGCCCTGGGATTTCTTTGGAAGGAATGATGCTAAAGCTGAAACTCCAGTACTTTGACCACCTCATGTGAAGTGTTGACTCATTGGAAAAGACTCTGATGCTGGGAGGGATTGGGGGCAGGAGGAAAGGGGAACGACAGAGGATGAGATGGCTGGATGGCATCACTGACTCGATGGATGTGAGTCTGAGTGAACTCTGGGAGTTGGTGATGGACAGTGAGGCCTGGTGTGCTGTGATTCATGGGGCTGTAAAGAGTTGGACACGACTGAGCAACTGAACTGAACTGAACTGATAGCTCAGTTGGTAAAGAATGAGCCTGGAATGCAGAAGATACTGGTTTGATTTCTGGGTTGGGAAGATCCGCCAGAGAATGTATAGGCTTCTCTATTAAATAACCAACTAAAATAATTTTTAAAAAATTCTGTAGTGCTAGACATTTCTGTGAGAAACCTATTGGTGACATAGTATCTTAATGACTTATTTATGGGTTATAAGCAGATTTATGGACAAGGTGATATACTATCAACTTTTCTTATTAGTTTTTCTTCTTAAACAATAATTTTTGATTAACTTCTATACAGGCAGGCCCCGATTAAGGAAGAAACTCTAATTAGCTGCCACATCTCAGTCTTTGCTGACAGCAGGAAGCGTTTGTTGGAATGAAAACACAGTCTCACAGTAAGATGTCTGTGTTCTCATAACTAGACCAGCTCAAGGAAATAACAGAAATACAGACCAAAATTCCACTTGAAACTCAGATACCTTAGTAAATGTTAACTCTATGCTGTTTTTAAAGTGTTAGAATTTTCTTTTTTTTTCTTATTAATCTTAAAAAGGGAAGGTCACTCTCATTCCAATAGTTTTATGGAGAAAACAGCTATTAAAATATCCCTTGGCAATGTGTTCTTATAACAAAATAATTATCTCACATAAATGAGTGAGGATGTTCTACCATCAGTGAAGTATTACTAGATTAACAGCCTCAGCTTTGATAGCGGTCCTGAGAATCACAGTTCTCTTTGTTTCTGTGCATTGTCAACCTATATTATGAATCACTTAGACAAGTGAAATGTGTTTCCTAAAATGTAAGATACTAAAAGTAGAACATGAATGATTAGGTAAACATTGTACTTTTGCAACACATTTTAGTNAACAAAATAATTATCTCACATAAATGAGTGAGGATGTTCTACCATCAGTGAAGTATTACTAGATTAACAGCCTCAGCTTTAATAGCAGTCCTGAGAATCAGAGTTCTCTTTGTTTCTGTGCATTGTCAACCTATATTATGAATCATTTAGACAAGTGAAATGTGTTTCCTAAAATGTAAGATACTAAAAGTAGAACATTAATGATTATGTAAACATTGTACTTTTGCAACACATTTTATTTTTAAAATGTTCCAGAACTAACAGAAAAAACTTGTTTATTTCTAATTTGAAAGGATTTTTTAAACAGATTAAAAAGTTCAAATACATCACTCAATTTGAAATGATATAAAATCATTACGACAAATCTGTGCTCAAACTTTAGCACATATATTTGCCATCACACCACTAATTCAGGCTGTCTTGGTATATATTTTCTTATATCACTTGATTACTAAACTTTGATTAGTAAATGTAAGCTCTGTTAGTTAAGGTTTGAACAAAGGCTATGAAAATGTAATATAATAAGCAAATGGCCTGTAAAACAATTATAATATAGTAGTTATTTTCAACATAAAAATGTGTCTGGAAGTCCCTTGTATATAAGGGTTCTAATTTTAACATAAGGAACATAAAGTATTGTGATGAAACGGAATTTCAATTGAAAAACATTCTTTGGATCTTTTTATATCACAAAACTTGTTTTAATTTTAAAAGAAGCCCAATCCAGAATAAATTATTTAAAGTTTTGGGAAAAAAATCAGGATAAAACTTTGACATCATATTCTTAGGATTACTAAATCTCAATTTGTTATCCTACACCATGACTGTTGAATAAACATACATACACACACACACACACACACACACACACACACACACACACACACACAACTCTTCAAGGTATAAATATGTGTTTCTATAAAAGCCCACAAAGGACCCAGTGAAGTGCCACATGCCTATCATTTTAATTCACAACTCTAGGCCTTTACTTTCCATATTAGGAGCATAGTGTTAATGGAAAGCATCAAATGATTAGGCCAGGAAACTAGCATGATTAGGTCATTGTGCTAGAGATGGTCAGGAAACTTCATTCATCACTGCAGGAGAATGTGGCATTCAGACAAACCTTGGTGTGCTTTTTTTGGTAGTGTAGTCATAATATGAATAGAGCCAATAGAAGCTTCTATTTGGGGATGGCCCTTTTCGTATTCAATCATGTGCCTTTCCAATACACACACGTATGTATATGGATGTGTTTACACAGAATTTACACTGAGCTTAGATATGTGCTTACTGAAAAAGCTATCTCTGAATGTGCAGTTCTTTCAGAAGTGCTTTTTACTTGTATATGTATTTAGTATGCATTCATGCAAATTATTTTTAAAGTTTTCTACCTCTATATGGTAAAAAAATAAAATCTGGGTCATAGTCATCCCTAACACTTGAAATTAGGCAAGTCATGTAATCTACTCCCTTTGTTTTAATTAACTTATTGTTGTTATTTTTAACTTTATTTAAAAACCTTAAAAAAAAAAAAAAACTCTTCCCTTTTACTTCCAGGACTCTGTTTTAGGCAGCTAGTTTAAAGATTCATATTGCATTTTAACAACTTTTATACTATGTTAGAAGTTTTTATGTAAGTATTTATTTTGTAGTCATTTGTCCCAACTAAGTCGTTATCTTTCAAGGCCATTCAATATGTCACTACTAATAACCTTCTTTTCCAAAATCCAGTAACTAAACATCAGGTATTCATTACTTGGTAAATAAATGAATGCAAAAACAAACTATTTTGGTATGAAAGATGAGTTAATTTTTTCCTTATTTTTTTCTTAATTTTAATTGTTTTTAAATGTATGTCTTTGAATTTAAATATAGAGTTCTAATGTTTTCACTAGGGCTAAGGTTATAAACCTTAGTTTCCAAAGGATCACCTTTGGAAAGCAAAATATAAAGGGATACTAATTTATTATATTTTTAGATTTTTTCTTCTTTAATCGTGTATATATTGTTAAAAGATATTAAAACATTTAGAATTATTTTGGACATCACTTATAAGCAGAAGTAAGAAAAATTGCCCTTCTTCAATGTATAAATGTTTAAGGAAAAAAAGCAGTTGTACCTAAAAAAAAGTAGATAAATCATCATTGTAAGAATAATCTAACTTGTTCAGTTGGATGAAATATATATATATAATTACACTTGGAAATCTTTTTTTTTAATAAAAAGGACTATCAAATTATTATAATTTCACATCAGAAATGTCAAGAACATCATAATAAAATCTCTGAGTTTATCTTTCTTGATTTAATGTAAATGAGTGTTAACTTATTTGTGGTAAATTAGAGGTGTCACAAAGAGTTGGACACGACTGAGGGACTGAACTGAGAGTAAAACTAAACCAAGAGAAAAATATTATTCT
>SJYW01043077.1:333696-356488 GCA_006410735.1 Raphicerus campestris | reverse complement strand
AACTCTAGGCCTTTACTTTCCATATTAGGAGCATAGTGTTAATGGAAAGCATCAAATGATTAGGCCAGGAAACTAGCATGATTAGGTCATTGTGCTAGAGATGGTCAGGAAACTTCATTCATCACTGCAGGAGAATGTGGCATTCAGACAAACCTTGGTGTGCTTTTTTTGGTAGTGTAGTCATAATATGAATAGAGCCAATAGAAGCTTCTATTTGGGGATGGCCCTTTTCATATTCAATCATGTGCCTTTCCAATACACACACGTATGTATATGGATGTGTTTACACAGAATTTACATTGAGCTTAGATATGTGCTTACTGAAAAAGCTATCTCTGAATGTGCAGTTCTTTCAGAAGTGCTTTTTACTTGTATATGTATTTAGTATGCATTCATGCAAATTATTTTTAAAGTTTTCTACCTCTATATGGTAAAAAAATGAAATCTGGGTCATAGTCATCCCTAACACTTGAAATTAGGCAAGTCATGTAATCTACTCCCTTTGTTTTAATTAACTTATTGTTATTTTTAACTTTATTTAAAAACCTTAAAAAAAAAAAAAACTCTTCCCTTTTACTTCCAGGACTCTGTTTTAGGCAGCTAGTTTAAAGATTCATATTGCATTTTAACAACTTTTATACCTATGTTAGAAGTTTTTAAGTAAGTATTCATTTTGTAGTCATTTGTCCCAACTAAGTCATTATCTTTCAAGGCCATTCAATATGCCACTCCTAATAACCTTCTTTTCCAAAATCCAGTAACTAAACATCAGGTATTCACTCCTTGGTAAATAAATGAATGCAAAAACAAACAATTTTGGTATGAAAGATGAGTTAATTTTTTCCTTATTTTTTTCTTAATTTTAATTGTTTTTAAATGTATGCCTTTGAATTTAAATATAGAGTTCTAATGTTTTCACTAGGGCTAAGGTTATAAACCTTAGTTTCCAAAGGATCACCTTTGGAAAGGAAAATATAAAGGGATACTAATTTAATATATTTTTAGATTTTTTCTTCTTTAATCGTGTATATATTGTTAAAAGATATTAAAACATTTAGAATTATTTTGGACATCACTTATAAGCAGAAGTAAGAAAAATTGCCCTTCTTCAATGTATAAATGTTTAAGGAAAAAAAGCAGTTGTACCTAAAAAAAAGTAGATAAATCATCATTGTAAGAATAATCTAACTTGTTCAGTTGGATGAAATATATATATATAANTATAAGCAGAAGTAAGAAAAATTGCCCTTCTTCAATGTATAAATGTTTAAGGAAAAAAAGCAGTTGTACCTAAAAAAAAGTAGATAAATCATCATTGTAAGAATAATCTAACTTGTTCAGTTGGATGAAATATATATATAATTACACTTGGAAATCTTTTTTTTAAATAAAAAGGACTATCAAATTATTATAATTTCACATCAGAAATGTCAAGAACATCATAATAAAATCTCTGAGTTTATCTTTCTTGATTTAATGTAAATGAGTGTTAACTTATTTGTGGTAAATTAGAGGTGTCACAAAGAGTTGGACACGACTGAGGGACTGAACTGAGAGTAAAACTAAACCAAGAGAAAAATATTATTCTCTTTTATTCTGCCTCTTTAAAAATATTTTCAAGATTTGGCACTGACTGTAATATTTGATGGAGTTTATGTATTTAATGAAAGAATAACAACCTTATTTAACTTCTATTTATAGTTTCTGTGATGATGCCAGTTCTTTTCATTCTGTCAAAATACGAAACATACCATAACTAGCTTTGGCATATTGAAGAGGAAAATAAAAATTTGGATATAACCGTAGCTTTATGTCATTTTTGAATATTATCAGTGATCAACAGTCCAGTTGGGGAAAATTAACAAGATTAGACAGTGACAGATAAACAAAAATGATTGCTTTTTTTCTCATCACCAATCTGTAATTCAGGAAAATAGAATTTTACTTCATTTTCATTTCAAAAGGTAAATAGTCATCCCTAAAACTTTGTGCACAGTGTGGGAGTGGTTCGGTTTTGTAAGAAGACAATACTGCTGGTCACATACATGCACACACACACACACAGGGCTGCTCATAGACTTCCTCAGAGTGTTGTTCTGTTAACCAGAGGATTATTCAATCATCTGTAAGGAAATGACTGCAGATCAGCTTCCCAGCCTAACTTCTCAGTGTGAATACTACTACCATATAAAATTAAAAAATGTATCTATCTAAAATCTATAGAATTGTATTAATTAATAAATTATATTTGAAAATAGGGGAATGAAGTACATGTTAACTACTAACAAGCTGTTCTCTGTTTCTCTTACTCATCCTGAAGTGGAAAATATCTAAATTTCATATTGATTAGAAACCAACTATCTTTATCACTAGCAAAAAGTTAACTTTAAAGTCTCATATTTCATCAAAGAAGGGATGGAGTTTGTGGAATGGGTATTATTTTCTTTTTTACAAAATGAGTTTATTGATCTATCTTTAACTATTATTTAAAAGACAATAAATTAACCTCCCCTTAATGACTATATAGAAAATTCAAGATGTAATCATTTTGATATTGATTAGACTTATGAGCAATAAAATAAATCCAGGTTTCTCCCTTTGCTTCAGTCCACATTACATAATCTGTCAAGAATTTTTGTCTTAAAATGAGAAGCAACTCAGTTTGGAGACTTTGAAGTCACATTTTCTTGATTTGAGAGAGCTCTCCAAAATCATATGTGAACCATAACATTAAATAGCAGGGAAAGTAGTTGTTGATTCTAATCCTTCAGAAGTGAGAAAACAAAAGTTTGCTGTTAACCCTTTGCTCATGGAAAATGTGCCAATAGCTTGAGTGGTTAGAAAACTCACTGGGAACCTAAAGGGTAACAGGTTTGAAAAATTTTTTATTTCACATTACAGCGAAGAAAGCAAGATACTGAAAGCAGCTTTCTGATGTGAAAGCCTGATGTCATCAATATGCTATTTTTGCTCTTTGCCAGGTTAACAGAATTTATTGCAGCAATTAATGCAAAACATATGTGCTGAAATACCCACACGAAAAATATAATTGCCCCCAATTTAATTTGCTACCTTTCAAAACTCTTGTTTAGCTGCTTTTTTCAATGTCTCCACTTAAATACAGTACAAGTGTTTTTACAAAAGAGGAGATAAATCTTTATAATTTACTTTCTCATCTTAAATAATTTATAAATTATCTTTTATAAACGGGAAAGTTTCCACAGAAATTGAAGTCTACTTTTTAGACCAAGTTCCACTTCCACCCATTACTGACCTTTATGACAATTCCAGTAGTCAATCCATGCTTCATTAAAAAAAAAAAAAAATCATCCAAGTTACAGTGACAATTGCCTCACACTCTCTGTGTATGGAATTCTTGAGAAGGGTAAGCAGAGTTTGAGTGTCAGGAAAGGAAGACAGAGGAGGAATGTGTGAAGAAAACACATCACAGATCACATCACATCTCCTATTCCTGGGTCCACATCAAATTTTCTTTATTTTCTTAGTGAGTCCCTAACTCTTCCAGATGATCATAATTTATGAGGGTAAACACAGCAGATTCAAAGTACTCTTTGAAGTACTTTCCTGAAAGTACTTATTACAAAAGTACTTTGAAGTCTAAATTTTCACTTCAATATTCTAAGTTTTCCCTGCAAGTCCCAAGACAAATTAGTATCCTCAGGATTAAGATTGAGAAACTAGAGCTTTTCCTAAATAGAAGGATACCTCCTTAATTTACAGGCATTTGTGTACAGGAGAAAAATATAAGGTTAAAATTAGAAGACAGACAGGAGAGGGCCTGAATCAGTTCCTACTTTATTATGATGAGTTTATTTAGTTTTCTCAGTTGTAAAATGGGAGACGTCACAATACTTTCTTTAGAGGTGCTTTAAGATTAAATAAGGTTCAGTAAGTACTGAATGATAATGTAAGGGGAAAATCCTTCCAATCAATGGGAACTCTGTGTGTTTTCTGATTAGGGGGCATTACNTAAAATGGGAGACGTCACAATACTTTCTTTAGAGGTGCTTTAAGATTAAATAAGGTTCAGTAAGTACTGAATGATAATGTAAGGGGAAAATCTTTCCAATCAATGGGAACTCTGTGTGTTTTCTGATTAGGGGGCATTACACTGAGGCCATTATTTAGTTTGGGTATGCCCTGGATTTTCAACAATTCTATCTTTTATGAGAAACACTAAAGTTCTGAAGACCACACAAACTTTAGCGTCATCCCCACTACTAACCTACCTCGGTAACACTGCTCCCAGAAACCCTTCTGGCCCGTTCTGGGCTTACTTCCAAAATCAGAAAAGTGGGAAATCCTGTTATAATTTTTAAAGAGTGTCAATCAAACAGGGGGGGCCGTAGGGGAAAACAGATTTTTTGATTGTGCACGAGGGTGGGGATAGGGTCTGTGAACATACCCCTTAGCGCTGAGGGCCCTTAACAGTTGGCATTAATAGATAATTTTAAAGAAAACTGGGGGAGGGGGGAAGGTTCATTTTCGTCCAGAGACTAAAGGACAGGTCTTTTGAAAAATTCAACAAATAGCGAAGTGGTAGGGAAAGAGTGCAGCAAGCAGGACAGTGGACGTCTCAGGTTCATACCACGAGAATGGGCCTGGTCTCCCAACTCTGCAGGGAGCGCTGAGAACCCTGGAGAACTGAGTCCTCTTCCTGCACCTGTCACTTGGCAGGCGGGGAACTTAGGGAGGGGACCGCGCCACGCTGAAAAGGTTGACAACGCTGGGGGGAAGAAGGTTGAGGTAGGCGGGCGACAGAGACTGCGCGTCAAAGTCTGTGGTTAAACTCAGGACTTGCCCTGCCAGTCCCTGGAGCTACCGCGCTCCGCAGGTGAGGGGAGTCCAGGTGGTGAGGTGGGAGCCGCCTCTCCGAGCCGTGGCAGCCCCGGGGCCGCAGGCAGAGGGCGCACGTACGCCTCTCGCCCGCCCCGCCTCCGCCCGGCGCTCGTTTCCGCGGAACTTGGCGCCCTGGCGCTCGCCCGGCTCCAGTCTCCGCCCCGGCCGCGAGCGCCCGGCGCCCTGCGCCCGCCGGCTGGGAGAAGCCGGCCCCCGCGGAGGCTCCGCGCGTTCCCGCGGTCCGCCGCCCCCCGGGGGGCGCGCCTCTTCGCAGCGCTCCGGCCGCGCGCTTTGGCCGCCTGGCGCGGAGATGGCTCGGGCACAAAGAACCCACCGAACCCCGAGAGCTGAACCGGGGGGCGTGGCCCCGGAGTCGGGATTTTCTGATCCGATCTTGAATCCGATGCGGAGTGAAAAGTAGCGAATTGTTGGGAGACTCAGTTTTCCCGCCGCACCGAAGAGCCTGGTCCCGGCGGCGGAGCGTAATTTGAGGTTAAGATGCCATGGTGGTGGGTGTGGTGGCCTCGAGGGCCTCTGTTCATCTCTCTGTCGCCACACCCCTGTCCCTCCCGGTAAAGCTCTGCTTCGCGCTAAAATTTCTCAGGGCATACCTGGAAATTTAATCAGTACTGCATTTGCAGAGGTAGGAGGTGTGATGCGAAGGAAAAGAAGCCCCTTCACTCCTGCGGCCACCCCCGTTCCTGGCTAAGGTTATTCACCACAGTTTGTACAGTGCTGCCACTTGTTTCCCCCCTCTTTCCTTGCCTATTATTCTGACTTCATCATGTTGGTTTGGATTATGTGGATTTTCACCCTCTGCTTTGACTGGAACAGCAGGACATGGTTTAGAGAATGAAGGGAGGGGAGGGGGTTCCCCACTCAGGGCTTCCAGTTTAATAACATCACTCCAAGCTGGAGGCTTTATTTGCTGAACTGGTTTTGATTCCATCCATCCTCCACATGTATTTGCCCAGGCTTCCAAAGAGGGTTTGGCTTACACTTTCAAAACTTTCCTAGATAAAATATTTTCTTCGGGGGAAAAATCAAAAGTCTGTAAACTTGAAAGGAGAGACAAAAGCACACAACTCCCCTCACCCCCACCCCTCCCCAAACACACACCCTTTTTTGTGTATGTGCAGATTTTTAGAGATTTAGTAGAAAAACCCGATTAGGCAGATGCTTGAGGCGATATTTTTCTTTTAAGCAAAATATGTATTACTGATTTTAGAACCTTTGCATTTCTATACCTCTTCATCTTTTTAATCGACTTTTTATTTTCTTTTCCTCTTGCAAAGGCTTTTTTTCTCTTTGTAATCCACCACTTTTTTTTTTTTTTTTTAATTTCACAGAAAGCTGGTAGGAGGCAAACTAAAACTTGTTGACTTTCACACCTGAGTTTTCCAGGAGAAAAGTTTCTGCCAGATTCCAAGAACTACCTGATTCTACGGAGCTGGTAACAGACCCAGAGAGTAAAATCCCAGTGTGTACATGTGCCCACACCCTGATTCGCAGAAGTGTCTGTCTAGATTGATCTGTGGCTTGGAATCCTTTGCGTTTTATAAATGTCCAACAATGCTTTTATTTCTAAAGTCATTGCAGAAAAATTAAGGTCTTCAAATTTCTTAGAAATAAATTCTGTACTCTGGTTTTCAGTACACTTGGATGAACAATAAAATGAATATTTTACACCACCAGTCATCCCTTTATTTGAAAAATCTGTGGAAAGCTACTTGTGCACTTGGTAAAAGCCCTGCTCTGACCCTCCCTGGTGATAAAATCCAGATCTCTGAAAACAGAATAAAAAAGAGAACACCTGCATCTGTTTTTCTAAATCTTTTATCAAACAGGAATTAAAAGAATTAGGTTTATTAAAAATTTTAAAGACAAATGTGCATTAAAAAGTAAAATTGAGGATCTTGACAGAAAATGATTTGTAAAACTTAGTGTTCTTCCAAGAAATACATATTCGCCTTCCATCTAGTATTTATGCCAAACAAAATTATTGGAAAATGACTAAAATCAAAGGTAACCCACATCACAGATTTCTCAGTAAGTATATGTCTGTAAGAACTTATCGAGTTTTGATGATTTGTGGAAAGTTTTATTAATATTTTCTTGAAGATTTTATGACTTGGAAAATGTAACTCTCAAGAACAGTTCTTGCTGTTTCCATTTGTGTTGAAGTTAGTAAATCAAATATACTGTGGAAATATGTTTTGCCTTTTAAAATCCTTTGCATATGTAACTGATTATTTGATATTTAAAAATTACATATATTTTATTTCAGAAAAATTCCAGAGTTTCAGAAACAGTTTTAACATTAGGGATCTTCAAGAAGAGAGTTATTTTGAAAAACTATCAAAAGTGAAGGACTCTTAAAGAACATACCAAAATTTGAATATTAAAATATGAATAATATATGGACATAATAAAGAATCTTATTAAATCTTTAAGGACAATAAGTTTTTTACAAGTCAAGGTGAAACTACTGTATTGTTTATACAAGCAAAAGTAAAACAAAATTAAACTTAAGCAGTAAAAGTCTTCACATGAAACTCTCTGAACTGACTACATAGTGTAAAAAATACATTTATGTTCTGATTGCGCACAACATTGTGTTTAAAATGTTTATGTTAATTTTAAGTTCTTTTCATTGTAGCTTCCAGTTACTAGCATTGCATGGGAAAGGCAACTTTATATAAAATGCCACCATAATCTTACATGGGGTAATGGTGTTTATTATTTGTAGTTTCCGTTTTTGGTTCTAGTTGCTTCTGAGTTATAAACATATTCGATTGACTTTATATCTTGAAATGGGCAAAAAAAATGATATTAACTAGATCATCAATAAAAAAGTATAAAACTGAAACTGTTGGTAGTTACAATGAAGCTGGTTTGTATCTGTAAGTCTGTTGTTATTGCCAGAACATTTACTATTTAAGAGTTTTTAATTGCTTGTTTATGACAAGGGCAAGAATGGTGTGATATATAAGGGTGAGGAGAATGGAGCATCAAAGTGGACATTTCCCCATTTGAAGTATTATTATCAATATTAGTCTTTAGGAAGATATAGATTCAGAATGAATTAATTTCATGATAGATTTTGAGAGGTTACAAGAAGTTTCTTTCCGGCACAATCAAAATATTATCATAGCAATTCAGGTTGTCAGTAAAAGCTTAAACAAATTTGCTGATAATCCTGTTAATGACCTAGGTCAAGTGTTAACTGTTGTGGGTTATAAAATAGTGAAATTAAGGTTTCTCCTACCTCCAGGCAAATAGCACAGTTGTAACTGTTAGGGGGAAGTAGGGGCAAGCTATTAGGTGAGCTATTAAGTTACAAAAATGTATAATGCATTCAATTATTTAGTCTAGAATGATAAAATGCCATTAAAAGCAAATGTAAGCCCTCTTCTTAAAACTATAAAGATGATATGATAGCTTAGTTTTCTGTAAATATTTCAGTCAGTGTATTATTATTTGAGGATAAGTGTTTATACATGAAAATAATGCCAGTTCATACTAATTTTTAAAAATGGAATAATCTATTATTTAAACGTATATTATCTCCATTATTTGCCTAATATTCAAAGGGAAACATACAGTGTTCATCTCTAAGTTTTACTTTTAAGCTTTAAACAATCACATAGTATCTTCAGCAGTTAGGTGACTTATGTCCAGTGACATACATTTCATACAAACAGTATCCCACCACTCCAATAAAAGTCTCCCAAAATAAGTAGTATATAAATATGCAGATTGAATTGTATTGACTTTTATTTTGAAAACTGATTTTCAATGTAAAGAGCTCTATAGGTGAAAGGTAATCTAACTTATAAACTTTTAGATAGTAAAATGTGTTATGTACTGAAAAGTGTATTATGTACTAAAGAATAAGCAGTGAATTATGCCTCAGAAGCTTTCAAATGTAGAAAAGTGTGTAAAGAAATTACTTTATCCATTGCTAAAAGATATTGAACTAGTAATAGTCAATTCTTTATATCAAGCTTTAACCTTTTCATAGTTATTTTTATTTATCATTATCATCATCCATCTGATAGGAACAAGGTGCAAATATATAAACTTCTCTAACAACACTAAGTATAACAATCCTGCTTTGTCATGAAAAGTAGTAGTTTTCCCATTGGAAGTCTTTTCTTGGTGTGTTATGTAAACAGATCTGAAAAGATTTTAATAAAGTTCCATGCAGCTTTTGTAAAGTTTCCGTGTACGCATAGAGGTCAATTCTTGATTTAAGTGATCATCAAAATTATAAATAATTATCAAGGAGACCAGTCATAGAAAGTATCATCTTGAATCATCTTCTTGATAGCATATTAGAAAGTTATCTGTAACTAGATTTTAAAAAGGAAAGCTCATATTAAACTTTTTTCTAGCTTTTTTTCCTCTTATCATGGACTAATGGCATTTCACAATTCATATTTGGTTATCACATCTCGTCTTAAAAAAAAGTCACACAATGCCATATTTCCTAGCAGTTATTTCAATGGCTTGGATATTGTTCTCTTAGAGTTCTATCATGACTAACTTCATAATAGATTGCAGAATAAATTCTAGTATATTTCACTAGTAAATTTTCTGTAGTATGGAAATATAATTTGAGCATAGTATTTTAAATGCAACCTAGTATTTTGTATTTCAGTTTTCAACATTAATATCAGAAAGCTGTATTAATGAGATTCATTCTATCATTATTCCTTCTACCCAACATATGAATTTTCAGAAGCATTGCTTTCTATTCAAATGACATTATTAGAAAATTACACAAAAATCTTAGAGCATACTTGGATTTTTCACTTTTCATGTTGTTCAAATCTACAACTAAGTCCCAAGTTATTGTATTCAATATTCATATTTTAAATATTACTCAAATATTATCCAAGTTAAATCATTCATTTTAAATTTTATTTCAAACCTTTCCTTCATGACCTCAGAAGAGAAAGAGACACTACCATAGAAGATGACCTATAAAGAATAATCCCATAAACAATGTATAGATAAACTTTTGCCCAAGCAAATTAAATGTAATCATGTCAGTTTTCTGAATATATTTACCTTTATATATTCATACTGTTAATGTGTATATGCCTGTATAATAATATGAACTATATATCCAAATATACACAAAGTGTGGCTTAAAAACAACTTGCACTTGATAATTCTTGCTTCATTAAATTAATACTCATGAATTTTATATAAATATCAATGAGTTTAAATGGCCCTTTTTTCCTTTTGCAATTTACTGAAAGGTTATGTTTTGCACAAAAAAATAATGACTCTCAGCTATATCCCTGTGCATTATTAATTCACTAAAATCCATTATCTAAATAGTTTATAAATATTCCATCTGGAGAAATACAATTTATCATAGCAATATGGGAATAATATTACTGTTTGTCTAGCTATTATCAATACTTTAATATTTTCAAAGGAACAAAAAGTATAAACATTAATTTGAAGTTACTGATACATTACTCATTATACAAATAACTACCCTTGCCTTTCATTCATAAAAAATAATTGCCCATTACTTTCAAATAAACATTTTAACTTAATTTGTAAAAAACATTCACTTGAAGGTAAGATAATTTCTTGATCCTTCTAGGTTAGAATTTTTAATTTCCCTATAAAAAAGACAAAATAATGAAATCTGCCAACTTGATAAAAGCAGTGACTAAGGAAAGAATGAAATTAAAACTGCTCTATTAGCACTGAAAGTAGGTCACCAAATATGAGAGGCAATTTTCATATTTAATTAAAAAGCTACTAAATATTCTTGAGTTTTTGTTTTTTCTAAAAATGATATATACAATATACAGTGGCAACATCTTGCTAATATATTTTTAGTGAGTGACACAATATATAACGTAGCATTTGCACATCAATTGCTCAGTTTTGCTGAATTGCAAAATAAATTACTAAAGGTTACTGTTATAAATTCAAAATGATTAAGAGGAAATAGAAATTCTAAGTGTTGCTTTAAGGCAATCAATTATTCAGAAAAGTTTGTCTTAAGAGTTAGCAATCGTATTCACAAATCATTAGGAATAGATCACAAAAGGTATACAGGGAAAAGGCAATGTGTCTATTAAGCATGCAATCTTATAGTAAACGTTATTGTCCTTAATATTAGGTTAGCACTTTAATTCATTGAAAAGGAATGAATGCCCATTAGGAGGTAAATAAATAACCCAACATTAAGGAAATACCATTTGCTGCATATGGGCATTCTTCCTCAATTTGCTGTTCAGTTATTTACTACACCTACCCAGGAGATTTTCACTATTCATTAAATATAATATCCTATTCGCATAAGCCCTTAAACAAAGAAAATCCAGTCTAACCTTATTGTAATTCCTACAAATATTACTTATGTTAATGTGGCATATGCTGCTCATTAGAACCTGTTCCACAGAGCAAACCACCGCCTGGCGGGATACACATCACTTCAATACAGCAGTTATAAATACACACACACGCACACACAGCCGCGCTTCAACAAACTCCGATTTCCCTTTAGCCCATTCATAAATGCAATGATCCTGAGTAGAAACAACCTGTCATTACCTTTAAACATACTAAAGAATCTAGAGAGGAGGGCAGAATATTCTTTTAAACTTCTCAGAGTACTACTACATGGTCACAATTAGGAAATAAAATATTACCATGGCTATTTGGCAATTAACATACTGGGTTGTAAAACTGGAGGATTTTTCTCTTTCTGCTTAAAACGGGCAAACAAGGTAATTGCTTGAATTGGTATCAGATTCAAAACACATTTAAAATCTAGGCAATCCAAAATCATCTCTAAAAGTGCTTTAGAAGACAGCGGAAAATAAAAGCACCTTTAGTTTACTCTGAGAGCAAAGTGCTTTATTCAGAGGCACCTCGGCGACCTGAAAACGCGACGGTGAAAACGTGCCTGGAAAAGCGTTAGCCCCTCGGGGCAGGGCTGTGCGCGTCGCGGTGCCTGGCTTACCTTCATTGGAAGGTTGGAGAGTCAGTTCCCCGAAGCACTTGAGAGCAGAGCAGCTGAGAAGAAGGAGGATGGAGAGGTGGCAATCCATGTTGCTGGAGCAGAGGGCAGTGAGAGGAGCATATCTCCATGAAGCGTGCCACTGATGTGAGGGGGAGCGCTCTGAGTGCTGGAGAAGTTACCATGCTCCGCTCGCAGGCTGATGTCAAGTTTGACACTGGAGATAAGGAGGAGTCTGGCTGCCTTTCCGCGAACCTCGCTCAGAGACTTCCCTGGGTCCTAGTGCCGTCGGAAGCGAGCTCTGAAGAAGGACAGGACCACGAGTGGGGGCCCAGCAGACGGCTATGAAGCACCGGGCTGGGGAGGAAGGGGTTGGGGCTCGGCGGCATCACCGAGGGCGCAGGAAACCCAGAAGTTATGATGGTGCGGTGGTGGAGAGTAGTGATGGGGAGAGAAAAACACCCCCCCCCTTATTTTCCATGGAAAGCAGCTATTTTATTGTTTGCAATACATGCTCGTGTAGGTTAATTCCCTGAAGAAACCCTGATAGAGTGTCTTATGGCACAGTGAGTGGAAAAGAAACTGAAATGCCAGAGAAATGTTTGTTATTAAAAGAACAAGAGCCCTGCATTAAAATAAAAAAAATGCATTGTTGATTGTAGTCAAAGAAAAATTAGGATTATTTCTTCACCATGTTCAATGTGATCATAACGCTTTACAAATCCTTTCTGGTGCAGAAAGAACTAATACACACCTCAGATCAGAAAGTCTCCTCAGTTCTACACCAAGTGGTATCCAGACTTTTAAAGAGAATGGGCACAGGATCTCAGTGAGTATAAAGTGCACTTTGGGTTTCCAAATTAGGAAGTGTGCTTCAACAACCTAAGGAAGTGCGCAAATCCAGTCCCAGGGCTAGCTGCAGGTCAGCAGGCATCAGCAGGCATCCCTCATTCTATACAGTGGGTATAAATAAGAATAAGAGAAAAATCAAGCCTAAAGTTCTTGACAGCACATCACTACCCTCCCTCCTTCACCATCTAGCATTAGGATCTCTGGGTTCTATGAGATAAATAATGTATAATTCACAACTCCGCATTTAGCTTTTCAGCCACATCCAATCTGATAATAGTTGGATGAAGTTCTTTAGCATTACAAATCTAAAGGCTGAGTAACAGTGTCTTTGCACTTTCTCACTTACTTTGCACCACAGTTATAAATGGTTTCTCTTCTTTCCAGTTTCCTTGCTGGACAACATAATTGCAATCTATTTCAGCCAAATAAGTTTGCAATTTATATTCTGGGAAATATTCTTGCTTATCTTTAAAATATTGCCCAGAAAATGACCACTCAAATAGTCTCCTACTTATTTGTCTTTTCCTTTTCTAAGCAGAAAACAAGACTCTTAGATTCCTTGCACAACTTGTAGAAAGTAAAGGTAGGTTGACAGCTGTAAGATCAGTGATCAATTTTAGAGCTTCAAGTTGTGGAATCTAAGTGTTGCAAAGGCCTTGCTAATAGGATATCCTTTTCATAAGCACTATGATTTTAATGAGAGAACATGATTTTCACATGAATTTAAATAAGTGGCTTCTGATAACAGTTTGCTGTCTGGAATTGGGGGATGGTGTTGGGTGGGTAGAGGCAGCCAGGATAAAAGAGCGACTCTGTTCACTTTTTTGTGTGTGCCTTGTTACTTTATATCTCTAACTTCTTCCCACATTATGTCACCAGAGACTGTAGAACCCTCTTCAAGTGCCAAGTCTGTCAGAATTGAAAATAATGAAAGATACTGAACAGAGGATTCAGATAGTGGTGACTCTGGCATTTTTTAAAGTTCCAACACAACTTTAGTCTTTCCATTGTTCTACATTTAGATAAAATTTTTCTGAAAGGTGAAAGAAAATAAAGTCTTATTTGGAAGTGACAATTTAAAAACATTTTGGAAAAACATGCCAATGTGCTGATATCCAAATCCACTGGCTTCCCCTCACACTACTTCTCTTTTCACACTTAAACTGCTTATCACTGTGGAAAGAGGCATTCACATGTGAAAGAAGCTACAGTGATGTGAAAATAAGTAAAAAGCAATTCCTAGCCTGGGAATAGAATGGAAATAATATAGGATCTTTCATTATAGACACTCAAGATCATGAGCTGTTAGACAATAAGAAGTTTCAATAATCTGAACGTCATCCTGAATAGATGTGGAATGATGCCAGCAAACAGGAGGATGCAAAGAATTTGGCCAAAGTAGTAAGAGGACAGATAGAGGTGTGGGCAGCCCATTCAGGAAAAGCCTCATCAAAATAAATAAATAAATAAATAATGATGACAATAACTGAGGTGTAGTTTGAAGGATGAGTAGGAATTGGATGATTGGGGAATGATTCGGAAGGCACTGCATGCAAGAAGATGGAACATAAACAAAATCAGAATAGTCTCCATGTCAGGGCCAAGGAAAGCATTTGGCAAGTATAGAGCAAAAGAGCACGTGTGACACAGTAAAAGCCAGGAGACAGAGAAGAGAAGGAGCCAGGGTTAGGGGAGGCAGGTTTCGTGGGGACAGAGTACTAGGAGATGTTCTTCCAAAGGCAGATTGGAAACTACAGATATTTCTATGACAATGATTTTACAATATATTCTAGATGAACTGCTACTGCTGCTGCTGCTGCTAAGTCGCTTCAGTGGTGTCCGACTCTGTGCAACTCCATAGACGGCAGCCCACCAGGCCCTCCCGTTCCTGGGATTCTCCAGGCAAGAACGCTGGAGTGGGTTGCCATTTCCTCCTCCAATGCATGAAAGTGAAAAGTGAAAGGGAAATCGCTCAGTCGTGTCTGACTCTTAGCGACCCCACGGACTGCAGCCTACCAGGCTCCTCCATCCATGGGATTTTCTAGGCAAGTTTACTGGAGTGGGGTGCCATTGCCTTCTCCGATTCTAGATGAAAGAGAGATGCAAAAAGTATTTCATCAACTAAGAGCTGGATCATTATGAGTTTTAGGAAATTACTGATAGCATTGAGCAGTGTTTCTACCTGTGGTTTAGGGCTTACCTGCTCCTAAAGTACCTGGAATACTTATTAAAAGTAGCACATCACTTCTGCCCACCATAGACTCATGGAATCTGAATATCTGAACACATAAACTTGCAGTGTGACAAGCTCCTCAGGTGATCCTTTTGATTCCTGACATTGGAGAACCACTGCTAAGTGTGAGGGAGGGAAAATCCGGGGCAGAATGGCACAATGTGAAGGCATTTGTGAAAACTAAAGTAATAAGAACTGAACCAGAATCCATCTGACAGAAAGAGGAAAATACATGATGCAATTAAAATAGATGTTTGCGGTGAAGCAAATGGTATTCCCTAAGGGAAAATGGATTTGGGTACTGCAGAAGAGGGAGATGACTAAGACATTTACAAGACTGAATGCTCCTCTGTTCAGTTGGACATAAGGTGAGTGCCTAACATGTTCCTGATCATGTGCTAGAAACTGAGGGCAAAAAACATGAATGAGGCACCCTTTAGAATAATCTAGAGTCACATCAAGAAATTATGCATTTATTAGATAGAGGAGAAGGGGACAATAGAGGATCAGATGGCATTACCGACTCAATGAACATGAGTTCACTGAGCAAACTCCAGGAGATAGTGAAGGACAGGGAAGCCTGTTGTACTACAGTCCATGGAGTTTCAAAGAGTCAGACATGACTGAGTGACTGAACAACACCACATAGAGTATTTTCATAGTACAAGATAGAGGAGTGGGTGTATCTCACGTTAGGAATTAAAGAGAACTTCCTTGGAGTAGATGGCAACTGAGTAGCACCTAGAAAGATGTGTTTTCAAGAACAGAGTCCAGAGAAGAGAGATTAAACATGAAACACATACTTTTTGGAGGAAATAACATATCTCGATTACTAGCACATGGATTTGGAGGCAATGTCAATGCATATCGCAAAGAGACGACAGGAGGGTAAGGGAGGAGCAAGGTTACAGTGAATTCTGTAAGCTGTTCTAAGAAGCGTGGACTTAAGGGTGATGTGAGACAGAAGAGAGACATATCAGTTAGCATTTTAAATATATTATTTTGACATAGTTAAGTGGGTAGGGTAAAATGAAAGCAAAAACACCAATTAGGAGTCAAGAGACCATTTAGAATCCCTTTGCAAGAGGATTATCATGCAGAGATACAAGTGGGGCTCTTGAACCAGACTATCCTGGCTCTGTTACTCTTAGTAAAATTCTAATAATAACAGATCTTATCTCATTGGGATGTTGTAAGGATTATATGAGATTTGGGATGGTACAGATAAAGTTAAGTCTAATGCTTGACACATTAAAGTCATTCAATACATTGTTTTATCTTGATCTTATGACAGATCCAGAGGGTCTCATAATGAGGAGTGATGGTAGAGCTGCTGCTGCTGCTGCTGCTGCTGCTGCTAAGTCACTTCAGTCGTATCCGACTCTGTGCGACCCCACAGACGGCAGCCCACCAGGCTCCCCTGTCCCTGGGATTCTCCAGGCAACTGGAGTGGGTTGCCATTTCCTTCTCTAATGCATGAAAGTGAAAAGTGAAAGTGAAGTCGCTCAGTCATGTCTGACTCAGCGACCCCATGGACTGCAGCCTACCAGGCTCCTCCTTCCATGGGAGTTTCCAGGCAAGAGTACTGGAGTGGGGTATCATTGCCTTCTCCGGATGGTAGAACTACAAATCACAAAAACATGAGTGGGTGGGACTGGCAGGTGGCTTCATAGATTGGTTATGAGGAATGAGGTAGATGCATGTCTAGGAGGCCTTTCAATCTGTGGCTTGAATGAGGAGTTAGTCAGCACTGCAAAAGAGATTTGAGAAGAGAGAATGGACATAAGATACAAAATTTTTATTGGGGATTTGCATAGATGAAGTGAGCTGGTGGAAAGTCAAAGGCAGATGGACTATTAGGATACAAATACCTTGACTGGTGCTGTCCTTTTGGAAATAATTTCCTCTGGAAATACAGGTCACCCCCTGCATCCACAGAGGCTGAACCCAGTGATATGAAGGGTTGACTGTATTCACTGTGCTTCTAATTTTATGTCGGGGATTTGAGCATTCACATATTTTGGTGTTCAAGCAGCTCTGGAAAAATCCCTGAAGGATTCTGAAGTAGGGATGACTGTAATTAGCATAAAAAATAAGTACATTCATTCATGTATCCAAAGTCTTGGCAGAAAGATCAGTTGGCCGAGGATGAAGCCCTAGTGTACACCAGCACAGCCAGACCACCACAGCAAAGCAGCTATGGCAGTGGGGCAAGTCATGTAGACTTTCTGGTTTCTCAGTGCACATGAGTTATGTTTACACTATGCTCTACTCTTTAACGTGTGTGAAAGCATTGTTTCAAAAAGTCAAATGCCTTAATTTAAAAATTCTCTGTTGATTAAAAATGCTGAAACAATTACAATAGTAACAATGAAGATCACTGACCACAGATCATCACAACAAATGTAACAGTAATGAAAAAGCTTGAAATATTGTGAGAATTACCAAAATGTGACACAGTAACCAGAAGTGAGCAAATCCTGTTGGAAAAATGGCACCAACAGACTTGCTAGACTCAGGGTTGCCATAAACCTTCAATCTGTAAAAATCATAGTGTCTTCAGAGCACAATAAAGCAAAGTGCGATGGAATGAGATACACCTGTACTTAAGAGACAGGCAAAACAGAAGAGCAAAGAACTAAAAGGATTAGCATACCGGAAGCCAAACTTCTGAGTTTCACAAACAGCTTATAGTCAAAAATGCATTCAATAAAAATACCCAATAAGATATTGACTGAAAAAATGACAATTGGGTTGGATGACTGAAGATTTTAACAACTTTGGTGGTGGCAGTTTTGGTAAGTAACTGGTCTGCAAATAGGATTAAGATAAAACAGTAAATAGAAAGTGGGGAAGTAAAAACAGTAAATGTACTACTAGTTTCAAGAAGGTAGGCTAAAAGAAGGGACACCTAGAAAAGCAGAAAGCGAGGTGTAATGAGTATTACAAAATGGAAGAGGCTCATAAGATTTTTCTCTCCTGTGTTTAGCTGACTAGTGATACAACTTATTTTCAAAGGCGTTTAGGGAATCAAATTTGGGATATGAAAAAAAGGTGGGGAAATAACAACTTCTGTTTAGGACATGGAGGGATTCAAGTATAGATATATTCAAGCCAAAAGTTAGATGTAAACGCCTAGAAGGGAAGAAAGGTTTGCGACTGCAAAGTGAAGAGCATTAGTAGATTTGGTAGTAGTTTCAGTCACTGTAGTAGATGAAACTGTCCAGATGGATCATCAACAGTGAGGGAAACGTCAATCTCATTAAGTAAAAAGTTCTTAAGGCAGGCAGAGGATGTTTAATTATCAGAATTCATTAAGTAGAAGTAAATATTATTAATAAAAAAGAAAGATGAAAGGTGAAGAGAGAGAGCTGGAGATGACAAGGGAGCTGAAAATTTCAGGGAGAGGACAATCAGCTAAAAGAAAAAAAAAAAAAACAAGGTAGACTTTGGTGAAAATTAAAAATGAAAATGGCTTTTCCAGTTAATGCAAAGACCACAGGACTGGGACTTTCCTCTCAGAAAAATCCTATTTAGAGCTGCAAAATTCTTTGGAGCCTATCATTTTACAGTTAGAGAAAGTCAAAAGCATTAGTGACTTCATTATGTTCACACAGTCCAAGGCAACAATAGGAAAATTATCCAAATGATCCTGCCCTATACAAAGAAAATATTAGAAGTAATACATGGGAGAAAGGTTGCAGGAAATCTGTTATTAAAGTGTTTGAGGTTGATTAGGAGAACAGAATAATACAAGAAAACGTCTTGAAGCACCGTGAGTTGTTTTTAGGACAATTACTGGATTTTGGATTTGAAAATAGTCACAGTAGGTTGCACAAATTAATTTGTCATATTTTAACTGGTATCTACTAAATTAATATATATTGAATTTGAAAGTGTAAGCTTATGTAATAAGTATAAAAGTTAACATGCCTGAATTAATCGAAAAGTGCTCATCATAAATTAGAAAGATTTCATTCAATTGTTACACGGTTATCAAAAGAAAAGTGAAAAACAGATCATAATCATGCCTTGGGTGTTAGGATTATCCAATGCTGTTTAAAACATACTCTCATACTTGTTCACTATTACCTCTGGAACATTTCTCCATTTTTAAAAACAAACTTTACTACTACCATTACTTCCTAGTCTTCCATTTCTCTTGCCAAAAGACAGTCAAAACAAGCTAAGAGTTCATCTTAAAATCTAAGGAAAACATCCCAAAGCTCTGAGCAAACTCTGAGCAACAGCATATGGGGCTGAAGGGGGTGGGGGAGTGAAGGGAGTGTTTTGGCTGAAACAGAACCAGTATCACAGTTCCTTTAAGTAAGTTTTTGAGAAATATTTCACGTATCTACACAAGTACACATTCATATACTTAAGTACACTCACATTCACACACACACAAACATAAGAGATACTGTGTCAGTACACTATCCAATTGTGTTTTCTTGAACAGGAGGCTTCCATCTTTAACATGCAAGACATTGGGGAGCTTGTTCAAATCCAGACTTAGTAAATCTTAGTTCAAATGATTTAGTAAAACTAGCACAGGACTTGGGGTTCTGCAATTCTGACAAGTTCCTAGGCAATGTCTTTGCAGACTTGACAATATTTTGTCTGGCAGAGTTCCAGAATACATACATTTTGTTTGAAAAATTAATATAGATATGTTGATATATATTTAAATACAAGCATTAATATATTAAAACATCAGATGGTAAAATAATAGAGGAATCATAGTTGAATCAATTCAACCTGATCTCCAGTAAACTTCAAGATAAACCTAAGGCTCCTACAAACTAGTTAGACAATATTTTATTACCCTAAATCTGCCTATTCCTGAAGGTATATGAATTTGCAAGACAAATTCATCATTGTGTGAACTCATTGCTCTTAAAGCTAAATCAAGTTTTTAAGCATTTTATAACTGACTAATCTGCATTGTTAACTATTTCAAGGATATGAATTGTCTGCCCAATATTTCATGTTCTTTCCTGGCAAAGTAAATACTTAACATTATTTAGAAGAGAGAAGACATTGTTCAACACTGGTGTGTATAATCTAACATCTCTTTCATTTTATTTTAGATATGTTATATAAGTGATCACTACAGTTGGATGGTAATTTCTCAAGATATCTGTGAGGTGACCAATTTGTAATTATCCAAGGAGATTTGCAACCTTAACAAGCATAAGAAAACCATTGTAAAAGCAAGCCTAAGACTTAATACAAAATAAATTTGTATTTACAAGTTTAGAAGTTTATCTAAAGATGAAAAAGTAATTTTCTTCATTTTTGGTGAATTAATTTTAAATACAAATTAACCTTTCTGGAGTTTTTTTAGTATATTGATTTTTGGTTTGATAAAACAAGAGCAACATGGTTAATTGATTGAAGAAAATTTGTTTTAATGGTGTCATAACTGAAGCTATATTCATGGCTTAGTTAAAAATGTAGGTGCATCTGGAGTAGCTTTTAATAAAAAACAAAAAGTGGTAAAGGATTATTAAATGTTCTATAGAAGTATATTTTGAGAACACATGGCTTCAATTTTGTTTCTCAAGTATCTTGTAAGCCTGAACATAAAATAGCATTACTCAATACAGAAAAATTAACTGATTATGTGCTTGTCTAACCATAGTAGTCAGTTCAGCTGGGATCCGGAAAAATAATCCATATTAAGTCATAGGGATCTTATATTCAACAGTGTCAAACATTTGTGATTTTTCACGGATGCTCTGGTTTCCATGAGTGCCCAAATAACCTCACCTGCTTTTCTAATTTGTCTCCTCGATTGTGCTATGGGTCAGTGATCCCTATTATGTCATGTCAATACAGTGGTTAAATAATGATAAATAATTTAAAATGTGGCAGGTAATCCGCATCTTAATGTCAATCATCTTTACCTGTGCAGTATTTCCCTAGTTAAAATGGAAGTTACTTTCATATCAAACGTTAGCCTTTATATATCCAAATCATAAATTTAAAAACTATACATTTTAGAGAGGTGAGTGAAACTCAAAAGCTAATTAAAATTGANAATCATCTTTACCTGTGCAGTATTTCCCTAGTTAAACTGGAAGTTACTTTCATATCAAACGTTAGCCTTTATATATCCAAATCATAAATTTAAAAACTATACATTTTAGAGAGGTGAGTGAAACTCAAAAGCTAATTTAAATTGAAAAGAAATTCAAAATAAAGTATAATGTACTTTAAACACTTAAATAATTACAAATATACTGATGTTTTTTTCTAAAAAAAATTTAAGCTCTTCACCAGTTCTTAATTACAACGATGAAAGATTCAAAATGTGCAAGTTATAGTATTATTTCAAATCTGTTCACTTTGCACTTTCTCTGTTAGTTTAGGTTTAATGTTCAATAATTTTTTTTTAAACACTTGCACTAGGCAAGGCCCAAGTAAAAACTTTGATTTTTTTTTTCCAATTTACTTTGCAGGACAAAAGCTGGAATAAATTTACAAGTCAAATTCATATATAGGAAACCTGGCTATTGGAGGCACCCTCGCATCTAAGCGCTTGGAGTAATGGCAAGTGCCAGCACTCACTTCACTCGATTTCATGAAAGGATTTTTTTATTGTCAAGTCCCTGGTTTAGGAGGGTTCGATCCCCTGGAGCAGGAAATGGCAACCCAGTCCAGTATTCTTGCATGGATAGTCCCTTGGACAGAGGAACCTGGCAGGCTACAGTCCACGGGGTCGCAAAGAAACCGACAAAACTAAACTGAGGGCACACAGGCGGCCAGGTTTTAGGAAACTGCTATAGTCATGCTGCCCACTAGAGGGCTCTGCAGAACAGCAGCCGCTGCAGCTGAAGATTCAGGTGTTTAGATCAGCTCCCTGATACAAAGCCCAGAAGTCTTCACAAGAACTAGCGCAACTTTATTTTTAGATTTAGTTTAATTAGTTTCCTGATTGGTACTAATTAAGATGGGTTATGAATGCCAACGTGTTAGTTTTACACGATCACATAACATTCTTTTACTTACCTTATCTGGACCCTGTGCTGAGTTCATCCCTGAGGAACCAAGAAAAGAAAGTGTCGCATTTGATGCTTGGTTCAGAGACATCTACCCCATTTCCACCCTAAAAAGCATTGAGATGAGTGATACAATTTTTTTTTTTATCATTCTCCTCTTTATGCAGTGTTTTATTATTAAATGTCCCCATTATGATGCCTAACGAGAATGACATGAGTGTAAGATTTATAGTATATTTTCAGCAAAATATATGATTTAGTAAAATTTACTAGGAAAGATAAGGAAATATGGTAAAACTACTAATGAAATAAACAAAATCTCCAAAGTGGATAGTCATTACCTAAGAAGTGCCCTTAAGCATGTGGCAGAGAAAAGACAAGGGCTTGCCTGTATCACTGTAAAGGTATTGCAGAGAGCAACCACCACAAAAACTAAATAATTTGGACTTAGCATTTTAAATTTAAAAGTATATGAGTTTAAAATAAAAAATGAATAGATCAAATGCCCTAATCTGTTCTGGGTAGCAATGTGTCTGCTGTTTCTGAGAATGTGTCTTGCTTTCACTAGTTAAGTGATTCAACCCATCATGATTTTCAAGAGAGACATGAGACACTCTTTGAATAAGCATATCATTTATCACATGGATAAGCTGCGGAGGAGACCATGCCTAACTTAGAAAAGCCAATCTCTTTTTCTACCTTTCCTGTACAACTTTGAATTATACATTTTTAATATCCTTCCGAATGGAAGTTTGCAAAACTTCTATAATAATTTAACAATGTCCTTAACAATTTTCTAACTCTGAACTATATTGATGGGTTGCTGGAGACCCTTCACTGATGGGA
>SJYW01043077.1:303907-320225 GCA_006410735.1 Raphicerus campestris | reverse complement strand
TGTCTGTTTAGTTCTTTGGCCCATTTTTTGATTGGGTCTTTTATTTTTCTGGAATTGAGCTGCAGGAGTTGCTTCTATAGTTTTGAGATTAATTCTTTGTCAGTTGCTTCATTTGCTATTATTTTCTCCCATTCTGAAGGCTGTCTTCTTGTGTGATATCTTTTCAAATCTTTCACTATTTTAATTGGTTGTCTGTATATTATTAAGTTATAAAAATAAATATTCTGAATAAAAATCCTTGGTAAATTAAATATCATGAATATTTTCTCTCATTCTTTGATTTACCTTTTTATTGTCTTGATATTTTATTTTGAAAAACACAAGTTTTAATTTTGATAAAGTCCAATTTATAATTATTTATTTTATATTTAAGCTTTTGTATCCTCTCTAAGCCACACTTGTCTACTTCAAATTGGTAAACTTTTACTTCTGTGTTTTTACTTTCTAGATGTTTTGTTATTCTAGCTTTCCTATTTAAGTATTTGACTTAAAGCTAATTTTTTTATATGATGTAAATTGGTTTAAATGTTCAATTTTTCCCCTTAAATGATCTTCCAACTTTTCTAGCACTATTTGTTGTCTACTCATTGAATCCTTTGGACAATTTTGTCAAAAAACAACATAGCATATAAGCATAGGTGTATTTAAGGATTCTTTATTTTGGGGTATATATCCACCTGTCTATCATTTTGCCAATAACACAGTGACTTGACACTAAATATCTCTATATGGAAGAAATGTTAACATTAGTTTATTTTACTCCTTAATTCTTCTTTCTAAACACTGCTTTGACTATTCTAGATTATTTGCATTTCCATATACAATTTTGCATCAAATTGACAATTTCAGTGAAAAGAAAATGTTCTGAGAGTATGGTTGAGATTGTAATTAAAGCAGAATCACTATTTTAATATTGAGCTTTCCAGTATGTGAACGTGTATATTTTCATTTATGGATATCTTCTGTAATTTCTCAGTAATATTTTATAATTTTCAGTGTAAATGCCTTGACTCCTTTTGTTAAATTGATTCCTGTGTTTTATGTATTCTAATGCTATTGCAGATTTATTTTCCAATTTTTGCTCCTAGTATGTAAATATATATTTACTCAATTGTATCAACTTTTATTTTGCAATCTTGATAATTTCACTCTGGTTCTAGTAGTGTTGCATATGCCTTAGGATCTTCTATGAAAACAATCTTGTCATCTCTGAACAAAAAGTTCACTTATTTTTGAGCCTTTATGCCTTTTCTTTATTTTTCTTTTCTTCTTCCAGTGATTGGGAACTTCAGTATAATGTTGAAATAAAAAGTCGTGACAGCTTTCATCCTGGTATTCCAGAACTTTCAGGAGAAGCATTTAGTACATCACTGTATTAGTCAGGCAAGAGAGAGATAGAACCAATAGATTGTGTGTGTATGTATAAAAAAACACAAAACTTATTACAAGGAATTGGCTCATGTGATTATGAAGATTGGTCCATATAAATTCTTCAGATTAGGCAGCAGGCTGGAGAGCCAGAAGTGTCAGTGATCAAGTTTGCGTCTAAAGGAATTGTTGCAGAATCATAAGAACCAATGTTAGATGAAATCTGAAGACAGTATGCTGGAAATTCTCTCTTGCTCAGAGGGGGCTGGTCTGTTTGTTATAGTCAAGTCTTAAACTGATTGAATGAGGTCCACCACATAATGGGGAGCAATCTGCTTCATACTCAAAGTTTACCAATTTAAATGTTAATCTCATCCAGAAGCATCCTCAAAAACACTCAGAATAGTATTTGACCAAATACCTGAGTATCCTGTGGCCCAGTCAATCTGACACATAAAATTAGCCAGCATAATCACCATTACTTATGATATTAGCTGAAGAGAGTTTGGGTAAAGTTTTCATCATGAATAAATGTTGAATGCTGATTTTTTTTCTGCTTCTTTTGAAAGTATCATATGGTTGTTATCCTTCATTCTTGTATGGCAACTTACAGTCATTGATTTTGAACACTGAAATGAGTCTGTAGTCCTAGGATAATCACTACATAGTCATAGCTGACTGTCTTTTAATATGCTTTGTGTTCATTTTGCTATTTTACTAATAATTTCTACAAATATGTTCATAAAATATATTAATTATTTTTTTTATTTCCCTCCTGCACATAACTAGGAGTGGAATTATGAGTCATATGGTAACTCTGTGCTTAACTTTTTGAGGAACTGAAAGCTGCTTTCTGGAAAAGTTAACATTTACATCCTCATCAGCAGGGAATGAGAAGTCCAATTTTTCTTCATTCTCCCAAGGACTTGCTATTATCTATCTTTTAAATAATAGCTATCTTAGTGGATATGAACATGTGATTCTGATTTACATTTACCTAATATTTAATTATGCTGAGCATCATTTTAGTTCCTTATTATCTCAGTGTATATATTCTTTGAAAAAATATCTATTCAAATCCCTTGCCAGTTTTTCAATAATTTTCTTATTATTAAATTGTGTTCTTTATTAAATTTTGTTCTTTATATAGTTGGAATTCCAGTCTCTTATCAAGTATATTAATATTTTATACCAGTCTGTGAGATTTTTATTTTCTTGATGTAATCATTTGTTACACAGAGGTTTCTATTTTTGATGAATGTTAGTTTAACTATTTTTAAAATTTTGTCAATTGTATATTTGATATGACTCTACTTGTAAAAGAAATAAATAATATTGTCTAATTCAAGGATGTGAATATTTATACTGGTGTTTTATTCTAATACATTTATAGTTCTAGCTCTCACATTTAAGTGTATGACATTTTAAATTAAGTTTTTTGTATGCAGTATAAGAAAGGAATTCAACTTCAAGCTTTTGCATACAGATGTCCAAGATAAGCATCTAATATAGTCAGTTGTCCCAATATCATTTGTTGGAAAGACTTTCATTTTCCCATTGTATTATCTTATAACTTTTTCCAAGAACACTTTAAAAAAAATCATTCAATACCAATCCATAAAGGAATTTACTACCATGATATACCCTTTTCTCTCTCCTCATCTCAAAACCAAAAATAACTTACTTGCTTCCATAAAAGCAGACCCATTAGGTCATGAGAGACATAGCACCTGTCAGCTGCAAATATCACATATAAAAAAAGGGATTTCTTTTAAAGAAATAAAACAAACATGTAAACATTCTGTGAGATAAATTCAAGCCTCCATTTTTTTTTTACAAATATGGGAATGGGTTAAAACTTTGAAAAATATTTAAGCTGTATTACGCATGTATTTTAGGTTGCATTCTTCTTGGAAATCCAAGTCACTTTTTTATTTCCCCTCAATTTCTCTGCCCACAAGAGCTCTACAAATACCAAAATGGATATTCAGTGACCAGGACCTCAGCTCTGTGACAACAGCAGTGAAAACTCTGGATCCCCTTTCTAGGGGTCACCAACTTGTTCCTTATTATATGCTGTAATACTTTCTGCCTATGGGAATCTTGGGTTGGATAGAGACTTAGTTTTCCCAGAAGAAAGTTATAGAATTTAGCAAATTTTGTAAATTATATATGCCTTCAGGGGCTTCCCTGGTGGCTCAGAGGTTAAAGCGTCTGCCTGCAATGTGGGAGACCTGGGTTCGATCCCTGAGTCAGGAAGATCCCCTGGAGAAGGAAATGGCAACCCACTCCAGTATTCTTGCCTGGAGAATCCCATGGAGGGAGGAGCCCAGTAGGCTACAGTCCATGGAGTTGCAAAGAGTCAGACACGACTGAGCTTCACTTTCAGGTAGACGTTAAGTGATCTAGGAGAAAGCACTGTATTCTTTGATATCTTTCTTTCCTTTACACTACAGTGCTCTAAGAAGAGCATTTAAGTTCCAATAAGAAACACACACAAACAAATGAAACCAAGCACCATCTGATAATTTGATATCAGAAGTCATAAGAATGGTAGTCTCTTCATTTCTTGCATTTACATCAGAAACAAAGTCCACTTTATTTTACATAGATCTTCATATAGAAATACAGTTGCGTTAGTTGAATAGCCTGGTCCTTAAAAGCTTGCCATTTATCACCTAAAGGAATGTTAGAAGATTTACAGTAAAATCAGCCTTTAAAGTATGAAAGTGATGTGCAGTATCGATTGTAGTGGAAACAGCAAGAAGTCTGCATTTTAAGCAACTTTGTCTGCCGTGAACATCAGCAGAGACCATTGATGAATTCCAAATAGAAACATGTGAAATTTATCCTCCTCTATTCTCTTCTCTCAACCAACATTATCCATTCACTCAGGAGCACTTATGTTCCTGGAACAAGAACAACAAAAAGAAATAGCTCTTGAAATGCAACAGGGCAGGATATTTCTACCCAGGGAAAAAGCAATCTTTCAGATAACTGTATTTCATTTATAATGTATATTCTGAAAAACATTATAATATCTGGTCTAATACTATCAGGGAATATTTTGATGTAAAAAAAGATTCCATTTAAGTTTAAATAAAACAATTTTCAAATAACTCCCAATGTCCAAATATTGGTCTGGGGACAGCATTATCCACTATTTGAAACAAAATTTATAATAATATTATTTCTCGTGATGATTATAAAAAATATGGTTCAAATACAATACAGAATTTAGAGCTGTTTACTACTTACTGTGTCTAAGGACACATATGATACATAGTTTACTTACTTTAGCTTTAGTATGTTTAACAAATGTATTAATACAAAACAGGACACAAGTTCATGAAAACTACCAACAATGAATGTTTGGGTAAGATAATGTAACTACCAAAATTACTATTTCTTAGACACTGTGTCAGTATATAAATATGAAATTAATTATTAGTATTCAATGTTCTGTCTGAAGTATTGATTTAAAAACAGAAACTCAACAGTTATGATGATAATCTTTCACAGAAACAATGATAATATTTCAAAGAACTGTAAAACTTATGCCAAATAGCTGAAGAATTTATGTAGAAAAGTTCTGATAGTAATATTTATAACAAAAGGGAAATTAAAAAAAATTCCAAATGGAACAATGGTTAAATAAATGCCATAGGACAGAATACTATACAGCAATGAAAAGGATAGCTTTTCCAAGAGCATTTAACTATCTGTAAAAAATATATTAATAATAGAGATTATAGATAGAAATCAGACTGTAAAACTGTATACATTATTAGTTACTGTATGTCTAAAATAAGTACATTAAACAAATAAAGCTCTAACATTATTAGTTAGAACATTTAAAAATTAACCTGTACATTGTAAAATAGGTTAGAATTGATGTTTACCAATAAAAATTACCAAAAAAATCGTACTGGTAATTGTAAAATCAAGGATAAATCATTGAATGTTCTCCTTTTTCTTTTAATGTGCATGCATTAATACAACTTTATAGATAGAAAAAATGTTACATTTGCTTTCTAATGACAAATCAGTTAAAAGATAAAACACTTAGTAAAGCAGCTGAATCGTTAGAGAGGTATACGTATTCCATGGCTCATCCCGTTAAATCTTAAAGCACAGCTATCAATCTGAATAGATTATGAAAGCTTCTGCCAGGAATCAAGTGGAAAATCCACTTTCAAGTTAGAAAGATACCAGATTCCTGCAATTCCTCTAGGCAACTCTAAGAAAACCTAAGACCAGCTAATTTTATCTACTATATTGACAGTATACACACACACACACACACACACACACACACACACATGTACATATATATTTATATATATTCACATACACATCTATATTTATCCATATACATACATTGGGGGAGAAAACTTCAACTCACTCCAGTATTCTTGCCTGGGAAATCCCATTGACAGAGGAGTCTGGCAGGTTACAGTCCATGGGGTCGCAGAGAGTCAGACATGACTAAGGGACTGAACACATATACATATATATACACAATATAAATATATGATGCAAAAATTGAGATATATATATATATATCAATACATAGATTAATTTCAGTGAATAAAATATAGTGAAATTCCATATTAACCTATCTCCACCCAAAATAGACTGTATCTAAAGAACTTAGTAGAATAAAATTTCATTTTAAATGATGCACGTTGTACTTTTCTGGAAAGATGATCATACTGAAAGCAATGTGCCACACAAGTATGATAAATCTTCTCTTTTTCACTCTAAATAGCATGTTCGTAGTTTCCCTTCTCTGGTTTACCTTAAGCTTCTGCCCTACCTTTCCTTCTAGCCTGTTTTGGAACGCTTGAATGTTTTTCATAGTTGTTTAAAAATCAGTGTTTCTAATTTTTTCTTCAAATTTCATTTTCCTTCTTGTCTATCTCTTTTATTTAAATTACAAGTGGAGAAATTCTCCTATTCCTTTCTAAAATTTGTCTTTTTTATGTTTCAGTTCAACCATTAGCTAGTAAATATCTAAATAGTTCCATATATAAAATTCTTATAAACAACTCCAGTTCATATGATGCAAGTCAAACCCATTTCTTCTTCACAATCCTCCTTTCTTTGTGACCCTCATTTACTTCAAATTACCTCTTCTTGTGTATTAAGAATTTTAGTGCCGTATCCAATTTGTTCCTCTCTTCTAAACGATTATACTCATTCTTTGGATTTTATAGCTATCACATGTCTGTACGAGCATACTGTCGCTCCAGTCGTGTCCAACTCTTTGTGGCCCTATGGATAGCATGCCAGGTTCCTCTGTTCATAGGATTCTCCAATCGAGATACTTGAGTGGTTTGTTATGCTCTGCTTCAGGGGATCTTCCCAACCCAGGTATCAAAACTATGTNCACTCCAGTTGTGTCCAACTCTTTGTGGCCCTATGGATAGCATGCCAGGTTCCTCTGTTCATAGTATTCTCCAATCGAGATACTTGAGTGGTTTGTTATGCTCTGATTCAGGGGATCTTCCCAACCCAGGTATCAAAACTATGTCTCTTATATCTCCTGCATTGGCAGATGGATTCTTTACCACTAGCACCACCTGGGAAGCCCACAGTTAGTATATCCTGCCTTTTAAGTCTTTCTTTGATATTTCTTCCTTCCATTTCTCATGTACCTTCTTATACATTTGAGAGGAAACTCATCTCTGTATACCTGCATTCTTACATCCAGAAACTTCTCCTGAATTCTCTCCAGAAAAACAAACAAACAAACAAAAAACCATACACAATCACACATTCATTCCTCTAAAATATAAATCTGATTATTTATGTTCAGGTCATTCTTGAGTTCCCAAAGGAGAAAGCATGACTTCTGTAACACTTTATTCATAATCTTCAACAAGGCTCAGATCCAATATGCAAAGCTACCACACCCTAACATGGGCTAAACTTTGGTCATGAGGCACTTTGCACTACACTGCTTTTATTCTTCTTATCTCCTTGCATGGGTAAATGTTCCCCATTTTCTCCATCTTACTCAGATGGGTGGTTATCTACTGTAATTTACTTGAGATGTTATTTGTGTAATCCAAGGTTATTTTATTTATAGAATCATCCTGAAAATTTACTACGTACCATCAATATTATTTTAGACATATCAGCCTCCATCATTTCAATATAAGCTTTTGGAACATCAGACCTCTGGTTTTCCTTTAGATGACCCTAATGCCTTTAACATGAGAATGATTCAAATTTTTTTTCCTAAATTGAACTGAATAGAGGGTACACTTCCTTAACAATCAAGTTATATAGGACTTTTAAAAATAATGGTCATGTCAAAACTAGGAATATTGAACATATGCTGACTACTGTGATAAGCATTGAAAGTTCACTAATTTTCTTGCTTTAGAACTTACCCCCCCCAAAAAAAAAGAACTTACCCAATTCCTTGATCATAAACCTGTGCTATTTTTTACATATTGGCAATGAAGGCAAAGAAACACAAAAAGGTGAGACAATTTACTCAAATTCATAAGCTATTAGGTTGGAAATTAAAAATTTCTCAGTATCACAGTCAAGGTTCTAACTACATTGTACCATCTCATCATAAGAATTTATTATTTCACTCTATAATTAGTAAGTACCTTTTGAGTGCCATAGAGCATAGTCTTTGATCTTTAATGAGCCTGGAGCTAGACTCTCTGGATTTTAATTTCAGCTTGCCTCTTGTGAATTATGTGTCATAAGGCAAATGATATTCTCTCTAGGTCTTTGCTTTCTCATCAGTAATATGAGGACACAAATAGTACCTACTGCATTGGCAGATATCATCATAACTTTGTCTTCACAACTTTTTGTTGTGAAGATAAAAAGCATTTAATATTGGATTGGCCAAAAGTTCCGTTGGGTTTGGCCATACAACCTGAATGAACTTTTTGTCTAGCCCACTATGATACCCTATTGACAATAAGCACTCAGTGAATGAAGATATTATTTAAGATATGTAAAGCAAGTCACTGTTCCAGTCCCAGTGTCTCAAGGAGAAAATGACAAGTAAATCAATGACTACAAGCTAATGTAGCACTATATAAGGAATGTATAAGGTCTTGTAGGATGACCAAGAAGAGATAATCTCTACTCATCCACATGTAGCATGTAGCCTCTTAGGCCCAGTTTGGTGAACCAGGGCTAAACTAATCACTTTGATGCTGATAAGTAGCCCCAGGGCAGAAGATGGCAGAAGATAAATGGACAAGGAGGCAAGACAAAATGCCACCCAGCATCTGTTGTAGTGTGGGCTAAACTGGGTTGTCAAAGAAGTTCCATGAGATTGTGAATCACCTCAATACATGACATTTCTCACAAAAAATATAGAGGGTGAAGTAGAAAATTATCCCCACAAATTAGGGAGACAACAATTAGACTAAGTCAGGGACAAGCATGAAGGGACAAACCTAGAACTTCTAGATGCTGTTAGGATGTCTGCCTTGCTCCTGTGGCCCAGGTTTTTTGCCCCCCCCCCTTTTTTTTTTGCTTTAGGAACAAGAAGAGATTTCAGAATTTGTCTAGAAAAAGTTCAATATTTTATACACTCATGAGTAACTCAATCTCTTTGAGAATAAAATTCAGGCAAGATACTGGTTACCTGCTATAATGGCTGGTCTTTACTGGTTTATATTAAACATAGTAAAACTATAAAGTTTAAATACTTATAAAACAGAGGTACCCAGGAGGCACAGTGATANTCTCTTTGAGAATAAAATTCAGGCAAGATACTGGTTACCTGCTATAATGGCTGGTCTTTACTGGTTTATATTAAACATAGTAAAACTATAAAGTTTAAATACTTATAAAACAGAGGTACCCAGGAGGCACAGTGATAAAATAATTGCCAGCCAATGCAGGAGACATGAGTTCTAGCCCTGGATCAGGAAGATCCCCTGGAAAAAGAAATGGAACCCTTTCCAGTACTCTTACCTGGAGAATCCCACAGACAGAGGAACCTAATGGGCTACAGTCCATGGACCTGAAAAGAGTCAGACACAGCTTAATGACTCAGCACACAGCACACACACACATTGTTAGTGTAGCAATGGGAAGATCTGTGATACAGGCAGGTGAGAACTAATGAAGCAGCCTTCTGAGCAGCGCTGGTCTGGTCCAAAGGCAGCCTGGGCTTTCCCCAGCAGTAAGTGGAGAAAGGTGAGAATTAAGATTACAGACAATAAGACATATAGCTGTTTTGAAACGCTATCATTTGCTCCATGATGGTAAATATAAGAAGATAATTAAATGTAAAGAATTCCTCAATGAACAAATATTTTTTTGTGGAGGTTCAGCTTTATTTTTTTAAAATACTTTATTCTATTTTACAGTACTGTATTGGTTTTGCCATACATTGACATGAATCAGCCACAGCCACAGGTGTACATGATCTCCCCATGCTGAAGCCCCCTCCCACTTCCTTCCCCACCCCACCTCCCCGGATTATCCCGTACACCAGCCCCAAGCATCCCATATCCTGCACTGAACATAGACTGGTGCTTCATTTCTTATATGATAGTATACATGTTTCAGTGNAAAATAGTAAAGATCTTTCTGTGACTTTCTCTGGTGTTGTGGGCAGTGTGGGGTAACTTCCAAGGCGGTTACCTCTGTTTAGCTTCTTCTGTTTGCTGGTCTCTTCAGTGTCTGCTTTCCACTCTGACACAAGGGGGGCGGTGGTGGACACTTTTTTTTTAGGCTCACTTGTTCAGTCGCGCTGTGGAGAGGGAGGAATGCCGCAAATAACACTGGCGTGTGCTCGCAGTGTCTCACCCACGCTGGGCCTGCCCCTGCTCATGGTGCACACCATTCAGGCTCTATGGTGCTCCACTGGGAACCGTCTGAGGCCGGCCCTAGGCTGCATGCACCTCCCTGGTCTAAGCCGCTCAGGCTCGGCTCTGAGGTAGCCCTCAGAGGTGCAGTTTTGGTTGGGCCGGCGTTTTGGGCCCTTCCCAGGACCGAGTAGCTCAGGTGTTTGGTGAGTGCAGTCGCTGCGACTTATCTCCTTTCCCATCCCTGCTGCTCAGTTTTCTGGGTGTACCGCTGGCGCCCCTTGTCAGGTGGATGGTGACTGTCCAGGACCCCACGAAGTCTTACCAAAGAAGCCTGCTTGCAGTTTGGTAGGTAAAGTCTCTCCGGGGATGCAATTACCCACTTCCAGCCCTTATGGCTCTGGCTGCCTGTCACCGGAGGGATTGGTCTGTAGCCAGCTATTTCTGTTCTGTCCTTTGTTCTGTGCGTGGTCCTGGTGGTGTCTTATGTTAGAGCTTTTTGTGTGGTAGCTATCCCACAGTCTGGTATGCTAGCCCAAGTTAGTTCTCTCTGGTTACACTCGTGGCATTCCGGCCTGATTCTTAAAAAAGCACTGCAGCCCATGCCTCCCTGCCCAGCCCCCACTTCCTAGTGGTGGATGCAGGTGTCTGCACTGCTTCTCCGCTGGGGGAGTTGTTGGTTTTAATTATTTATTTATTTTTCTTCCCTGTTATGTTGCCCTCTGTGATTCCAAGGCTCGCCACAGACTGGGCAGTTAGAGTATTTCCTGGTGTTTGGAAACTTCTCTCTTTTTAAGACTCCCTCCCTTCCCAAGACAGGACTCTTTTCCTGGGACGGAGCTCCCTCCCTACCTCCTTTGTTTCTTTTTTCATCTTTTGTATTTTTCCTACCTGTTTTTGAAGACAATGATCTGCTTTTCTGAGTGTCTGATGTCCTTTGCCAGCATTCATAAGTTGTTTTTTAGAATTTACTCAGCGTTGAAATGTTCTTTTGATGTATTTGTGGGGCAGAAAGTGGTCTCCCTGTCCTATTCCTCTGCCATCTTAAGACCATCCCTAAAGATGTGTCTTTTGAGAGTAGTACTTACTATAAACTTTTCTCAAGCTTTATTATTATCCCTAGTAAAAGTAATTGTTATTATTAATATCACAGTCATGGCAGAAAAAGAAAATATTATATACCTCATCATAAAAATCTAGCTATGCATTTCAACTGAAGGTTCCATTTAGCTAACAGGATGCTGTAAGATAAAATTTAATCCTGTCAAGATTTGGAGACATTTTTGACATGAAAGACAGTGTAATATTCAAATTAAAATATAGTCTATTGTGAGAAATTATTGGAACCCAGAAATACAGTGTCTAGTTATTCAGGAGGTGAAAGGAGTGTTTATTTCAGGAGTAAACTGTCAAACTTGTACTTGACTTGTATTTGGAAGCTTCTTTGGTGATTGCAAAGTTGTCCTTCATCCATACCCAGAGGAAAAAAAATAAAACCTTTACTTTTCTTCCTTGATAAAAACTCACTTATGTTCTATGTTACAGTGCAATTAAAGTTGTTGTTGCAGGAAAAATCTAATCACATCAAGACTTCATGAGAATCTTTTGCTCAAATTATAGTTTATGTATGCTGCTGCTGCTGCTGCTAAGTCACCTCAGTGGTGTCCGACTCTGTGTGACCCCATAGATGGCAGCCCACCAGGCTCCTCCATTCCTGGGATTCTCCAGACAAGAACACTGGAGTGGGTTGCCATTTCCTTCTTCAATGCATGAAAATGAAAAGTGAAAGTGAAGTTGCTCAGTCGTGTCTGACTCTTAGCGACCCCATGGACTGTAGCCTACCAGGCTTCTCCGTCTGTGGGATTCTCCAGGCAAGAATACTGGAGTGGGTTACCATTTCCTTCTCCAGGGGATCTTCCTGACCTGGGATCGAACCCAGGTCTCCCACATTGGAGGCAGACACTTTAACCTCTGAGCCACCAGGGAAGACTGTTGTTTATGTATAGGTCCTATTAAAAGTTTGTTTTCAAAATTCAGGGTTTTCTGCAGCCTACTTTTGCACTTGAATTTTTTTTTAACTACTGCAGTAACTACTGCAGTAATTCTAGAAGCCTTTTGAAGAAAACAATGTACACTTGGACTTAAGATGTTATTTTCAAAGGTAATGCATTTAGGTATTTGTCTATCACAGTTTTTATTACTATCAAAGTAATACATATTGGTACTATAAAAATGTTTAAATTATTGAAAAGATGTATTTTTCTCTAAAGAAGAGTTTTAGGTGCAGAAAATTTGTGAGAATATACTGGAAAATAATTTGTCTTGGATTAATTCCAAATGGTAAAACATAGNAAATTTGTGAGAATATACTGGAAAGTAATTTGTCTTGGATTAATTCCAAATGGTAAAACATAGAACAGATTGATTCTTCATTCATTCTGGAAAACATAGAGCTTTTTTTTTTTTTTAAGACTCGGACATGGCTGAGCGACTGAGCGTGTATGTGTAGATGGTATAAAATGTGTGTATGTCTCATATAGTATACTTGGATTTTCTCTGAATGTTATTTTATTTTACATCTGGAGATTTTTTAAAAACTGGGAAGCAAACTGTTTCTTTTATTTTTCACAAACTTCTGCAATGTTCGTATCTTTTATTCCTCATTCACACGTTGTTGGAACAGTTGACCCTGAGTTTGGTAGATTAATGGCACAGCACCAAGTGGCTATCAAACAAACGTGGCACTTCTAAAGCTGCAGCACCAAACTGCAAATTGGAAATACACCCCTGGTTTTATACTATCAACAAAAGAGACCCTTGATGTGTGATTCCACTCATCATTCCGCTTAAGCCATTATCAGACAGCTGAGATCAGACAACAATGAAAGAACATGTGCTTGATTGTTAGCATGTCAGACGTACATTATTAAAAACAGTAGGGACAAGGGGAGAGATGAGAGGAAAGGCATTGGTTCCTTTGTTCCATGTGTGAGGGTTTGTTTGGGAAGAAAAGAATTCTAAAAGGCACTGCCACGTACCTCCCTATCATGAAGGCCTAGCTTCCCCTCGGTTCATTTGAAAATCAAGTTAATATTCTTTCTTCCATAATGAAAATGATTAAGAGCTTGTTTTAACTGCAAACTTATTCTTATTTATTTCAACTGAAAATTCATTTTCATCTCATTGAATTTCTAAATTTTCTTGAAAGATCTGTTTACAGATTACCTGGTTTGGTTTAAGCACTATCTATCCTGATCCACACCACATTAAGTATATGAAGTAGAGAAGAATCAAGGATTGTTTGTTTCACTCAGATTTTACAAATAACAGTCAAATTGTTATTGATCAAGTTCATTAACTAAAGTAAGGACTTAAGTTCAGAAGAAACGAGTGAGAATCTGTCAATACTTACAGTACCCCTTGAGATGCTTACCACAGAGAATTTAGAATTTTTCATTTTGAAAAGGTACTGTGTTAGTCTAAAGACAACTCGGTTAATAGCCGAAAAATAGAATTTATAAAATAAATTTGCAAACATAATAGGACTTATAAAAAAGAAGTTTCCACAGACTTTCTGTAACTACAGGGAAAAATCAGTCTTATGTACAATGATTTATAAATCCATTTTTCTTTATTTCCCCCCAAATTTATTATTTGGGGAAATACTTTTCTTAAGTTTTCTTAATCCTTTTGAAAATATTTTATTTTTCACAAAGATAATATATATATTTAACAATGTCTATAATTGTTCCATTTAAATTTTGTGTAATTACTTATTTCATCTGTTGGAGAGACAAATTCATGGTTTTATTTGCTCTTTCCTCGACTTATCGTATTGCTCAATCACTGTTAAAAAAATAAAATAAAATGATCTGCAGAAACCAAACAGATGACTAACTTGTTTCTTTTGTTTCACTTGCCAAAATAATGAATAGTGAGGCTGGAATATTACAATATTTGTATTAAAGTATATTAAGTTACTGTATCCCATAGTTCTTATAACTTTACTAGAATCCAATTTATTTACATTACAAAGTTTAAAATAAACATTAGTGTCACATTCAAATAAATTCACAGAGTAGCAACAATAAAAACAATGAACATTTGAATTCACATCATAATTTCAATTAATTAAAAAAGGGATATATGACTTCTTTAAAGACTTTTCAGCCAAATTTCAAAAATAGTGAACTGAAAACTCTTAACTCTTTCCATTAGTTATAATAAAAACCATTTATTCAGAAAGCCTAAATTCAGAATACACTGAATTTAAATTTTGATAAAGCCTAATATTGACTTATACATCTTCAAAGTCAATGTAGTAGTAAAGAATTTTCTTTCCAAAATCTAAAAATGAATCAAGTCTATCTTGTTTAAAAGCACATAAATACCATAATATTAAGTATATTCCAGGATAGACTGGCAAATATAAATATGTATTGTTGTTTAGTTGCTATTCCGTGTCCGATTCTTTACCACCCCATAGACTGCAGCAACCCAGGTTTCTCTGTCCTTCACTATCTCCTGGACTTTGCTCAAACTCATGTTCATGGTTTGAGATGGCTGATGATGTCATCCAAGCATCTCATCTTCTGCCGCCCCCTTGTCCTTCTGTTCTTAATCTTTCCCAGGATAAAGGTCTTCTAGTGACTCCACTCCTTGTATCATGTGGGCAAAATTTTGGAGCTTTGGCTTCAGCATCAGTTCTCTCAATGTATATTCATCGGAATATTCACATCCAACTCTCACATCCATACATGACTACTGGAAAAACCATAGCTTTGACTATATGGACTTTTGTCAGCTAAGTGATGTTTCTGTTTCTTTTTTTTTTTAATATAAATTAATTTATTTTAATTGGAGGCTAATTACTTTACAATATTGTATTGGTTTTGCCATACATCACATGAATCCACCACCAGTGTACATGAGTTCCTCATCTTGAACCCCCCTTCCTCCTCCCTCCCCATACCATCCCTCTGGGTCATCCCACTGCACTAGCCCCAGGCATCCTATATCATGCATCAAATCTATGCTAAGTTTGTCATAGTCTTCCTTTCAAGGAGCAAGCATTTTTCAATTTCAGGGCTGCAGTCACAGTCCACAGTGAGTTTGGAGCCCAGGAAAATAAAGTCTTTCACTGTTTCCACTTTTCCCCCTTCTATTTGCTGTGAAGTGATATAACCAGATGCCATGATATTTTTCTGAATGTTGAGTTTTAAGCAAGCTTTTTCACTCTCTTCTTTCACCCTCATCAAGAGGCTCTTTAGCTCTTCTCCACTTTCTGCCATAGGGTGGTATCTTCTGCATATCTGAGATGATATTTCTCCTAACAATCTTGATTTCAGTCTGTGCTTCATCCAGTCTTCATCCTGTTTTGCATGATGTACTCTGAATATAAGTTAAATAAGCAGGATGACAATATACATCCTTGTCATACTCCTTTCCCAATTTTGAACCAGTCAATTTTTCCATATCCAATTCTAACTGTTGCTTCTTGACCTGTGTAAACAGATTTTTCAGGAGACAGGTAAGGTGGTCTGATATTTCCATCTCTTTAAGAATTTTCCATAGTTTGTTGGGATCCAAGGAGTCAAAGTCTTTAGAGGAGTCAATGAAGCAGAAGTGGATTTTTTTTTTTTTTTGGAATTCCCTTTCTTTCTCCATGGTCCAAGGAATGTTGGCAATGTGATCTCTGGTTCCTTTGACATTGGCTATATATCGTAGTGGCATGGATAACAAATGTTGTTTCACATTGTTTCAGCATTTATTGTAGTATGTATTGAAATATTTTGAATATATTATTTACTTTTGAGTTGAAATTATTTTAACATATTTGTGATAACAAATCATTTTTTTCATTGTGAATGAAATTTATAGTTATCATCAAGGATATCAATTTATTTTAAAAGCTCAACAACATTTTCAGCAATCATAATAATTACAAATAATAGTTTTCATCCAGAAGTGCTTTCTGTTGAAAGCTATAATTTCAGACATGTTTTACCTGTCTGGCTTTTGGTTAATTCTTATGTAATTAAGTAATTGCTACATATAAATATAAACATTATAATTATGAAAAATATATCTCAGAAACATAAAATGTACTTGAAAAACAAAAGAGGTAAATTACTCACTTTAAAAGTACT
>SJYW01043077.1:270212-283427 GCA_006410735.1 Raphicerus campestris | reverse complement strand
TTCCCCATCCTGAACCTCCCTCCCACCTCCCTCCCCATCCCATCCCTCTGGGTCATCCCAGTGCACCAGCCCTGAGCACCCTGTATCATGCATTGGACCTGGACTGGAGATTCATTTCACATATGATAATATACATGTTTCAATGCCATTGTCCCAAATCATCCCACCCTCGCCCTCTCCCACAGAGTCCAAAAGACTGTTCTATACATCTGTGTCTCTTTTGCTGTGTCACGTACAGGGTTATTGTTACCATCTTTCTAAATTCCATATATATGCATTAGTATACCATATTGGTGTTTTTCTTTCTGGCTTACTTCACTCTGTATAATAGCGGTGGATGTTAGATGATATTATTGTCCCATCGTGTTTGAATGCTATGATAGCTGTTTGAAAAAAAATCAATTATTCACCCCATGTTTTATTAATATAATTATTTAGACAACAAAATAGTTAAAATTAAAAGTGAATTTGTTTCCATAATCTATTCAAACTAACTCAAAAGACAAATATAGATACTGGCACTTTGTAACAATATTATACAAGGCAGAAAATAATTCATTGTAAAATGGACTCCAGCAAAGAGACTGGGTTCCTAAAATGCTTAAAGTCTTGCTTTTGGCACACCCTGAGAATGGCATATTATAAGACAATACCTTGGATAGTTTCACTATGTGTATTTTAAAATACTCGGCCTTTGGAGGAGATAAAAATCATCGAATTTGGGGATCTCAAGTATATAATTTTTCAACAATGACAGCAGTATTTTTATGTTATTTTTTATTCAATAGTCTAATCCACATAGCTAGAAATGATCTATGGTTTATTTATTTATAGAATAAAGTCATATAAGCACCAGTCCATTTTTCATTGTTATTAGTAGAATATAGGATAAAGGATTTTAAACAATATACAGTTCTATATAAATAAAAGTGTGGTAAATTTCAAGGGACTCCTCAAGTGAAGAGGACATACTTTCCATAATGAATTCATAAAATGGCATATTATTTGAATTAATACCTTTCATAAATTTAAAACTATTTAGAAAATCTTGTCCATCTACTTCAGACAATATGCTCTCCCTTCTTCTATCAATAAAAAGATATTTTCCCTCAAAGGACAATATAGACATTTTATTCTCTGAATAAAACTATTAGGAACCAATTTAACACAGAGAAGAAAAATAGCCACATGTGGAAACTTTCCTGAAATTAGCCTAGCATTTGAAGTGATTGATAAATATTTCTGTAAAAATCCCACATGAAACATTCTAATCTAAGAGGGCCTACAGTGAGAACATTTCATCATCTGTAAAGGGAGGGGGTTAGATTAGAAGATCATTCCCAGGAGTCATGTCACATTTATGCCAAATGCAAAGATAAAGGTAGATATAGGACAAGGGTTCAGAAATAAATTTGCAGGAGGCAGTCACATCAGAGGTGAATGCTAAAAGGAAATCTGTTGCAATGTGCAGTTTCAAGGCCAATTTGTGGTGGAGAACATGGGTACCATGACTTAAAAGGAACTGGATAAAATGAACAGGCCAGCATGAACCAAGATAAATGAGCAATGACTGAGTGGGCCCCAGAGAGGAAGGAGCAAGATTACTATAGCTACAGAGCAAGTTATGTAATTGTTGGCATAAGCATTGTTTGTGACCTGTGTCAGAGCGCTTGCAAGTAGGGAAGCCCCAGACTTATCCAATAGGGCATATTTTGTGGCTTCTGGATTGGGGTTTGGCCAAGATAAGTGTTACAGGCGCCTGTGGTACAGGGTTATACATACTTACCCTTTTTTTCATTTCCAATTATAACAGAGTATACTGGAATAACATCAGGTATTTAACCATGTGTTCTATATTTTATATTTCTTAGCTATAAATTCTGTAACTATTTTTCCTCCAATTTAAAGTTTTGTCAGCCTCTTAATAGTGTTCTACAAGTATATTAACTCTTTCAGTCCATCCTGGCATGTGGAAATAATTTATATAAAGATAATGTACCTTCTTATTTATAAATGTGGAGTATTAAAAAAAATAAAACACAGATCCATATCTCAAAACTTCTCTGAAAATTTGTTGACACTCTTTCAAAATCCACAGTCAGATTTTGATGTAGTGAGCAGATTTCAGTTTTGATAAGAATATTACAACTTTGTAAATATTATGACTATCTCTCATTTGGAAAACTCTTTTAAAATTCTTTAATAGTAGCCACATAAGCCCAATGGATTGATTTTAAGTATGTAGTTTTATCAAATACTGCCACCTTCCAACCATCTGTGATAATATTAAAATAAACCTAAAGATGATAGGTATTTGTATTGGATGATACTCTGCACCAGGGATTTGAATGAATTACCTCATTCAATCATGAGAACACTTTCCATGAGGAATGTTGCATCATTATCCCTATTTTATGGAGATGGAAACTGAGTCCTTAAATGGTATGTAGCTAGTCTAAGGTCATATAGCTAAGAAGTCTGTGGGAGTAAAAATTTTAGAGTTTAAATTCAGACCTGATAGATTAGTTTTTGTAAATGCCATTCCCATAGATTCTCATGTTTACTAAACTCCACTATTGAAAAAGAAGAAAAAAGTTTTAAAGTAGTGTATTCTTGTTTGACTGTAATGATAGATGTGGATATCTCAACAGATGCCTTTACCTCACATCTGTAATAGAATCCTCCGGATAGCAGAGGAGAAGGGGCTGCTAATTTTGGTTTACCTGGTCTGAAACTGTGGCCCTCCTATTTCGATTAGATGTTTGAGGAGATGAGTAGCGAGGGAAGAATAGTGAATGGAGACTCTGGGAGAGTAGCTTATATTATTGGAGTAGCATATATACATATTCAGTTAGTATTTGCTAAATACACATAAATGACTTCATGACTCCTTATAATCTGATCACCAGATTTTTGCCAACCTCACTTGAATGATTTTTTCCCTTCCTTTATGCTTCATAATGCCCTCCTGAGCAGCACTGGATACACCATGAGGAGTCCACATTTTAAAGCATTTCATTTATGGTTTTCTATTTGTGATCCATCTTCTCTTTCCTTGTAAAGCTCACATTTATCATGCCAGCTCAAATGGCACTTTCCTGTGAAAACTGAGTTGTTGTTCAATTGCCAAGTTGTGTCTGACTCTTTGTGAGCCCATCGACTGCAGCACAACAGGCCTCTCTGTCCCTCACTGTCTCCAAGCTCATGTCCCTTGCATCAGTGATGCCATCCTGCCGTCTCATCCTATGTCACCCTCTTCTCCTTTTGCCCTCAATCTTTCCCACCAGCAGGGCCTTTCCCAATGATTCAACTGTTTGTAAAAACTGAGAAACTTCCCTCAATTGAATTGCAGGTCCTTAGAGGATTCTATTACTCTTTCTTCATACTTCGTTTCTTGAGCTTACTACACTGCACTCTCTAGTTAACCACAAGTGCATTCAAGTTAGGGAAAGTGTGATAGTATCTAGCTCTTGGTGTTCCAAGATGAGCCAGAGAAGAACACAAAGACACATTCTGTTTTAAAAATGAACATGATGACTCACAGCTCACTTCAGTTTACTGGTGAGTGGACAGAAACGTATAAACCACAATACTGTTGGGAGAGGTGATCTGCCATGGGCCCTGAGTGTCTTCTGGGTTCTTGCTAGGTATACCAAGAATGTAAGACTATGGCCTTGCCTCACTTGGGCCATTTCTCAGGCTTGCATTTTCAGTGAGGGAGGAAGACTATAAGCAAGCTTGTTTGCCAGTTGTGGTAAGAACAGTGAAGTTCTCAAGTTTACTATTTCTCAGTCATGACACACACCTATTGTGTATCTAACATTCATACGGATCCCTCTGCATGACCCTCCTAAGGCCATGGGGAAAGGAAGAGCAAGAAAAACTGACATGAACATGATGTTGCCTGCTGGGCTGTGAGTTATGAAGGTCTTTGCCTCTGACCTAGGACTTTCATATCTTCTGTCAGTAACCATGAAACAGAAACAGGCTAATTTATCAATTTACATGTAGGTAAAATCCAGGAATTTTCAGACTCATACAGATACAAGTAACTATATATTACACCTTATTTCCTAATTCCTCAACAAAATAAAATGAAATTATCTCAATTTGGCTTTACCTACCTGCAGACCCAAATCAAGAATACGAGTGCAAGCAGTTTTCAGTGGTTGGGAGAAAATGCTGTTAGGTAAGTACAGAAATGAGACAAAGAGATCAACAAAGGGCTGTTATATAATGTCAAGGGTCACTGCAGGTGTTGGAGCTTAATCCCACTGGGTAAACTATGAAACTCAATGAAAAGCATATACTTCAGAATTATCTCATCTCAGAAACAGGATAATAGGCTTATTTATATACTAGTTCCCATCAGTCACTGGTTGGGAGCTGCTCTTGTGGGTTATTAAATACTTGACATTGCCAGGATGCCTGGCATGTGGGCAGAGTGGTTTCTAGACTTGGGAAAAGCCATCAGGCATAGAAAAATACAGATACTGGAGTTGAAATCAACTTGTGTCCACTGAAATAGTAAGGTTAAAGGGATGTGGTTGGGGCAGCAAAATATTGACTACAGTGCTAGAAATGACCCTTGTGGAATAAAGAAACCACCCATTAGAGGAGCTCACAGTCATGGGTTTTTAGCTTCTGAGGCCATGAGTTTAAAGAACAATGCATAGAAGTACATGGTCTACCTACCGACAAACAGCATATTCTGCTTCACTACACATATGCATTTTGGTTTATTTTAATTTTTCTTACTTTCATCTTATTGTTACATAATATCCTGTCATGAAACCTACTGTGTCACTATGACCCACCACAATGGATTCAATAGATGTTGTTAAAAGAAAGAACAGAGTGAAGAAGGTATATGTGGTAAACAACTTGAAACGCATAGGTAAAAAAGATAACTGATTCACAAGGATTAAGTAGAAATGTTCACCTATACTTGTCATGGTGTAAAGGCAGATAATGGAGAAAACAAACTTGCATAAGCCAATTTAATCTGTAACTAAATTAGCTGGTATGCTGCTGCTGCTAAGTCACTTCAGTCGTGTCTGACTCTGTGGGACCCCATAGGCGGCAGCCCACCAGGTTCCCCTGTCCCTGGGATTCTCCAGGCAAGAACGCTGGAGTGGCTTGCCATTTCCTTCTCCAATGGATGGAAGTGAAAATTGAAAGTGAACTCGCTCAGTCGTGTCCGACTCTTAATAACCCCATGGACTGCAGCCCACCAGGCTCCTCCATCCATGGGATTTTCCAGGCAAGAGTACTGGAGTGGGGTGCCATTGCCTTCTCCATAGCTGGTATGACTCAGACCTTATTTTAGAAGGAAGAATGCTGGCCAGCTTAGATGGGAATTGCGAAACTCCTGGGGCATCACTTTTTCCTCAAGAAGAACAATTCACTTATGAATAATTGGGAATTGGATGTCCAGTAAAGCTTTACTATTGCCAAGATTTCCATTCAGAAATAAACATAAAATATTGAGTGACTAAAGGAAAAGGGGTAAAACTAGCATGAATAATACCTACTGTATGTCAAGGGACATGCTACAGAGTTCACATGAATTCATATATTGACCTCTTCCATGAAATAGTTATATAAGGTTTCCATTTTACATAGTAAAGGAAATTGACATGTGTAAGTACACTTTTCCAAGGGAACAGAGTAAATAATAGATTGGGGATGTGCCTGACTCTAAAGTTTCTGCCTGACCGTAAAGTCCATGCTATTTCTATACCACCCTTGACTTCCTACGAATCGCCATTTCATGTTGGGTACAGGAGAAAATGTAGTAGTATTTCAAATCGAATGTTTTCTTCTAATATAATAAACACACATGCACACATACACACAAAATGTACAAGAAAATATCAGACTCCGCTTTTTGACATTTGACTGTGGATACTGTCAAGCTCTGCCGTTCTTCCTTCCTCAGCCTCACATATGGGCAAGTTGGAATGTGTTAAGCTGCATCCTGCAGGGCTGCAAGCCTTGTATTTAGCCAGTCTCCGGACTGAAAAAAAAGCCTGAAAACAGTGACAGAGACATCAGTGGTTTACCAAATAGAGAATCTTATGTGTCTGAAGTAAAAGGGTCCTGGAACAACACCCCCACTGTGTATAGTGGACAGCAGGCAGGGCATGGCAGCCATATTTGCTACTCTGGAAGAGAAGGTTATCATTCATAGGGAGAATTGACCATCAGGTTGGGTGCCGGGGAAACCAATAGCTGGGACACAAGCCTTAAGTCCCTTCAGGTTAACAACCATCATGAGGACAGGGTTCTCATGGAGATGGAGTCAGATGAAGTCTCATGGAGTCAGATGGACCTTCTGACCTAAGAATTAGAGTAGTCACTAGCTCGGGCAGTGGGCAAACATGTTTATATAAGCAGGGGCTGGGTAAAGCATGGGTTGTTTGAACAGGGAATGTACCAAGAGCAAGTGAAAAGCAATCTTGAGTGGTCTGGCCATTTAAAAGCAGAAATACTGAGACCCTATGCAATATATGGGCCCATTGGGTGGTTGCACATATGGAGGAAAAGTGTTTACTATGTGGCACGCTGAGATAAAACCCCTGAAAGTAAATGAGTCACTAAGACTCTGAAAATTGCCTGTGCTGCTGCTGCCTGATTCTCTAACCAAGATCCCGATCCTCAAGGTTATAGAGAAAATACCCATGGCATTCCCGTGTCACAGCCAAGGGATTAATTCAAACCTGATTGAAGTCCAAGGCCCTTAAATCCTATAAAGTGCCCATTGGCATGGGAGGTCCTAACTTTGAAGGTCCTGATTTGAGATTTTTGGAGAAAGTAGAAATTTGCAAATGTGAGTAGAGAGGAAAATCTCCTCCCCAAAGTACAATCATTAACAATCAAACAAAATAAAGACAAAAGAAAAAAACCTGTTAAATATGGGGAAAAGAAATAAAATATAAAATAGTCACCAACAATGTGACCCAATAGGAAATCCAAAAGAGTGTTGATTGGCTTTTGTTCTATACACAATTTAGGTCTTGAATTAACTTTAACATATGCTGAAATACACCAATTGGCAAACATTTATGACCATAATCAATAGTGGAGCCCAAATTACAGTTCAACCTGGGATCCCACTGCATTTAAGTATGGTGTTTCCTATAACCTTTAGAGGAGTTTCTGACCTAAAACAGAGGACAAAAAGCTAGGCCTCACATTAACCACTAGACTACTGGCTTGCCAAAATTCGCCTCATTCATTGTACCTGTTGCCCTAAAACAGCCCATGCTGGGGCTTGAGGCTTTTACTCAATAAGTAATGAACTAAATTAATTAAATTTTGACATTAATAACTTGATAAAACAGAACTCCATGATTCCTCTCTTCCTTTAAAACAGGACCTTCAAAGACTATGACACATTATGAAAAACCTTTTTAAAGAAGGGACAATGATTCCCACTATTTCTCTATTTAACAGCACAATTTACACTTTTCTTAAACTTGGAAAGAATAAATGGCACCTAATGGGTCAGTAGCACTCGTGGTAAAGAACCAGCCTACCAATGTAGGAGACATAAGAGATTTAAGTTCAATCCCTGGGTCAGGAAGATACCCTGGAGGAGGAAATGGAAATCTGCTCCAGATTTTTGCCTGGAAAATCCCATGGACAGAGGAACCTGGTGGGCTACAGTCCATGGGGTCACAAAGAGTTGGACACTACTGACCACCTGAGTAGACACAGTGTTGCAGTACCCCAACCTCAATGCTCTGATCCTATACATCAAGGCCTCACATGCAATGTTATTAAAAATCCTGAATCCATCTAGCAACCATCTGGTAAATAATGTGTCATTAGTTATAGATTTGGCTAATGTATTCTGGTCAGTTCCTGTTTCAATAACCTCTAAGCTGCAGTTTGCTTTCTCCTCTGAAGAGACCAGTGCACATTTATCTAGNAAATAGTATATATGATATTGGATTTATCTTTACCATAGTTGTTGGTAATGCAAAACTACACATTACTGAGATGAATATTCAGAATAATCAGCATGCCAAATTTCCCTTTAAAAAATTAAAATCATTTTTAGCTTGACAATGTATTCGTTTAGCACTTTTTTTGTTCCCTTTAAATGAATTCAGTGGCTCATAGCAGTGCTGGATTGACAGACTTTTGGAGAGGAGGCTTCTGTTTATTCTTCAAATGAGGACAGAATGGGCAGCAGCAGGGGGAGCTTCCACTTTTAGGCAGGTGGAACGCTCAAAAAAGAAAATTCACACTCCTGTCAATACCATTTAAAGTTCTCACTTACACCAGTTTCACATGAAATAAAGCATTTTGTGGTTGTGACTCACATCTCGCTCTCCTTCCCATGCTTAGCTGAAGTTTTCCAGCCAATTGTGGAATTAATATAAATCTACCCATGTCACTGGCTCAGGGTGAGAGCCTGGGAAACCAAAACCACCATTTCTAAACTACAGTAACGCATCATATTTTTTATCTGTGAAATTCATCCTCAGTCTGACTGGAAATGGACTGAAAGAAACTAGAGATAGGAAGGTGATCAACAAGAGTCTGGTTTGTTTCATGGGGGTGGACATAGTGGATATCTGTTCAGTCCGAAGACAGTATTTAACTTTATACCTAAAGACTCTTTTCAGATGAATTTCCCCAGTTAGAATGGATAGCGCTTTCTTTGACTAACGCTAGCTTTGGCCTGGCTGGGTTAAAATCTCAACACCNGTGGACATAGTGGATATCTGTTCAGTCCGAAGACAGTATTTAACTTTATACCTAAAGACTCTTTTCAGATGAATTTCCCCAGTTAGAATGGATAGCGCTTTCTTTGACTAACGCTAGCTTTGGCCTGGCTGGGTTAAAATCACAGTACTACATGCAGGATGACCATGGTATCTTGGTGTTGAGATTTTTCTTTTAAATAAAAACCCTAGAAAATGCTAATTAATTGTTTTATCATATCATCTGTCTATGAACTATTATGGGTGAACATTTGGGAATATTTTAGTTAAATGATTAAATTTGGTAACAGGTTTTAGAATATTTCAGATGCATAAGTAATGAAAATATGCTATATAAATTTTGATGTGGGAAAAATTGTTTAAATATTATTAAAATGTAAAAAAGCAAGAACTGGTGAAAATAGTTTTGATAATAGTTGTATAAATTGAAAATATATCTATAAAATAATATAAAGATCTGATCAAGTCCCATAGACTTCTAGTGCATCATTAGTTTATGGAGACAGTAGACAGCATGGTAAGTGCACGTAACAGTACACTAAGTGTAAAAATAATGTGTTTCATAATAGGTTTTCTATATTCATCTTCAAGAAAGCATCGTAAGGCTAATTATTTGCATTTCCTAATATGATGGAATAGAATATGACCTCTTCTATCCTTTGAAGAAGAAATATTGATTTGACCAATTGACATGATTTAGATAATTTACTTTCTAGAATTTTAAAGTGATCAGCTATAAAATCTATGGTCATATAGGTCACAGATACTGACTTGGATGGTGTAACATTAATTATTCATCTACCACTGATATGTACTCTCTATTTAAACAGAGTGGATTTACAGGTAAATGAAGTCCCCTTCCTGTCTCTAAATATTATAATAACCATGAACACCAAGTGTGTAACTAGAATATTAAGTAAATGAAGAAACTTCAATTTGAAATTTGCCCTGATATTCTATATATATAACAGCTTTAGAAGCATTATTTTGGGTAAGTTAAATGGCCCATTGTGAACTTCCAGATATTCAAGCTGGTTTTAGAAAAGACAGAAGAACCAGGGGTCAACTTGCCAATATGCTCTGGATCATCAAAAAAGCAAGAGAGTTCCAGAAAAACATGTATTTCTTCTTTATTGACTATGCCAAAGTCTTCGACTGTGTGGATCACAATAAACTGTGGGAAATTCTTCAAGAGATGGGATAACAGACCATCTGACCTGCCTCTTGAGAAACCTATATGCAGATCAGGAAGCCACAGTTAGAACTGGACATGGAACAACAGACTGGTTCCAAATGGGAAAAGGAGTATGTCCAGGCTGTATATTGTCACCCTGCTTATTGAACTTATAGGCAGAGTACATCATGAGAAATGCTGGGCTGGAGGAAGCACAAGCTGGAATCAAGATTTCTGAGAGAGATATCAATAACCTTAGATATGCAGATGACACCACCCTTATGGCAGAAAATGTAGAACTAAAGAGCCTCTAGATGAAAGTGAAAGAGGAGAGTGAAAAAGTTGGCTTAAAGCTCAACATTCAGAAAACGAAGATCATGGCATCTGGTCCCATCACTTCCTGGCACATAGATGGGGAAACAGTGGAAATAGTGGCTGATTTTATTTTTTAGGCTCCAAAATCACTGCACATGGTGATTGCAGCCATGAAACCAAAAGATGCTTGCTCCTTGGAAGGAAAGTTATGACCAACCTAGACAGCATATTAAAAAGCAGAGACGTTACTTTGTCAACAAAGGCCCATCTAGTGAAGGCTATGGTTTTTCCAATGGTCATGTATGGATGTGAGATATGAACTAGGGAAAGATGAGCACCAAAAAACTGATGCTTTTTAACTGTGGTGTTGGAGAAAACTCTTAAGAAGAGTCCCTTGGAGTGCAAGGAGATCCAATCAGTCCATCCTAAAGGAGATCAGTCCTGGGTGTTCATCAGAAGGACTGATGTTGAAGCTGAACTCCAATACTTTGGCCACTTGATGCGAAGAGCTGACTCATTTGAAAAGATCCTGATGCTGGGAAAGATGAGGGCAGGAGGAGAAGGGGATGACAGAGGATAAGATGGTTTGATGGCATCACCAATTCAATGGGCATGGGTTTGGGTGGACTCCAGGAGGTGGTGATGGAAAGTGAGGCCTGGCATGATGTGGTTCATGGGGTCAAAAAGAGTCGACACAACTGAGCGACTGAACTGAACTGAAATGACCCATCAAGACATGATTATTTTTAATAATGGCACCAAAATATGTTTCATAAAGAATATATTTTCCTTAAAGATGAGAGGCAGATGTGATTTTTAAAATTTTTGATCAAAATGCCAGTTATATTTATATTTCAGGAATTTTCCATTTTAAAGAAACCTAGTCTGTCTCCCATTTGAAATGGGAGAAATTTGAAAATGTCTTGTATTCACTCTCCAGGCCTCACTTGCTGTGTGAACCATGGGCACAGTTCTCACTTAAGCTGTCAAATATATGAAGCTGATGTTTCTTTTGAAGCTAGTGAGACATAGAAGCAGGAACCAGAGTGAATTCTTCTGGTGAGACTAATATCAGGAATTGTAGTTTCCAGAATCAGTAGCATCAGTGGTTAAAATATTGCTATTCAGTGTCCAAAAGAGGTAGGAATAGTGGTCCATGCTGTGGAGTCTGTGACTGGAGACAGTATTATGATAAAATCTATTTTTAGCTTGTATTGAAATACTATTATATTTATATGAAAGTACTGTACTTTTTAAAGTAACATTTTTTTAAAATAAAAACTAACATCCTTTGTATGTGAGAGAGTCTATGTGATCAAAGGGGACAGTTAACAGAGTGAAAAGACAATCCAAAGAATAAGAAAAAGTGTTTTCAAATCATATGTTTGATGAGGGCTTATAATCAGGATATATAAGGAGCTCTTATAATGCACAACAAGAAGAGATAACCTGATTTAAAAGTGGACAAAGACCCGGAATAAATAGTTCTCCAAGGAAGATGTACAAACGGTCAACAAGCCTATGAAAGGTGCTCAGCATCACTAGGTTATCACATTTAGGGACATGCAAGTCAAAAATCACAATTAGTTTTCATCTCATGCTTTTTAAAATGGCCACTGTCAAAAGAACAGAAAACAAATCCTGGCAGCAATTTGAAGAAATTGGATTGCTTTTGCACTGTTGGTACAGGTAAAAATGGGTACAGTTGCTGTGGAAAAACTATATGTAGTTTACTCCCAAAATAAAAAATAAAATTGCCATATGATCTAGCAATCCTGCTTCTGGGTGTGTATTCAAAAGAGTTCAAAGCACAATCCTGAATAAATGTTTGTAGGATTTTTACTTTCATTGCAGGACTTTTCACAATAGCCAAGGAATTGAAGTAACATAAATTTACCCATCAATGATGACTGGGTAGAGAAAATACGATATATACATACAGTGGATATTATTCAGCTTTTTAAAAGAAGATCTTGTCACATGGAAGCATATGAATGAAACTCAAGGATATGCTAAGTGAAATAAAACAACCTTGAAAGGACAAATGTATAAGTTGACACACATGAGGTATCTAAAGTAGTCAAAATCATTGAAACAGAATTTAGAAAGTTGGTTGTCAAAGGCTGTTGGAAGGAAGAAGACAATATTAGTGTTTAATAGGTATAGAGCTTCAATTTTGCAAGATAAAAAATTTCTAGAAATCTGTTATACAATAATGCTATATAACTATCACTACTGAACTGCACATTATTCCTATACAGTAACAATGAGAAAACAGAAAAATTAAGGAAGTGATTCCATCCACCTTTGCAATGAAACAAATACAATACTTAGGAAACAAAAGACCTATATATATAAAACTATAAAACACTGATGAAAGAAATCAAATGTGACACAAATAGATGGAGAAATATACCATGTTCATGGATCAGAAGGATCAACATAATGAAATTGAGTATACTACTCAAAGCAATCTATAGATTCAGTGCAATCGTTATCAAGCTACCAACAGTAGTTTTCAGAGAACTAGAACAAATAATTTCACAATTTGTATGGGAATACAGAAAACCTTGAATAGCCAAAGCAATCTTGAGAAAGAAGAATGGAACTGGAGGAAACAACCTGTCTGACTTCAGCCTATACTATAAAGCTACAGTCATCAAGACAAGTATGGTACTGTATGGTACTGGCACAAAGACAGAAATATAGATCAATGGAACAAAATAGAAAGCCCAGAGATAAATCCATGCACCTATGGACACCTTATCTTCAACAAAGGAGGCAAGAATATACAATGGAAAAAAGACAACCTCTTTAACAAGTGGTGCTGGGAAAACTGGTCAATCGCTTGTATAAGAATGAAACTAGAACACTTTCTAACACCACACACAGGAATAAACTCAAAATGAATTAAAGATCTAAATGTAAGACCAGAAACTCTAAAACTCCTAGAGGAAAACATAGACAAAACGCCCTCTGACATAACTC
>SJYW01043077.1:236532-267150 GCA_006410735.1 Raphicerus campestris | reverse complement strand
AATGAAACTAGAACACTTTCTAACACCACACACAAGAATAAACTCAAAATGAATTAAAGATCTAAATGTAAGACCAGAAACTCTAAAACTCCTAGAGGAAAACATAGACAAAACGCCCTCTGACATAACTCACAGGAGGATCCTCTATGACCTACCTCCCAGAATATTGGAAATAAAAGCAAAAATAAACAAATGGGATCTAATTAAACTTACAAGCTTTTGCACAATGAAGGAAACTATAAGCAAGTGGGAAAGACAGCCTTCAGAATGGGAGAAAATAATAGCAAATGAAGCAACTGACAAAGATTTAATCTCAAAAATATACAAACAACACTTGCAGCTTAATTCCAGAAAAATAAACAACCCAATCAAAAAATGGGCCAAAGAACTAAAGAGACATTTTTCCAAAGAAGACATACAGATGGCTAACAAACACATGAAAAGATGCTCAACATCACTCATTATCAGAGAAATGTAAATCAAATCCACAATGAGGTACCATTTCACACCAGTCAGAATGGCTGCTATCCAAATTGTTGGTGGGAATGCAAACTAGTACAGCCACTATGGAGAACAGTATGAAGATTGCTTAAAACACAGGAAATAGAATTGCCACACCACCCAGCAATCCCAATGCTAGGCATACACACTGAGGTAACCAGAACTGAAAGAGACATGTGTACCCCAATGTTCATTGCAGTACTATTTATAATAGTCAAGGATATGGAAGCAACCTAGATGTCCATTGGCAGACAAATGGATAAGAAAGCTGTGGTAAATATACACAATGGAATATTACTCAGCTTTTAAAAAGAATACATTTGAATCAGTTCTAATGAATTGAATGAAACTGGAGTCTATTATATAGACTGAAGTAAGTCAGAAAGAAGAACACCAATACAGTATAGTAACACATATATATGGAATTTAGAAAGATGGTAACAATGACCCTGAATGTGAGACAGCAAAAGAGAAACAGATATAAAGAACATACTTTTGGACTCTGTGGGAGAAGGCAAGGCTGGGGTGATTTGAGAGAATAGCATTGAAACATGTATATCACCGTATGTGAAGTAGATCGCCAGTCCAGGTTTGATGCAAGAGATAGGGTGCTCAGGGCTGGTGCACTGGGATGACCCTGAGGGATGGGGTGGAGGGTGAAGTGGGAGGGGGGTTCAGGATGGAGAACACATGTACACCCATGGCTGATTTATGTTAATGTATGGCAAAATCCACTACACTATTGTAAAGTAATTAGCCTTCAATTAAAATAAATAAATATAAAAAATGGTTAAATGGTAAATTAATATCCTGTGCTTGTGATTATAATTAGAAATGCAAATTAAGATCATATTGAAAATTGCCTCTCATTTATGTGTCTTAGAATTTATTCTCACAATGTCAACCCCTACCCCTTATCTCATCTAGTATAATCTACTCTGATTATGGCCAATTCTCTGGTCTTTTCTCTCCTTTTATACATGTGACCACTTCAGCCTCTGCTCAATCCTGAAAAGAATATTGTTCTCAGCAAAATTCTGTAAAAATTTTCACTACTTACAAAGCTCATATATTAAAATTTTTAGATGTCTATTTTTTGAAATTGTTATTTTACACTTTGTCTGCTTTTTTTTTTTTTTTTGGTACCAGAGAGAGTCTCCCTGCTGTCTAAGCTGTAAAGAATCCACCTGTAGTGCAGGAGCCACAGGGGACAGGAGTTCCACCCCTGGGTCAGGAAGATCTCCTGGAGAAGGGAATGACAACCCTCTTCAGTATTCTTGCCTGGAGAATCCCATAGACAAACAAGTCTGGTGGGCTATAGTTCATGAAGTTGCCAAGAGTCACCTGAAGTGATTTAGCATGCATGCAGGCATGTGCCAGAGAACAATTCTCCCCACATATTAAGAGTTTTTGTTTCTCCCTATATCTCAGGGATGTCTGTAAGCTATCTGAATTTTTCCTGCCTAAATTTCTGCTAAGCTTATCTGCATTTCCTTTGTACAGTTTTTAACAGTTTTATTGATACATAGTTCACCTATCATACAATTCATCTTTTAAAATTTCTCAAATCAATGGGTTTTAGTATGTTCAGAGAACTGTGTAACCATCATCATAATTTAATTTTAGAACACTGTCATTATCCTAAAAGGAAATCTGCATATTTGTGGTCACTCAAAGTCCCTGCCCCTGTCTCTCCTCCCTCTCCATCCTTGAACCACTTAAACCACAAATATACTCCATTTCCACAGGTTTGTCTACTCTGGACATTTCATGTAAATGGCATCATATAATACAAGGTTATTTTTGACTGACTTTTTCATTCACAAAACATATTTAAGGTTCATTCACATTGTAGCATGTATTGTAGTACACAGAGTCTACTGGAGTACCAGAGTCTACCTCAGAATATTTTCATCATCCTCAAAAGAACCTTGTACTTCTTAGTTATTCTTAATTCCTGGCCCTCACTCTGGCTCCTAGCAGTCACTAATCCACTATTTCTATAAAGTTGCCTCTTTTTGATATTTCCTGTGTGGTCATTTGTGATTGATTTGTTTCACTGGGCATATTTTCAAGGTTCATCCATATGGTAGCACATCAGTAACCCATTACTTTTTATTGCCAAATAATATTCCTTTGGATACATACATCACATTTTATTTATTCATTTATCAGTTGAAGGAGTTTTGAGTTGATCTTGCTGCTGCTGCTAAGTCGCTTCAGTCATATCCGACTCTGTGCAACCCCATAGATGGCAGCCCACCAGGCTCCCCCTCCCCTGGGATTCTCCAGGCAGGAACACTGGAGTGGGTTGCCATTTCCTTCTCCAACGCATGAAAGTGAAAAGTATCTTACTATTTATAAAAAATAATGATGCTATGAGCATTCGTGCACATGTTTTTGAATGGAAATTTTTTTCCATTTTTCTTAGATATATACCTAAGAATTGAATTTCTGAGTCATATGATAACTCTATATTTAACATGTTCAGAAACTCATATTGTTTTCTGATGCAGCAACACAACTTTACATTCTTACCAATAATGTTACCACTTCTCTACTATCTTACCAACACTTGTAATTATCATTTTGATTTGTGTTTCATTATTGAATAGTGATGTTGAGTATCTTATCATGGGTTTATTGACTGTTTACATATTGACTGTCTTTGGTGAAATATCTATTCAGATCCTTTGAGCATTTTTTTTAATTTATTTAATACTTTATTCTATTTTACAGTACTGTATTGGTTTTGCCATACATTGACATGAATCAGCCACAGGTGTACACGATCTCCCCATGCCGAAGCCCCCTCCAACCTCCCTCACATTTTTTAATTCATTTGTCGTTTTGAATTGTTAAGAGTTCTTTATGTTCTGGAAACAACACCCTTACCAGATATATGATTTTTACCCATTTCATTAGTTTGTAGCAAACAGTTTTTAATTTTGATAAGGTCCAAATAATTTATTTTTTCCTTTGTTGCTTGTGATTTTGTTGTCATATTTAAGATGGTTTGCCCAAATCCAAGGTAGTGAAGACTAATTCTGTGTTACTGTTACTCTGTAAATAGTTTTAGCACTTAATATTTTGGTCTTGAATTAATTCTTGGTTATAGTATAAGGAAACAGTTCAGCTTCATAATTGTTATTTTTGATTCTCAATCCCATTCCATNTCCAAGGTAGTGAAGTCTAATTCTGTGTTACTGTTACTCTGTAAATAGTTTTAGCACTTAATATTTTGGTCTTGAATTAATTCTTGGTTATAGTATAAGGAAACAGTTCAGCTTCATAATTGTTATTTTTGATTCTCAATCCCATTCCATTTATCTATATGTTTATGTCAATATTAAGCTATCTTGATCACAGTAGCTTTGTAGTAACTTTAGAAATCAGAAAACATGAGTCTTCCAAATTTGTTATTACTCAAGACTGCATTGACTATTTTGGATATCCTGAATTTCCATGTACATTTTAAGATAAACTTGTCATTTATGTTTTAAAAAGTAATGGGATTTCAATATGGTTTGTATTGAATCTAAATCAAATTGAGACTATTAACATCTAAACTATCATAACAAGTCTTTCAATCTACAAAATGGGATGTGTTTCTATTTATTAGGACTTTGTTAGTGTATTTCAAAATGTTTTGTAATTTTCAGAGTATAAGTATTGNATGGGATTTCAATATGGTTTGTATTGAATCTAAATCAAATTGAGACTATTAACATCTAAACTATCATAACAAGTCTTTCAATCTACAAAATGGGATGTGTTTCTATTTATTAGGACTTTGTTAGTGTATTTCAAAATGTTTTGTAATTTTCAGAGTATAAGTATTGCACATATTTTGTTAAATTATTTCTTAAACTTTTATTATGTATGCTGCTATAAGTAGAATTATCTTAGTTTCATTTGATGATTGTTCATTGCTAGTGTATGGATGTACAACTTGCTTTTGATTATTGATATTAAATTCTGCAAACTTGCCAAAGTAATATGTTAGTTATTTTTTGTAGATTTCTTCAGATTTTCTACACATAAGATTATATCATTTTCCAAAAGAAGACACTTTAAATTCCTCCTTTCCAATCTGTATGTGTGTATGTATGCAAGTATGTATTATGTATTTATTACCTTTTTACATTCTTGGAATCAAGTGAAATATTAAATAGAAGTGCTGAAAAAGGACTTGTCTTTTTTTTTTTTTTTTGATCTTAGNAGTGTTCTTGCCTGGAGAATCCCAGGGACAGGGGAACCTGGTGGGCTGCCATCTATGGGGTCACACAGAGTCAGACACAACTGAAGCAACTTACCAGCAGCAGCAGCAGCAGCAGCAGCAGTCAAAGCTATGATTTTTCCTGTAGTCACATATGGATGTCAGAGTTGGACAATAAAGAAAGCTGAGCGCCAAAGTATTGATGGTTTTGAACTGTGGTGTTGGAGAGACTCTTGAGAGTCCCTTGGACTGCAAGGGTATCCAACCAGTACATCATAAAGGAAATCAGTCCTGAATATTCATTGGAAGGGCTGATGCTCAAACTGCAACTCCAATACTTTGGCCACCTGATGTGAAGAACTGACTCATTTGAAAATAGCCTGATGTTGGGAAAGCTTGAAGGCAGGAGGAGAAGGGGATGACAGAGGATAAAATGGTTGGATGGCATCACCAAATTGATGGACATGAGTTTGAGTAAGTTCTGGGAGTTGATGACGGACAGGGAAGCCTGGTGTGGTACAGTCCATGGGGTGGCAGAGTTGGAAACGACTAAGTAACTGAAGTGAACTGAATTTCCTTTAGGACTGACTGGTTTGATCTCCTTGCAGTCCGAGGGATTCTTGAGTCTTCTCCTAAACTGCAGTTCAAAAGCATCAATTTTTAGCACTCATCTTCCTTTATGGTACAAATCGCACATCCATACCTGACTACTGTATAAACCATAGCTTTGACTAGATGAACTTTTGCTGGCAAAGTAATGCCTCTGCTTTTTAATATGCTTTCTCAGTTGGTCATAGCTTTTCTTCCAAGGAGCAAAAATCTTAAACTGAAGAAAGTAAGGAAAACTACTAGACCATTCAGGTATGACCAAAATCAAATCGCTTGTGATTATACAGTGGAAGTGACAAATAGATTCAAGGGATAAGACCTGATAGAGTGTCTGAAGAACTGTGGATGGAGGTTTGTGACATTGTTCAGAAGGCTGTGATCAAAATCATACCCAAGGGAAAAAAAAAGGAAAAAGTCAAACGGTAGTTTGAGGAGGCTTTACAAATAGTTGAGAAAAGAGGAAAAGCTAAAGGCAAAGGAGAAAAAGAAAGATATACCCAACTAAATGCAGATTTCCAAAGAATAGCAAGGAGAGATAAGAAAGCCTTTCCTAATGATCAATGCAAAGAAATAGAGGAAAACAACAGAATAGGAATGACTAGAGATCTCTTCAAGAAAGTTAGAGATACCAAGGGAACGTTTCATGGAAAGATGGGCTCAATAAAAGATAGAAACAGTATGGACCTAACAGAAGCAGAAGATATTAAGAAAAGGTGGCAAAAATACACAGAAGAACTATGCAAACTATGCAATTGGCCAAAAAAGATCTTCATGACCCAGATAACCCTAATGGTGTGATCACTCACCCACAGCATACATCCTCGAGTCTGAAGTCTAGTGGGCCTTAGGAAGCATCACTATGAACAAAACTAGTGAAGATGATGGGATTCCAGCTGAGTTATTTCAAGTCTTAAAAGATGATGTTATGAAAGTGCTTCACTCAATATGTCAGCAAATTTGGAAAACTCAGCAGTGGCCACAGACTGGAAAAGGTCAGTTTTCATTTCAATCCCAAAGAATGGCAATGCTAAAGAATATTCAGACTACTGCATAATTGCTCTCATCTCAGACCATAGCAAAGTAATGCTCAAAATTCTCCAAATGAGGTTTCAGCAGTACATGAACCAAGAAGGTCCAGATGTTCAAGCTGGATTTAGAAAAGGCAGAGAACCTAGAGATCAAATTGCCAACATCCATTGGATCATTGAAAAAGCAAAAGTTCCAGCAATCTACTTCTGTTTTATTAACTCTGCCAAACCCTTTGACTGTGTGGATCACAACAAACTGTGGAAAATTCTTAAAGAGATGGGAATATCAGACCACCTTACCTGCTTCTTGAGAAATCTGTATGCAGATCAAGAAGCAATAGTTAAGACCAAACATGGAACAAAGGACTGGTTACAAATTGAAAAAGGAGTACATCGAGGCTGTATATTGTCACCCTGCTTATTTAACTTATATGCAGGCAACTTAAGCTATTACAAGTATTCTGATCAAGTGTGTTGGTCCAAATGCATAATTTTTTACTTGTTCACAATAATTCATTTATAGTCATTTACTTAGAAAAAATAAAAAGATACTAGGTATTTATTAATGGTATTCTGTGTTAAATATGGCAACAAAGTAAGGTTGTCATTTCTTTCAGTCTCCCTTTTCCCCCCAAATCAGCTATGCTCCTGATCTCAATACTTTCTCTTTCATTAGATACACAGGCACCATGCTACATGGTTTACAGTAAGTAACCATTATGATCTGAAATGCCAAAGCTAACATCATATTTCTTAGCTCTAATATCATTAGACAGTCATATTTTTTGGCTGTGACAGCAAGGCTATGACAGATGACACTTTGAGAGTGTTGGAAGAGAGAGCTCACATAGCACTTAATCAAATGGTTGCAGTGTCTAAAAGGATTAAAGTCAAACAGGCTATGACTCATAAAATTATGTTTTTGATTATTATCTTAAAACTGACAATGAAATACTGTCCATCTTAAATGTGTGTGTGTGTATTTTCTATTCTTTTTCGGAAATAATTCCACAGGACAAAAACCAATATGCTTTCTCCAGAGAGCTTACATATATAATATGTAGATATGTATGTATGTATTTATGCATTTTTTATGCTTCCTGAATACCTTACATAGTTATCTTCATGCTCATCCTTATAATTTGATTGGTTTTTATAGTTATAATCACTTTTACTTTTTCTTTTTTTCCTGTTTTATAATCTATGTCCTTGCTTAACTGATCAATTCTTACTATATATTTGTTTTTTCTGTTGGAATTTTCCCTTTCCTATAGATTATTGTTAGGACTTCCCTGGCGGTACTTTTCTATATGAAAAGACCCTTCAACATTTCTTTTAGGGTAGACTTAGCACTTCTGAATTATTTTAGTTGTTGCTATTCTGTATGTGTGTGTGTGTGTGTGTGTGTGTGTGTGTTAATTGCTCAGTCGTGTCTGACTCTCTGTGACACCATGGACTGCAGCCTTCCAAGCTCCTCCAACCACGGAATTCTCCAGGCAAGAATACTCAAGTGGGTTGCCATTTCCTTCTCCAGTCTTTATTTCTCCTTCTGTTCTATATCATAATCTTCTTGGGTAGAGTATCCTAGGTTACAGGTTTTTCCCTTTCAGGACTTTAAATATCAATATATTATGCCATTCCCTTCTTGCAGGCAAAGTTTCTGCAGAGCAGTAAGTTGATAGTTTTATGGGGGTTCCCTAGTAAAAGGCTCTTTGCTTTTCCCTTTCCACCTTGAGAATTCTCTTTAACTTTTGTCATTTTATGATATGTCTTAATATGGATCTGTTTGGGTTCATCTTATTTGGAATTCTGGTCTTCCTCTACCCTATCTCTTTTCTTCTTTAGGTTTGGGGAGTTTTTAGGCATAATTTCTTCAAATACATTTTGGATTTATTTTTTGTCTTTTGTCCTGCTGATACATTTCCATGACTCCCCCTTGCAATCATCCCATCTCATTCTCCCACTAATATTTTGAGAAAAAACTTAGCAACAAAACCAGGAAGATCCATTATCAATGTTTTATCAAACAAAAATTTTAGTTTTTGATTCCAGTTCTCTCTTAAAACTCGTTAGTGTCACTCGCTAACCATGGGATAGTCATATCTTCTATTCTTTAGTAATTCTATTCTTCAACTTTATTTAAATTTTGTTCTTTAAATCCAATTGTGGTGTGGGGTGGGAGGTGGGAGGGGGCTTCGGCATTGGGAGATCGTGTACACCTGTGGCTGATTCATGTCAATGTATGGCAAAACCAATACAGTATTGTAAAATAGAATAAAATATTAAAAAATAATAAATAAATCAAATTAGATAATGGTGTTGAGAAATAATGCTGAAGCCAAGTGTTGCTTTTCTTTTGCTTTAAGTCAGATGAGTAGCTGCCTTCCTCAAGTGTGCAAAATGAAAATGTGTCTCAAAACATTGTCCAACATAAACGCCCAGGGCTTGAAAGTTATCACGTTTTTGAGAGCTCTCTGTGGTATAAGACCAGTGCTTTCCTCACTTTCCCTAACGACACAACTTACTAATCTAGACATATTCACTAAAGCATTAACAGATAAATTTCTTGGAGAAAATAGTTATAGTGAAACACTGAATAACGTATTATGAAGGAATAATAACAATGAAAATGGAAGAAGAAGTATGTTTTTAATGTTCTAAGGAAAAAGCTAAGGATGTCTCAATCCAGTGAGAGTTGGACACAGTGTGATATAATCAGTTAAAAGCAGACAAGCAAACAAAGTTTTCCCAAACCAAATGGTAGTTATGCTTCCTTATTTTCTCCATTATTCTTCCAGCAATGTAATGGATGTCACAACACTTACCATAAATTCAAATTTTATTAAATCTTTAGCAGTTACAGGAGTAAGTAAAGTGACAGTGTTCAATCACTATTAACTAGAAAATATATATGATACTCTACCAATGGAAAAACAAATGCTTAGTCAAAAAATAGTATTAGAAATACTCATTATAGTGTATCTTTTGAATTCTCTAGGTGCTAATATTTTTATATATCTGATTGTGGTCAAGCTATATTTATCAATACTAGTTATCACAATAAAACATTATAACAAAAATATCAAAGGAGAAATATTTCAAGTATTAACAGCTTACCTTAATAGGATTATATTATATTCAGTCTTCTTTACATAAAAAATCTTTAGATTCTATGTCAGTGTCAACAACTGTAGTCACTGAATGTTGTCACTACTTTATGACACCTGTTTAAATATGTGATTCTACATCTTATACTTCAGGTTAAATGTATATTTGCTTCAACTAGAACCTATTAATATGGTTTAAATCATAAGGTGATAAGAGGGCAAGAGATAACTAAAAATATTTTTATTATTGAAAACTAAAATTTTCAAAGCCAAATCATATCTATTTACAGCTTTCTTGTTTGTTCCAGTTTATTTTCATCAACTAATGGCTCTCTTTAATCTAACATATATCTGATCATCAACTTGAAATCGAATTTTGCAACATGTTAAAACATATCTAGAGCAAATAAAATTCTTGCTTATAATTATAACAACAGAAACATATTAAAACATATGGAACTATTCCATATTTTATTGCACTTACTATTACATTATGGATTATATTAAAATGGCAAAACATTATTAAATTAATCTGTGTCAAAAAGTACATTTTATATTTCAGGACTTTTTTTCCCATGGTTTGAGCAGAATATTTCTAAATTGTTTTATCTTGCCACCAATATTCCAAATTCTCAAAAACAGTGAAAAAAAACTGTAAAAATATGAATAGAGGAGAAACAAGGTATTATCTGACATCAATTCTTTTCAGTTTTGGAAGGAGATCTTATTTTGAATTTTTGTCATGACACCAAAAAAGCAGATAGATCTCTTCAATTCCATGATTTAGAAAAACCTTTTTGGAATGAGTTTTCTTTGGTTATGCTGTTCGTTCCTTCAGTGCTGGATTCTGAAGCCAGTGGTTTAACTGTGTCGATGACTAACTTTCATTGTGAAAAGAACTTAATTACATACTCTGGTTCAGTTTCTATTTTGCCAGGCAGCCGTTCAGCCATAAAAGAATGCTGTAGAAGTAAGTGGTAAAATGCAAAAGAAATTGAAAGCACATGATTGTAGTCAAGAAGCAAATAAGTAGCTTTCAAAGAAAAGCCAGAATACTTTAACTGGGAGCTGGATCGTACTCCTAAAACAAAGAAAACAGTTGGCAGCCAAGAAGAAATATTTTGTAATTTCATTTACTGTTCAATATTATAAAATTATTTGAACTTACTTTTGCACTTTGTTTACTAGTCAATTAAAATTCATCAAGTGAAACACAATTATTTTTTAATGTCATAAAATTTTTTAAAGAATATTGTCCTCTGGAAGTATATGGTTATTGTCCATCTCCTGTCTTGTGAGATAATTACTTCAATGTAAAATAAATGATAGTGATTCCTTCAGGACTAACAGGACAGCTTTGCAATAATCCCCAGTTATTAAGGCAGTCAGGGTTTAAAGATTTGGATAGCTTCTAAAACTTTATATTGTTTTACTGTTGAATTGAGCTTGTAATATCAAGACACAATGTTGAAAATATTAAATGTCTGTCTGAAACAGTACTGTCTTCAAACTATTAACTCTGAAATATATTTGAGTGATATTACTTATTTTAAGTAGAATATTTTAATCTGAGCATGATCTAGGCTTACTAGTTAAAATAGACATGAGGGCAGGGGAGACAATGCACCCTGCATCTATAATTACTTTATGTCATGCCTTATGTTTAGTTTTAGTAAAAAGATAATATTTTATTACAACTGCATTTCAAGAGTTTCAGCACAACACTAGCCATTTAAATTTGTATTAATTTATAGTTTTGGGGACTTAAGAAATCTTTTATTTCATTTTTATACTGTCATTTTGTCTGCAATTTAAAACATGTTGAAATTTAGCAAACACAGATGCTAAATAATAAATTCCCTGGAATTGTCAGTTGATCTGAGTTGGGACAGGACAGAGGAAGCACTCATGAAGTATATGCAATAGAGCATGAAGAGTACTGATATTGACTTTCAATCAAATGGGCCTAAAGTGTGAATTCTTATTCTGCCCTGTACTGACAGTGTTACCTTGGATAAGACAATGCCTCTAAACTTTCATTTCTTCATGTATCAACTTAAGATGTGTTATGCAGGGCTGATGTGAGCTTTACGTAAGACAATATGTGTACAGTGCTTCACACATAGTAAATGCTTAATCCCCTTATATTGAACTGGTTCTGGCCCTGGGCTATGTGCTACAATGCTGCCCATGACCTTTCTCATGAAGCATCTTAAGAAGGAAAGCTTTGCTATGACCATGAAAATAATACACTTTTATTCTTGATANGGAGAAAATAGTTATAGTGAAACACTGAATAACGTATTATGAAGGAATAATAACAATGAAAATGGAAGAAGTATGTTTTTAATGTTCTAAGGAAAAAGCTAAGGATGTCTCAATCCAGTGAGAGTTGGACACAGTGTGATATAATCAGTTAAAAGCAGACAAGCAAACAAAGTTTTCCCAAACCAAATGGTAGTTATGCTTCCTTATTTTCTCCATTATTCTTCCAGCAATGTAATGGATGTCACAACACTTACCATAAATTCAAATTTTATTAAATCTTTAGCAGTTACAGGAGTAAGTAAAGTGACAGTGTTCAATCACTATTAACTAGAAAATATATATGATACTCTACCAATGGAAAAACAAATGCTTAGTCAAAAAATAGTATTAGAAATACTCATTATAGTGTATCTTTTGAATTCGCTAGGTGCTAATATTTTTATATATCTGATTGTGGTCAAGCTATATTTATCAATACTAGTTATCACAATAAAACATTATAACAAAAATATCAAAGGAGAAATATTTCAAGTATTAACAGCTTACCTTAATAGGATTATATTATATTCAGTCTTCTTTACATAAAAAATCTTTAGATTCTATGTCAGTGTCAACAACTGTAGTCACTGAATGTTGTCACTACTTTATGACACCTGTTTAAATATGTGATTCTACATCTTATACTTCAGGTTAAATGTATATTTGCTTCAACTAGAACCTATTAATATGGTTTAAATCATAAGGTGATAAGAGGGCAAGAGATAACTAAAAATATTTTTATTATTGAAAACTAAAAATTTCAAAGCCAAATCATATCTATTTACAGCTTTCTTGTTTGTTCCAGTTTATTTTCATCAACTAATGGCTCTCTTTAATCTAACATATATCTGATCATCAACTTGAAATCGAATTTTGCAACATGTTAAAACATATCTAGAGCAAATAAAATTCTTGCTTATAATTATAACAACAGAAAAATACTAAAACATATGGAACTATTCCATATTTTATTGCACTTACTATTACATTATGGATTATATTAAAATGGCAAAACATTATTAAATTAATCTGTGTCAAAAAGTACATTTTATATTTCAGGACTTTTTTTCCCATGGTTTGAGCAGAATATTTCTAAATTGTTTTATCTTGCCACCAATATTCCAAATTCTCAAAAACAGTGAAAAAAAAACTGTAAAAATATGAATAGAGGAGAAACAAGGTATTATCTGACATCAATTCTTTTCAGTTTTGGAAGGAGATCTTATTTTGAATTTTTGTCATGACACCAAAAAAGCAGATAGATCTCTTCAATTCCATGATTTAGAAAAACCTTTTTGGAATGAGTTTTCTTTGGTTATGCTGTTCGTTCCTTCAGTGCTGGATTCTGAAGCCAGTGGTTTAACTGTGTCGATGACTAACTTTCATTGTGAAAAGAACTTAATTACATACTCTGGTTCAGTTTCTATTTTGCCAGGCAGCCGTTCAGCCATAAAAGAATGCTGTAGAAGTAAGTGGTAAAATGCAAAAGAAATTGAAAGCACATGATTGTAGTCAAGAAGCAAATAAGTAGCTTTCAAAGAAAAGCCAGAATACTTTAACTGGGAGCTGGATCGTACTCCTAAAACAAAGAAAACAGTTGGCAGCCAAGAAGAAATATTTTGTAATTTCATTTACTGTTCAATATTATAAAATTATTTGAACTTACTTTTGCACTTTGTTTACTAGTCAATTAGAATTCATCAAGTGAAACACAATTATTTTTTAATGTCATAAAATTTTTTAAAGAATATTGTCCTCTGGAGGTATATGGTTATTGTCCATCTCCTGTCTTGTGAGATAATTACTTCAATGTAAAATAAATGATAGTGATTCCTTCAGGACTAACAGGACAGCTTTGCAATAATCCCCAGTTATTAAGGCAGTCAGGGTTTAAAGATTTGGATAGCTTCTAAAACTTTATATTGTTTTACTGTTGAATTGAGCTTGTAATATCAAGACACAATGTTGAAAATATTAAATGTCTGTCTGAAACAGTACTGTCTTCAAACTATTAACTCTGAAATATATTTGAGTGATATTACTTATTTTAAGTAGAATATTTTAATCTGAGCATGATCTAGGCTTACTAGTTAAAATAGACGTGAGGGCAGGGGAGACAATGCACCCTGCATCTATAATTACTTTATGTCATGCCTTATGTTTAGTTTTAGTAAAAAGATAATATTTTATTACAACTGCGTTTCAAGAGTTTCAACACAACACTAGCCATTTAAATTTGTATTAATTTATAGTTTTGGGGACTTAAGAAATCTTTTATTTCATTTTTATACTGTCATTTTGTCTGCAATTTAAAACATGTTGAAATTTAGCAAACACAGATGCTAAATAATAAATTCCCTGGAATTGTCAGTTGATCTGAGTTGGGACAGGACAGAGGAAGCACTCATGAAGTATATGCAATAGAGCATGAAGAGTACTGATATTGACTTTCAATCAAATGGGCCTAAAGTGTGAATTCTTATTCTGCCCTGTACTGACAGTGTTACCTTGGATAAGACAATGCCTCTAAACTTTCATTTCTTCATGTATCAACTTAAGATGTGTTATGCAGGGCTGATGTGAGCTTTACGTAAGACAATATGTGTACAGTGCTTCACACATAGTAAATGCTTAATCCCCTTATATTGAACTGGTTCTGGCCCTGGGCTATGTGCTACAATGCTGCCCATGACCTTTCTCATGAAGCATCTTAGGAAGGAAAGCTTTGCTATGACCATGAAAATAATACACTTTTATTCTTGATATAGAGGAATCAGGGGACTTTTGGACCCTGAAATTACATTTTATGTTTAGGAATTCACACATTTAGCTACTGAGTGTGAGATTTTTGTGTGAGTGTAACATTGATATATAATCTCAAGGATCAATTTTATTATATATTTTCTCCATAAAGTTAAGCAAGCTCTTTAAGTGGATAGGCAAAATTTTGCCTGTTTCTTTTACTAGATTTTCTCTGGAGGTGAAGTGGCAAATGAAGGCTGATATTTAAAAACTAATGTTAAAGACTGTTTAGAGAAGGCTAACATGCATAAATTGTAGTATTAGAGTACTGGTACTGGTACTGAGTGAAATAATTTCTTTTATCCCCATATGCACACAGGATTGAGGTTCACAAATTTAAAAGAAATCAGAAAATGAAAATGGTACTTCCTTGGGCTTCCCTGGTAGCTCAGCTGGTAAAGAATCTGCCTGCAATGTGGAAGACCTGGGTTCCATACCTGGGTTGGGAAGATCCCCTGGAGAAGGGAACGGTTACCACTCCACTATTCTGGCCTGGAGAATTTGATGGACTATATATTCAATGGGGTCACAAACAGTCCAATATGACTGAGTGACTTTCACTTTCCCTTGGTGGGCCAATAGTAAAGAATCAGAGTTCTAAATTATTATTAGTGACACACATCAGAAGGAAATTCTCCAGGGAAAATTTGCTGAAGTCATCATCTAATCATATATTCAGTATAAGAGTATAAGCAGGTCAAGAAAGTACTCAAGATACTTGCCCTCTAGAAAGTCTGACCTTGAAAAATCTTTTTTTATTTTCTCTTATCTTAGAGGGTAATAACTTAGAGTTGGAAATACACCATTGCTGAGTATATAAAATGGAAACTGAGAATGAATGAACAAGTAAATGTTATGGACCTAATATCACCAGATGAAAGGTCTTTAAGATAAATGACTTTGGCTTCTTTAATCCACTGTGAATAATTCCAGTTGAGGTCTTAGCTTAGCTATTAAGGATTTTGTAGCACTGATAATAAATGAATATAAACAAACGTGATGAAACAACAAAACGTTTTAAGTACTTTTTTCTACTTTCCTTCAAAAAGTAGAAGGAATCAATCTTGAATTGCTAAAGAAAATCAGTAAGTCGTCAGAGAATTACTTTAAATGCTTACACCATAGGAAGAAAAATTGGTCTCCAGTCCTCCTCAAGAATGCATTATTAAAAAATCTGTAAGATGTGTTTCAAATATATACCCACATAGCCAGACAACCACTGCCACCAGAAAGAAAGTAAATGATCCAAAAGTGACTTGAACAGAGAGTTTTGTGCATCCTGGAGAAAGCTTAGGCTTTTCAACATATTTGTGGCTTCATTGCAGGAAGCAGACACTTATTTGTTGATGAAGCTATTATGTATTTATGAAGTATTGCTCTTTCACCGAGCCCATGCACTATTTTTTTAAGTGTTGGTTAAAATATAACATATTTAAATTCTTCATCAAAAAGCAGAAAACCAAAGAGTGAGATCAATCTCCCACCCAGTTTTGTAGCAAAAGTTGCCACCTCCAAGATCAGAGGATACAATATGTTTCCATTTATAATTTCTGCATGCTTAAAACTTGGCTGTGAAAAGCCAAGTCTCTTTAAACTGATGGAATTTGGTGTAGAAACCATAGAATTTTCTGTATTTAAAAAAGAATAGTTTCAAATACTTTAGTTGCTTCCGTGGAACTGAAACACCAAAATTCCAAGTTTCTTATAATCATATTTCCGTTCTTCTAAATTAAATATGCAATCTGACTATAATGCTGAAGATGAAGACAAATGTTTTTTAACTGTTTTTACATTATGCCTAATAGCCTAGAGAGGAATAATTTTCATCTTTTTTCTATTAAAAGTTCTGATATATTATATAAAAAGATGATTTTCAACTGGATAGAAAATGTAGACTAACAATACTTTAACTTATAGATTCTACTTTGTAATTCGATATATTAAGACCCCATGGACTATATAGTTCATGGAAATCTCTAGGCCAGAATACTGGAGTGGGTAGCCTTTCCCTTCTCCAGGGAATCTTTCCAACTCAGCTATCAAACCCAGGTCTCCTGCATTATAGGCAGATTTCTTTACCAGCTAAGCCAACCAGGGAAGCCCAATTAAATCATAGACTTACACAGTTTTCATTATAATATAAATATATATATATATAATTCTATGATCAGAACTGATATTTGTGGGTCTGTATGTGAATATGGGTGTACAAATATTTACAACATATTTAGAACTGGACAAATTGTATTATTAGATTAGATTTGCATAGATTTTTCTTACCAATAATTCTCACACATGGAATTATTGTGTGAAATAATAATTTTGTGGGAAATACATTTGTGGGAAATGCAATTGTGGGAAATTCATTTTTCCCACTTTCCCAAAGTTAGGTATAGCTTTGGACTTCACTTTGCCAATAAAATATGCCTTTAAAGACTTGTACACAATTTTCTCCTTTTTCTTTCCCTATTGCCCAGCTTTAAGAAGCCAAATGTTTAAGATGGAACAGTTACAGAATACTAGACCCTCTTTATTGAGTCTTTACATGGAGGACAGTTGCCTTGGAGAGTTTTCCAGACCCATAGATGACATTGTATTACATAGAAGTAGCACTTTGTCGTCTTAAGGATCTGCATTTGTATAATGTTTATTATATAAGCATATTCTAGACTATTATAATCTCTGACAGCAATTTTCAAGCATTTGAAATAATTCTCATCATTGGTCAAAATGTTTTAGTATGTACTCCATTATATATTTATTTACAAATGTCATAGCTTATTGTTTTGTTTATATGTTTTACATATTATAAGATATAATTACAGAGTAAAAATAAAAAAAGATAAATTAAAAGACTAAAGTCAGTTCTCTAATACTTTTCCCTCACTCTAATCTTTTGTCTTTGCTGCTTGATTACCTGCATCCCAGTTAGAGATCTCTCATTCAGAATTTAGTGGGACTGATATATAAAACAAGTGGAAAATTCACTATCAAATATAAAGAGACCCTCTAGTTTGGGATTCTACTCATTAAATCTCCTCTCAATAGAAAATGTGTTTCAAAGTGTGCCTTAGAACCATGAGTGCCTTCCTCTACACTAAATTGATCACAGTCTTGGTTGGGGCCTAGCAATNTGATATATAAAACAAGTGGAAAATTCACTATCAAATATAAAGAGACCCTCTAGTTTTGGATTCTACTCATTAAATCTCCTCTCAATAGAAAATGTGTTTCAAAGTGTGCCTTAGAACCATGAGTGCCTTCCTCTGCACTAAATTGATCACAGTCTTGGTTGGGGCCTAGTAATCTACTGTATTAGGGTCACTACTTGATCCTTATATGTTTTAAAGTGTTATATGTTTTGTCTTAAAGTGGTTTGGAAAAAAAATAAAAATTTAGATTTTTACTCTGTTGCAAATACCTGAAGATGATAATATAGATACTATTGAGATTTTTGTGTGTTAATTTCTACACTTGTTGGTAATGGCTAATTTGAAGCTGAAGCTGTAAGACAGCATTCCATGTAAACAGAAATTCTTCTGGAAATAATCTTAATTAAAGCATCATTAAGAGAGGAAATCAAAAGATGTCCCAAATCCTAGCTAATAATTATTTTATGAAATAACAGTAGAAGATAAAGGTCTAAGAAATTTGAAGTATACAAGCACATGCTACATATGAGATATATGGTGGAGGGTGAAGAAACTATAAGGATATTAAGGATATGTTGGACAAAGGCATGGCAACCACTCCAGTATTCTTGCCGGGAGAATCCCATGGACAGAGGAGCCTGGTAGGCTACAGTCCATAGCGCCGCAAAGAGTTGGACACAACTGAAGTGACTTCACATGAAGAATATATAAGTTTAAAAAATGGCAATTGTTACCTATTGTTTACTGAGTTTACATGTGGGTGCATTCCACTGTATAATGCTCAATGAAGAGGCTTACTACTGAATATGATGAAAAAATGTAGTGAGAATCTTAAATTCATGAATGGTAACTTAATCAGATTCTCTTCATTAAGATAATTTTCAGTTTTTAAAGCTTTGGCAAGCAATTTAACAATCAAGTTAGGATCAAGTCTGAAAAAACTTGTTAATTGTGACCCAAAGTAAAGTTCTAACTAAGTGATCTTTCTCCAGCAAAGACTTGAGGTAAATGTTGATTTTTGAAAATTCTAAAACATAGAGCCATCCTTTCATTTATTCAATACTCTTTACAAAATTTCTTCCTCTCATCTTCAAACCCTGCATCATGTCTGGAACTTTCTAGGCACTTAACAAATATTCGTTCAACTGAGTTATATAGAAATCATAGAGATTTCCAGCTCTCATCTGGTGTGGCTTAAGACTGACCTAGAATGTCAGGAGGTAATCACATTAATCAGAAGCAAGAAAGAATATCAATCAGAATGGCCTTTGGGGGATGGGGATGGAGCAGTAAGTGGTCACCTGTGTGACTGGCTTCCTGACCCATGGCACAAAACTGGTAAGGAGAATGGGCAAACTTCACTGGATTCTAGTGACAAAGGCTATATAGCATGCCCATCATCCACTCTGCCACATTCAGGTGCTTCAGAGCAAAGGAGTACCCCAGATGAGCAAAAGCCAACAGAAGGGCAAGAGCTGTTGCATAGGTCTATGAATGACTTAAAGTCCAAGTGTTAGGGCTATAGATAGCCTAGAGATATGAACTTGTTCTGTATGCAGTGGGAAAGTCACCTTAAATTGAATGCCACCACTATTTCAGCAACCCAGTTTCACACGATCCCTTGGAGGCAATTCTGGGGCCCCAGAACAACTCTCTAGGTACAAGCCCTGGAGCTCCTTGGACATGTGTTAAGCCTCCCATCACTGTGGTAGGAAGTTGGAGCACATCATGCAGGAGAGAGACTGAGGGCCTGGCACAGGGACCCACTAACCTGGATGTATGGGTGGTATTGATCTGAATCAAAATCTCCTGGGGTACTTGTTAAATATGCCCATTTCTTAGTCCACCCTAGACATACTGAATCGGAACCTGCATGGAAAGATTTGAAAGTTTACCTTTAGCAAGCTTCTGGTTATTTTTAGGGATACTGATGATTGAAAGTCACTGGTTGAATTTATAAGATGTATGGATTATATAATCTGGCTCATTAGTGCTTACTCAGATTGATATCTTAGCTCATTAACCACTCAAAATCTTTGAATTTTCATGGCTGACCTATCAGGTTAGATGGAACCACTTTCTATTCCCCAAATTGCATGCACTTTTATATAGTCATGCTTCTTTCATTGTATTTCCCTTGCATAGATTATTTATCCAATTTTATATGTGTTGTATTTTAGCTCATGCTTGATGGCACATCATCCTTTTCATGTTTGTGTGTCTTTTGTTCATATTTTTATTTATTCTTTTATGTTTATCTTTTTTTCAGATTTGAGCTTTGAATGCAGGAAAAGCCTGGTTTTTTATTTCAATCATAGGTGCTCAGCTAATGGACAATTCAATGCCAATTCAAGCTTAGTTTTTCATTTTCCTTTTGGATAAAAAACTCTTCCAGAGGAGTTTAGCAATTATTTTACTTCTAAAACCAAGTTCCATTAATAGAATAAAGCTTAGACAGACAAATAACCATAGACTGGCCATTAAAATTGACATAATGGATTCAGTTTTAGAATCAGAGCTATTGACATCACAGAGTGATTCAGCTTATGAAAAAAAAAAAAAGCAGATCTATATGTTCCTCAAGTGGTACTAAATAAACTGTATTCTGATAATAGGGATTGAATTAAGACAGGAGAAAGTGGCTAATGTATGTACCCAAGTCTGCAGTGAAGAAATATGTGTCTTTTGGTTCAGAATGCACTCATCATACTATAGACATAAAAACCAAAGCATGGTACTGACAATGTAATTTCTATCACACAGCCTGAGGATAGGAAAATTCAATTCAAGTGGAAGAAACTTGGAGCCAAAGTGCTAAACGCCAGTGATAACATTAATCAGAATTGTGTAACACACAAAGGGAAAACTAAGATGTTTTGAGCATAATGATTGGTCATAGAAGATTACTTGCAAATCCTAAATCCCTAAGGAATTTAGAATGCAAAGAAAAGCTACATCAAAAGTGGTCAGCATGTATTTCAGGGGTAGTGAGAAAAATAAGCCTCATTGAGAGCTGGAGTCTGTGTATCATGTATGCGAGTGTGCTAAGTCACTTTGTGTCTATTTGCGACCCTTATGTCTCCTCTGTCCATGGGATTCTCCAGGCAAGAATACTGGAGTGGGTTCCCATGCTCTCCCCTAGGGAATCTTNAGGTAGAATGGATGGGCAAGACATGGTGTATTCACACAATGGAATATTACTCAGCAATTAAAAGGAACAAACCTCTGGTACACATATCAACATGGATGAATTTCACAGACATCATATGAAGCAAACTAAGGTGAATATAATCATGGTCAAATGCAGGCTTTGATATCTTTTCACAGGCACGATACTGCCCCAAAATCCAGGGACCTCATTTCTAAGCTTCAAAAACCAGCTTGTGAAACTCCAAACTTTTGAGAGGGTTACTTTTACCATCTATAAAAAGGATAAGCTTAGATGACACTATTTTCACTTTTTTGAAGTTCTGATATCAGAGAATTTACTAATTTGTAGTGTACATGAAAAACATTGATAAGTCTTCCATTCCCTGTAAAGTGAGTTATAATCTCTAATGACATTCCAGTTTTAATACAGTAGTTTCTAAACCATTGTGTAGAATTGGTATATATCCTAAAAATTAAGAATCCAGGTCTATTAATTAATAAGACCAAGTTGTATCTGATTCACCAATCTATTTAATTATTCATTAATTATTAATTACTTCCTTTTGCACTCTTAACAATAACCAAGATTTCTTATATTTAGTTTTTAATTCAACAAGTACATATTGAATGTCTACCTTGGAACTATATACAAGCCCATAAGTCTGCTTTATTACTGGTTAGGGAATTGACTTTATTATATCTGTTTTCTTCTTAATGAGGCAAGACGTGTAAAAGGTGTCTANCAAGATTTTTTTTTTTTTAAGATTTCTTATATTTAGTTTTTAATTCAACAAGTACATATTGAATGTCTACCTTGGAACTATATACAAGCCCATAAGTCTGCTTTATTACTGGTTAGGGAATTGACTTTATTATATCTGTTTTCTTCTTAATGAGGCAAGACGTGTAAAAGGTGTCTATTCTTTATAAATGAACCTAAAGTACCCTCCAATTATTATGATCTCTCTACATGCTGAATTTTTCTTTCATCCAGTGAGGTGCTTCCTCATAAAGAAAATTGAGACTCGAAAACAGAAAAGAACATAATAGCAAACATCCCTAGGGATATTAATGATTTATGAGCCATACACAAGGTCCTATTTAAAGCCATAATTCATATATAGGTTATGGTTACTTAGAAGAATTCTCTTTACTTGGTAAAGGAAATATGCTTTATTCCAAAAGTATTCCATTCAATTAATTGACATTTCTTGCTAAACATTTTGTTTCTTCTAAGTACAAAAACAAACACACACACACACATATCTTTCTTAATGTTTTCTCAGAGTAAGAAAAGTGTTAGTTGTTCGTCGTGTCTAAGTCTTTGCAACCACACAGACTGTAGCCTTGCCAGGCTCCTCTGTCCATGGATTTCTCCAGGCAAGAATACTGGAGTGGGTATTCTTGGGGATCTCCCTGACCCAGGGATCTAACCTGTGTCTCCTGCATTGCAGGAAGATTCTTTATTGTCTGAGCCACCAGGGAAACTCAAAAATACCTATAAATACCTTTCTGGGAAATATTTAAGTGAGGACCCAGAGCTTCATGTGTCAAGCTTCTTGGACTGGAGAGAATGACAGATGTCCTATTTGTTCCTAACCCTTCATCTTTTCCTATAATCTCATCCTTTACCCTTTGACTTCGAGGTTTCACCTAGTAGGAGTAGAGTGTATTTCCTATCCCACTGAAGTTGTGAATTATTTTGAGCAGTATACTGTAGGTGGGAATGCCAGTGTGCCAGTTCTGATCTTGGTCTTAAGAAGCAGCACAGTATTTCTGTTCACCCATTTGCCACTGCTGCCATTGCCATGAGAAAATTTCTCAGGCAGTCTACTGGTCTCAGAGCAATAAGAGAATGTGATGTGCAAGTGCCCCAGGGGTCTGCAGACCAGCCCCTGTGATGGCGTTTGTTTATTGTTGTCTGCCACTGTACTGTGAGGGTGATTTATTACAGGATTATTAGACAGTGGCTAACTTAGTCACGCAAGGAACACAGAAGACAGTATCATCTCCTGAAATTCATTTTAACAGAAATCCCTCTCAGATATGACATATAGGTCAAGTAAATGAAGAGCTCTTCAGCATATAATAAAGGCATTTTTACCACGCCATCGATTTGGGTTTTTACTTTTTTAAGAGTAAGAGATTGCATGTCAGCTTCTGAAACCTCCTAATTATTTAGTTCATTCAAAAGCAGCAGACATGGATCTGTGTGCATAAGACATACACATTCTATTGTATTTTTCTGTGAGATACAAAACCATGTAATCCACCTTTGTAGACTATAAAATCATGTTGCAGAAGTCTTCCTGGGTGATCCAAGCCTTCCAGCTGCAGGACAGACACAGTCTTCAAAGGAGACACTTGCAAGTGTAATGAACAAAACCTAAAAAGACTAGTCTACATCTTGGGCACTATTGTAAAATACATGTGAAAGAGAAAGAGAAGGGCAAGATTGCTTTTTTAACAGAAGAATATAGTGTGCACGGTTCAGCACAACTTAAGAAACAGTCCTGGGGAAACATAAGTTGCAGAGGCAAAGAAGAACAAACTGAAAAGAAACCATTGACAAATCAACAACACGTAGACGGGGCAAGAAATAAAAGATGATAAACATTGCAAGCAGCTGACTGCCGGTACAGAGACAACCCATAAGCTTTCATTCTCTCAAGGCCAAAGGCAGGTAGCAAATCAACTTATCTGTGCAGAAGGAAAATGTCAAAAGGGTCAAAATGTCCTCCAATATCCACTTGAAAGGAGAGGTGAAGGAAAGGATAAGGTGAAATAGGATAGAGGCAGGGACTCAAGAGTAACACCAGAGAGGCACAGTGATGGGGAGCGAAGGATGGAGGGTAAATGGGAGTCTTGTTTACTATTTTAGTAAGAAGGACACACACTCAGCAGTATTTATACAGGCAAAGAAGATCACAGAGTCCTATAGGCAAGGACGAGAGTGCAGAAGTCTTAGTGGGTAGACTTGAGCAGTGGTCAAAGAGAGCAGGCAAGCTGCAAATTGCTGTTGAAAGCCTGATAAGAATGGAGGACAAATTTAAAAAGGAGAAAAGTGAAAACAAACCAGAACACAAAACTTTATTATTAGGAGAAGCAATGAAAAATATTAGCAATTGTGGAGAGTTTAATCTTGTATTTCCCCAGAAAGAAAAGTTCTTGAATCTTTGTGAAACATATATAGTACCCTCCAAGTGATAACTGTATTTATTTCATTATATAAAACTCATTTTTAAATATTATTTTCTTTTGGGAATATAATAGTATTACATTCAAAAGAATTTTTTGTGTCTACACACACACATATACACACACTCATGAATTATAAAGTATAGTAATAAAAATATTTACTCACAGACACACCGTCCAGACCAAAGGACCAGAATAATATAATGATTATGTGTCTACGAATGCATTATATTCTTTTTCCTTCCCTCTGGCTCACTCACATAGATAACCTTTATTTTGAATTTTCACATTACTTTTCTGAACCCTGTGTACCCAGTGAAATTTTTAGGAGTTTCCTAGCAGGTTGAGTTGAGTATATTCCAAAACTTGTTTTTGTTTTTAAACATCAGGAAAGAATAAAAGATCCACATCAATTCAATATTCTTACATTCCTTAACCAACCGCTTTCCTGTGGTCTCTTGAACTCTCCTCCCACCCTAGTCCTCTGAATGCTAGCATGATGTGTTCACATAGCAGCTTTACTCACCTTCACATAAAGGACTCCAGATCCCAGGTGGTCTAACGGCAGTGCTGAACTCATCAGATGGGATTTCATCCCTCAGTGGTACCCAGAGCAATGGCCTTTGGGAGTCAGAAATATTTATTAATAATAGCCAAAGCAAAACCAGGGCTGTTAAACATAGTATGGATTTGAAAAAAGAATGTTTTGCTACTTCTTGTAATGTATTTGCAATTATATAAATATATTTTTACACACACACACACACACATATATCCTCAAGCCCTTTCTGCCTTCTGTATCCACATTTACTTTGCAAGATTTACAGATGCGTGCATTTAAAGCCACCATGATTTCTTCTTTCTGAGACTTATGCCATTTTAAATATTAAATGACTAGATTTAATAATCATTTAGCACTTAAAATAATATAGGACTGGGAAAGAACTTCCTTAGCAGCTGAAAGCGAAAAGAAAGGAGAAGGGACAGAGACAGACAGACACAGAGGCAAAGAGTGTATTATATTTCACTGTATATTATTCTTCTACCTCTTAATTCAGTTAATTCATATAATCTACCCATTTGTGCAGTGTCCAGGTTTCTAACTTGTATGACTCATTCTTCTTGAGAAAAATAAAATTCTCTANGCATTGCAGGAAGATTCTTTATTGTCTGAGCCACCAGGGAAACTCAAAAATACCTATAAATACCTTTCTGGGAAATATTTAAGTGAGGACCCAGAGCTTCATGTGTCAAGCTTCTTGGACTGGAGAGAATGACAGATGTCCTATTTGTTCCTAACCCTTCATCTTTTCCTATAATCTCATCCTTTACCCTTTGACTTCGAGGTTTCACCTAGTAGGAGTAGAGTGTATTTCCTATCCCACTGAAGTTGTGAATTATTTTGAGCAGTATACTGTAGGTGGGAATGCCAGTGTGCCAGTTCTGATCTTGGTCTTAAGAAGCAGCACAGTATTTCTGTTCACCCATTTGCCACTGCTGCCATTGCCATGAGAAAATTTCTCAGGCAGTCTACTGGTCTCAGAGCAATAAGAGAATGTGATGTGCAAGTGCCCCAGGGGTCTGCAGACCAGCCCCTGTGATGGCGTTTGTTTATTGTTGTCTGCCACTGTACTGTGAGGGTGATTTATTACAGGATTATTAGACAGTGGCTAACTTAGTCACGCAAGGAACACAGAAGACAGTATCATCTCCTGAAATTCATTTTAACAGAAATCCCTCTCAGATATGACATATAGGTCAAGTAAATGAAGAGCTCTTCAGCATATAATAAAGGCATTTTTACCACGCCATCGATTTGGGTTTTTACTTTTTTAAGAGTAAGAGATTGCATGTCAGCTTCTGAAACCTCCTAATTATTTAGTTCATTCAAAAGCAGCAGACATGGATCTGTGTGCATAAGACATACACATTCTATTGTATTTTTCTGTGAGATACAAAACCATGTAATCCACCTTTGTAGACTATAAAATCATGTTGCAGAAGTCTTCCTGGGTGATCCAAGCCTTCCAGCCGCAGGACAGACACAGTCTTCAAAGGAGACACTTGCAAGTGTAATGAACAAAACCTAAAAAGACTAGTCTACATCTTGGGCACTATTGTAAAATACATGTGAAAGAGAAAGAGAAGGGACAGATTGCTTTTTTAACAGAAGAATATAGTGTGCACGGTTCAGCACAACTTAAGAAACAGTCCTGGGGAAACATAAGTTGCAGAGGCAAAGAAGAACAAACTGAAAAGAAACCATTGACAAATCAACAACACATAGACGGGGCAAGAAATAAAAGATGATAAACATTGCAAGCAGTTGACTGCCGGTACAGAGACAACCCATAAGCTTTCATTCTCTCAAGGCCAAAGGCAGGTAGCAAATCAACTTATCTGTGCAGAAGGAAAATGTCAAAAGGGTCAAAATGTCCTCCAATATCCACTTGAAAGGAGAGGTGAAGGAAAGGATAAGGTGAAATAGGATAGAGGCAGGGACTCAAGAGTAATACCAGAGAGGCACAGTGATGGGGAGCGAAGGATGGAGGGTAAATGGGAGTCTTGTTTACTATTTTAGTAAGAAGGACACGCACTCAGCAGTATTTATACAGGCAAAGAAGATCACAGAGTCCTATAGGCAAGGACGAGAGTGCAGAAGTCTTAGTGGGTAGACTTGAGCAGTGGTCAAAGAGAGCAGGCAAGCTGCAAATTGCTGTTGAAAGCCTGATAAGAATGGAGGACAAATTTGAAAAGGAGAAAAGTGAAAACAAACCAGAACACAAAACTTTATTATTAGGAGAAGCAATGAAAAATATTAGCAATTGTGGAGAGTTTAATCTTGTATTTCCCCAGAAAGAAAAGTTCTTGAATCTTTGTGAAACATATATAGTACCCTCCAAGTGATAACTGTATTTATTTCATTATATAAAACTCATTTTTAAATATTATTTTCTTTTGGGAATATAATAGTATTACATTCAAAAGAATTTTTTGTGTCTACACACACACATATACACACACTCATGAATTATAAAGTATAGTAATAAAAATATTTACTCACAGACACACCGTCCAGACCAAAGGACCAGAATAATATAATGATTATGTGTCTATGAATGCATTATATTCTTTTTCCTTCCTTCTGGCTCACTCACATAGATAACCTTTATTTTGAATTTTCACATTACTTTTCTGAACGCTGTGTACCCAGTGAAATTTTTAGGAGTTTCCTAGCAGGTTGAGTTGAGTATATTCCAAAACTTGTTTTTGTTTTTAAACATCAGGAAAGAATAAAAGATCCACATCAATTCAATATTCTTACATTCCTTAACCAACCGCTTTCCTGTGGTCTCTTGAACTCTCCTCCCACCCTAGTCCTCTGAATGCTAGCATGATGTGTTCACATAGCAGCTTTACTCACCTTCACATAAAGGACTCCAGATCCCAGGTGGTCTAACGGCAGTGCTGAACTCATCAGATGGGATTTCATCCCTCAGTGGTACCCAGAGCAATGGCCTTTGGGAGTCAGAAATATTTATTAATAATAGCCAAAGCAAAACCAGGGCTGTTAAACATAGTATGGATTTGAAAAAAGAATGTTTTGCTACTTCTTGTAATGTATTTGCAATTATATAAATATATTTTTACACACACACACACACACATATATCCTCAAGCCCTTTCTGCCTTCTGTATCCACATTTACTTTGCAAGATTTACAGATGCGTGCATTTAAAGCCACCATGATTTCTTCTTTCTGAGACTTATGCCATTTTAAATATTAAATGACTAGATTTAATAATCATTTAGCACTTAAAATAATATAGGACTGGGAAAGAACTTCCTTAGCAGCTGAAAGCGAAAAGAAAGGAGAAGGGACAGAGACAGACAGACACAGAGGCAAAGAGTGTATTATATTTCACTGTATATTATTCTTCTACCTCTTAATTCAGTTAATTCATATAATCTACCCATTTGTGCAGTGTCCAGGTTTCTAACTTGTATGACTCATTCTTCTTGAGAAAAATAAAATTCTCTACTTTTATTTGCGAACTGTCTTCACCTGCTGCTGCTGCTAAATCACTTCCATCGTGTCCAACTCTGTGCAACCCCATAGACGGCAGCCCACCAGGCTCTGCCGTCCCTGGGATTCTCCAGGCAAGAACACTGGAGTGGGTTGCCATTTCCTTCTCCACCTAAGGTAAACCCAAATATGTTTGTATTTATCTCGGTATATCACATCTGATATAATGATCACATTTGCTATATTTAAAACAAAAGTCAAATTATACATAATACAGTTAATATAATGTATTATTCTTAAAATAAAAGAGTGAAACTAAATCCCTAAAGAGCACAGTGGGTCTTATCCTCTGCAGTAGGCCAGTCTCATAGTCAGCTCAGAGAAGAGAATGTAACAAGTAACCAGAAACTGTTTTCCTTGGAAAGGATAAAATTATACAGTGTCTTTGAAAGTGCTTAGAAATGTATATATACATATATATATATGTATATATACATATCAGGCATAACATGCACTGCTCTATCTAAATGATCTTCCAGGAAATCTCAGAAATAGATACTCTAGTAAACTATATTTTTGGTTCAATATCATTAGAAATAGCCTTATTGAAGAAAGACACTCTCAGTGACAAGAATATTTTGAACCCTTTCTCTGATGGAAGAAACAGTTGCTGAAACTTTGTGTTGGTGAAATAGGTAATAAAATGAGCTGACTTTTTAAAGATCAAAACTACTTCTCCAAATGTCTCCATTTCAATCACCATAAGGACAGAAATTTCTTCTATTGACCTCTGTGATGCTCTTAATAGCGAAATATGCTCCCTTCCCACCCCTCTGAAATTTCCCTTAACCACCCCAAATCCCTTATTTCACAGGATTGCAGAATTTTTGTCACTATTATTTTTTAAGTGTGTTCAATTACTTTTTCTCTAAATCAGATCATCCAACTGTGAGTTTAAATATCTTAAGCTTTACAAAAGGCAATTATAGAATACATTTCATTGTACCACCAGAAAACTCAGCTCTTGATCTTATATCTGAGCTAAGGTAATTCAGGAGAAAGGTCTTCATTATTTGCTTTTGTGCTTTCAAAGCATTATTAAAAATCTATAAATATAATAATTACCTTTTAAATAGCTATTTCATCTTCAAAGCACAAAATCTGTGACTGAGTTTTGCCAGATAATCAGTGAAAACTGACATAGATTACTGCTCCTTTTTTTGTTTCATTTGGCAGTATGGTTTATCACTTAAGCTTTTCATTCTATATTCAGCACATAAATGAATGAAATGTAGTTTAAAATTAAATCTATTCCTGTTCAAAAGAACATTCACTTATTAAAGATTAAATAAAAGTTGAAGAGCATTTAACTTACTTTGAATACAAAGGACTTAGCTTTGACTAATTAAACATTTAAATATTCAATGATTGATTTTCACCAATAATCAAGGTTTGATACATTCTTAAATATATCAGCATATATGTTTTCAAAAATTAAGTGATGTGGGACTTAAATTGATGTTTTCGTATTGGGGAAATAGTTTTATTTGTTTATTTGGCCATGCCATGAGACTTGTAAGGTCTTAGTTTCCTGACCAGGGTTGAAACTCATGTCCCCTGCAGTGGAAGCAGAGTGTCCTAACCCACTGGACCATTGGATAATTGCCTGAAATAATTTTAGAGAGTGATTTAGATGATCTCTTACCAGTTCTGTAATCTTTGTGTTCAAATACATGGCATTTTTTCCTTAGTTTAAAAACTTAACTGCAGGAAGATTAAGGAATGATTTTTAAAATCTCTTAGAAAGGAATAATAGTAAACTTCTTTCATTGGGAGTTACATTTCATGCTGCTGGGAATCCAAATCTATCTTTCTTTCTACCTTATGAATTTTCCTCCTGATAACTTTACATAAAATGAATTTTAGAAAAATTATATTTAGTCCAGAAAGAAATGAATGACATTCACATAGCTGAGCAAATTAAAATGGCAGAACTTGTTTTATTATTGTGCATCTCTTGGAATACTGTGCCCTGAAATAATTTTCACATTTAGTCAAGCTACTGCATAAGAAAGCAGTAATTAAAACATGTGAAGCATCATCTTTAATTATGCCTAATTTGTATGTTGCTTATAAACACTGTTGAGAGGATCTCAACTGGGATAGCATAACACATATTTAAAGTAATATCCATAATTCCAGAAATTTTAGGCTATAATGGGGCTTGTTACATAGACAGTGTTTTGAGATTAGCCTTATTTAGAGAGGAAATGTATAAGAATATCAATAAACAATATGAGGGTTAAGAAATTTTCCTGGGTTATTAGTAGCAAAGAAGCACCTCTTAGATATGTTGATAGTGAAGTTTTTTTCTGATAAATATTAACATAAAGTCACTTTGAATTGACATGACATTTTCCTTTGCAAGAACTCTAAAGACTTGCCATTGCTGTTTCAATAATATTCTTGTGGGGAGTAAGTAGAGAAATTGTAAATGTGTCGTCATTGTGCTAAGTCA
>SJYW01043077.1:172954-233035 GCA_006410735.1 Raphicerus campestris | reverse complement strand
GTGTTTTTCTTTCTGGCTTACTTCACTCTGTATAATCGGCTCCAATTTCATCCATCTCATTAGAACTGAGTCAAACTTATTCTTTTTAAGGGCTGAGTAATACTCCATTGTGTATATGTACCACAGCTTTCTTATCCAGAATGACTGTATTTTAATAGTAAGAGACTACTTTTATGAAAGAAAAAAAAAAGGAGACTACATTTCATAAAGATGCCATTGGGGGTTTATAACCTCTAGAGTCCTTCCTTCTTGGATTCATCTTGTCATTATCACCAGTCAGATGTTTTATTCCCTCATTCATAGCATAGTTGATCTTCTTGCTTCTCACAAGGTGAAAAGGTAATGCACACATTCATTGCTTTCTACCAAATCTGTGAGATCTGTTCCGTGCGATCTTAAAAGGTTCTGCCTGGTGCTTACAGGATTTCTATGCTAGTGAGGACCCAAATTCATCCAAAGAATATGCGGTTGCCTGCCTGTGAAGGCACTTCCCAGATCAGTTTTTAAATGTCTGTTGTTTGGAGAGCAGATCATGAGTATGAAAGTTCAAGTGACAGATGCGTGTCAAGGAAGTCAAATCAAGAGATGTAGATGGCGGGTCCAAAAAGGAGAGCATGTATGTGCGTGCGTATATCCACCTCCCTCTTCTCACTTGATTCTTCTTCCTTTGCTCTCTCTTTGCAAAGAAGATGCAGTGAAATAATGCCTGAAGGTCACAGAGACAGTGAAACTGAGAAGGTTTCAGCCCTGAAAGAGTGGGAGCTGACTGGCCCACTGGGACCAGGAAGCAAAAGGTGAGGATGAGAGTTTTGTTCTAGTTCCTCTTTCTCCAACTGCAACCCTAATACACTCATTCATTGTTTCTCGCTGACAGTGAAAAATCGTGACCTTTTTGGTTGTGTTCTCATTGACAGCAAAGGGATGGATCTGCCTAAACAGAAAATCAGACTTATCAAGAACATTTTTTGCCATCTGGGAAAGGTAAAACTAACAGACCTTTTCCAAGCAACAAAGACTTTAGCCGGGTCCTGTCACTCTATGTCATTAATTCACTCATGAAGTAAACAGCCTGGGCACCATAACCTCTCTGAATCTAAATTGTTTTCTCACCAGAGATCTCTCCCAAGATCCCTGCAAAGAATCCTAGTTTCCTAGGTGGTTTTCTGAGCCTCCACGTTTCACATTAAAAACATGGTCAGTGGACATTTCAGTCCTATTCTGGAAGGTACAATGGACACATCCCTAAATTCAGACCACAGTTTTTTTTTCATCAAGACTTTCATAGTCCAGAAGGCAAATGAATGCTGTGTATGGAGTGAGATTTTCAATGCTCTGCATGATCACTCACTTCTAAGTTAAAGAATGTCCCAGTGGCTCGGCAGGTAAAGAACCCACTTGCAAGGCAGGAAAAAATGGGAGACATGGGTTTGATCCCTGGGTTGGGAAGATCCCCTGGAGCAGGGCACGGCAACCCACTCCAGTATTCTAGCCTGGAGAATCCCATGGGCAGAGGAGCCTGGAGGGATACAGTCCATAAGGTTGCAAAGAGTCAACATGACTGAAGGGAGTTAGCTCAATTCAATGCATTCAATGGATGAAAACATACTTGTGCATTGTGGCCAAAGACAGACAAGGAAGAAGGGTCAGTAGGGAAAAATGGGAGGCAGAGACAAAGCCGGGGAGAAGGAGGAGGGACTAAAAAGGAAACGAGAAGGAAGACAAAAACAGAGGAACAAATGAAAAACTGTTTCTGTGACTTGAGTACAGGTGTTTCGTGGGAACCCGGGATCTCCCTGTGGACACAGGCCAGGTGTCACTACCTTCTGTAACCTTGGGATGTAGTACACAGTGAGCACTCAATAATTGCACCTGATACACAGTAAACACTCAATAGCTGCACCTGGTACACATTAAGCACTCAATAATTACTTGAATTTTGGATAAGAGGCACAAAGAATCTGGCTTTCATGGAAAGCCCTCCCTCATTTTGTGGCTTAAATGAAATCAACTTGATTCAAGTCAACGCTTTTCTCCTTTCCTCTTTTTTCCTTTCATTTCTTTACTTGTCTTATTCCCTTATTTACCATTTTGGAGAGAAGACAACTGAAGTTTTTCAGTTGTTTTTGGGCTGTGGCAACCAGGGGGAGCCATGCCCTCAGAAAAACCTTACATCCAGGTACGAGGCTCTGAGAGTGAGGTAAGATCAGTGTTTTGCTATATAGCTTTCCAACTAAATTTCCTCATTTCAGATAAAATCAGATGGGATGGAGTTTGCCACTGCTTTAGGAAGCCCTTTCTCCAGCTCTCTCAATGGACAGACAGCTTTGGATTAGAAAGAAGGCTTGTCCTACTCACACCCCTGTGAGGAAGAAGATTCCTCTGGGTTTACATGGAAACTCAGAAAGGATAACTCTGTGGGCCTAGAATTTGGCCGAGGTCACATGGTCAGTGATGAGGAGAGCCAAGACTCCAAGTTAAGGCCTTTGCTTCCTAAGTAGCTTTCTTCTCTCTACTTCAGGGAGTTCTCACTTGTAAGGACCAACCCTTGAATTGCAGTGGATGGCTTTCCAGAACCCCAAGGTGGATTTCTCAGAGATTCTGGAAGGCCCTCATGGTCCAGAGTGTGTCTTGTCTCCAAAGTCATCTTCGGTTCAGTTCAGCTCAGTCACTCAGTAATGTCCAACTCTTTGTGGCCCCATAGACTGCAGCATGCCAGGCTTGTCTGTCCATCACCAACTCCCAGAGCTTACTCAAATTCATGTCCATTGAGTCGGTGATGCCATCCAACCATCTCATCCTCTGTCGTCCCCTTCTCCTCCTGCCTTCTATCTTTCCTATCATCAGGGTCCTTTCCAATGAGTCAGTTCTTTGCATCAGGTGGTCAAAGTATTGGAGTCATCTTCAGGCTTTAGTAACCCCAAAACCACCTCTCAGGAGATCTCATTTAGGGGGTTCACAGGGATTCATGGTGGAGAGCTGAAACAAGTGATCTTATTCTAACTAAAGTGTGAAGGGTTAACATGATTTTATTTCCAGCAGGTGAATGTTGCAGATAAAGGTCCACAACTAGGGCACAAACACTGTGGGAGGACTCATTACAAGGAGGCTGGTATTTTCCAAAATTCTACTTCTGTTTCCCTTTAGCCGAATGATATCAAGTATCCTCTTGGGGAGTTTCAGCCAAGTCCAACCTGGGTTCAAAGCATGTCTCATTTGCAAATTATTATGGATTTGGAACATCTAAAAATAAACATTGTAGGATTTATGGCAAATTGAAAAAGTCTCCTCCTTGAAAGTGATTCTCAAGTGAAACCCAGTGAGAATGATTGTTCTGGGCCATCCAGGAAATGTTGGGATTGGCGGCAGTTTCATAACCATCCTCCTTTCTTGTGAACTCTAAAACATGGTAATTTGGAAATGATAGATTTGTATCAATGACTATTGCAGAACACATTTTAGACTATTGCTTTCAGTATCATGAGACATGCTGTTTAAACATTTTATTTCAAAGTTGGAGCCAGCAGTCCATACTCTGTGTCTAGCCCCATTCCCTCAGTTGCACTGTAAGGAAGTTCAAGATCTCAAGGTCAACATGTAAGAATGTTGAGAAAACACCAGCAATGTCCATAAGGAAATGGTTTCTCGGGGGTCAACCGAGCCCTCAGAGGAGCAGCCAGAGAGGTTCTGAAGGAAACCCCAAAACAAGAGGTTTTGGACAGCCAACACCACTAAGAGAAAGACAATAGAAGGGGGTTCTGACTTGGTAAACTGTTGGCCATCTGCTCAACCACTCACAGCTAGGTTGAATTATGCATTCACTCATTCAACAAATATCTATTGACAACTACATGGCATGTGCAATCCTAGGCAGGGGGATACAGCTGTGAACAGAGCAGACATCTCAGTAGCTACTCAGGAAAGTTGCCATGGGTAAGACCTTACAGGGTTGGGAAGAAAGGAAAAGTAAGTTACTATCCCTCTCCTCAAAGAAACTCCTTATTTAGTTAGAAAGCAAGATGTAAACCCAGGAGAAACTCACCAGCACTAACCATATATGCTATTCAAAGCACCAGCAGATAAGACAGCAGACAATTAGGACTGAAGAGGTAAGGACCCTCCCTACAGTAGGAAGTGGGATTTCAGCCCAACCATAGAGCCTTGCTTTATCCTACAGCCTAAATGTCTGAGAAATGGAACGATGTTACTCTATTACAAGTTTTATTGTCTTTATCTCCCAAATCTGAATACATTTCTCCACCTCCAACATCTGCAACTATTTTTTTCCTACCTGGACCTCAGCAAATGTGACCTCCTGTGTCCACATCTGCTCCCCAGCCCTCACCCCTCCACACTGTCACAGAAGGACCTCAAGGCCACTAATCAGATTCTGTCATTCCCTGCTTGAAATCCACTGGCTTCTCCCAAACTTAGACGAAAATCCCAGTCTTTCACCTGGTCTTCACCTCCAGCATACACAGGTACTGCGTGCTTCCCTGACTCTCCCACCCCCACCTCTTATCTTCACCCCAGGGTCTTTGCACTTTCTCTTCTCTCTACCTAGAACATCCTTACTTCTATTCTGCACATGGCTGGCTCCTTCTCATGATTCAGAGAAGGCTTCCCAGACTCCTACATTTAAAGAAGTCTCTCCTGATTACTCTCAATCCTGTTTTGCTTCATTTATAGGCTTTATCATCTTGTTTACTTATGGATTTACTTGTGTGTTGTCTTCTCCCACACTAGAATGTAAGATCCTTGAGAAAATGGAGACTTGCCTTGTTTATGCCATATCCCCAGCAGCTGGCAGGGTTCCTGTAAGATAGCAGGACCCCAGTAAACAACTATCAAAGAAATGACTTTCTCTTTAATCTCCTAAAGCTGGAAGATTTTGAAGGAGAAGTGGGATAAGAAACGGGGGCGGGGGGGGGGGGGTGAGCCACACAAACATGTATGGCCAGAGTGGAGATAAAGATGATGACGTAAGCCTAACCAGTTGTAGCATGGTGAGGAGGGGAGTGAGGAAGATGGCGGCTGTGCTTCACCTCCCGAAAGTGATGGAGTAGCCCCAGTGGCCCCAACCCCGTACGGGTCCATTAGTGACCTGATGAAGACCTCTCTGGGATGACATATTGTATAGTCTGTCTACAAGGCTGAGCTAATCCTTGTTGATTAGAGACAAGGGGGTCATTAGGAGAAGTTACCCTTGGCCTAGAACTTCTTTGCTGGGCCATAGGAGCACACATCTTTACAAGCCACGTGCCCCTTCCAGGAGCCCAGACCCCCCACAAGGAACTCCCCCACTTGAATGGCACAGAGGCATCCATCCCATGATCATCCTTTGGGTGGCCGGTGGCCCTGGGACCTCACGTACCCCTGTCTGGGAGCTGTGTTAGCTAATAATCACAAGGGGACCCCCTACGAGGAGGCACTATCTTGTCCTGGGAAGGCCACCCGCGGCCTGCACGGTCTCCAGGCTTCCCCCCTGCCCTGTGACCCTGTCAGCAACTCCTCCAGGGCTGTGTGTTTCAGATGGGGAAACCGAGGCTCACAAAGGCCCTGTGACTTGCCCAGTTTTCCCTAGTCAGCAAGAGAAAGAGCAGAGAGTCGATCAAGTCTATGATCTCATTCTGTGTTCCCTCCAATGAAATGGCCTGGAATCTTCTGTTTATTTTATTTTATTTGGGGGTGGGGGTGGGGGTGGAGGGGATTGCAGACACAAATGCATTAAATAAGGAGCAGACAGCAACACCTGATATCCGTAAATTCAAGAAGAAGAGATTGGAGAAAAGCCCCTCTTCCTGGGTCCCAAGTCCGGGCCTCTAAGACAAGAAAAGGCTGGTGGAAGCTTCTAGAAAGGACTGAGTCTCTAAGAAAACATTGCGCAGAGAGGTTTACGGTCGCCATCTGCAGTTCCGTCTGCGGCCGCGTGGGCGCACTGTTGTGCAGCGAGTGAGCGCAGTGCGTGGGGGGCGGCGGCGCCAGTACCGCTCGGTTCAGCAGAGCCCAGCGGACGGGCGAGGGGGCTACTGGCTGCCCCTTCCCCTTCTTCTGGCCCACGCCNTTTCACCTGTCTTTTACTTCTATTAAATATATGTTCACAGTGCCTTAAAGTTATGGAAGAAAAGTGTTAGTAGTGAGAAAAGGCCCCTTTCTCTAAAATGTTAATTATTGGCAGAAATAGGCTCCTGCCATTGTAGAGTATTGCATAATTCGTCCATGTATGTAAGAAATCACTCTGAGCCCATGCTCTTCTCTGTGCATAGAGGTGCACAGAATGGAACTCCTGCCCTCAAAGAGCTGTGCCTCATCTAATTGAGAGAATATTTTTGCCACGAAAGGGTTTTTAATTTGTGAATACTTTTCTGCATCAAAATCATTTTTCTCTTTATTTTGTTAATATGGTATATTACATTGATTGATTTTTGTATGTCAAACCATCCTTATATTCCAGGAATATCATCCTTCTAATATACTGCTGAATTCTCTTTGCTAGTATTTTGTTGAGCATATTCATATCAATATTCATAAGGGTTACTGGTCTGTAGATTTTTCATAATGTCTTTGTGTGCATATGTATCCAAGTAACACAGGCTTCATATAATGAATTAAGATTTATTCCCTCCTCTTATTTATGAAAAGTTTGCAAACTGGTATTATTTGTGCAAAAACATAGTTTAGTAAGTCATCTAAGTTATCTAAAAATAAAAATGTGGAATTATAAACTAAAGTTACAATAATACTTTTATAATCAACATGTGTTTACCATTTCTGTGTTGATTTGGTCTTGAGTTCCTATTTGGTATCCTTGCATTTCACTTGTGAGATTCCCTTTAGCATTTCTAGTGTTAATAAATTCCCTCACCCTTTGTTTACCTAAAAATGTTTTAATTTCTCACTCACATTTGAAGAACAGTTTTGTCAGATATAGGATTTTTGCTTGATAGTTTCTTTTTTTTAACACTATGAATATATCAGCCTGTCTTCTGGCCTCCAAAGTTTTTAATGAGAAATCTGAATGATAACTTACTTATAAGGATCTCTTGTATGTGATGAATCACTTCTCTCTTTCTGCTTTTAAGATTATGTCTTATCTCTGGATTTCTACAATTTGTTTATAAGATGTACTTGTGTGGGTCTTTTCAGCTTATCCTACATAGAATTCACCAAGCTTCTCAGATATTTATATTCATGTATTTGATCAAACTTGGGCATTTGTAAGTCATTATTTCTTCATATTTTATCTCTGCAGATTTCTTTATTCTCTTTATGTGACTCCCATAGTGTGTATATTAGCTGACTTGATGGTGTCCACAATTCCCTTATGTTCTCTTTAATTAAGTTTTTTTCAATTTCGTTTTTTTTTTCTTTTGGTTCCTCTGACTCAATAATTTCAGTTGTACTATCTTTGGTGTTGAAGATTATTTCTTCTACTGGTTCAAATTTGCCTTGAATTACTCTGGGGAATTTTTCATTTCAGTTACTGCACTGTTTAGTGGCAGAATTCTGTGGCTTCTTTTTATATGTCTTGTATATTAACGGATATTTCCAGTCATAACTTTCTTGAATTTTTCCATATCTTTCTTTAGTTCTTTGAGCATCTTCAAGATGATTGCCTTTGAAGTCTGTAAGTTGGGCTGCCATAAGGTCTTTCTAAGGTACATGTTTCTGTTAATTTATTTCTCCCTTTGAATACTTAAATAGGTCATACTTTCCTGTTTCTTTATATCATGTGGATTTTTTGGTGTAAAACCAGATATTTATATCTAATAATGTGAAAACTCTGGGAATCACATTTTCCTCTGATCAGTGGTTTATTGTTTTTGCTTGCAAGTTTTACTTTGCTTATTGTTGTAACCCATCTCTGTGCTGAAGATGATCCTGAGGTACAAATTTTAGGTTTCCTCAAACTCTTCTGAGTGTGGGCTTTTCCCTGAACATATGTGGTGAATTTATAATTTATTCCCTATACACAGTTGCTTTTGAAATTCTTGGTACTTAATGTCACACTTCCAAAAAAGGAAACAAAAATTAGAAGGGAAATGGTACTTTAAATCCCCTGGAAGTCACTTCAGGTGAAGGAGAGGTACTTGGAATAGTGAGAGGAGGTGCCACAGTAATAGCTGCCTGCCTGTTTGTGTGTAACTCTGTAATCAGAAGCAGCAATTGGTGATCAGAACATAGGTTCCTTATATTTAGAGGACAGAGTTCTTATTGTCCATCTTTGCTCCCCCAAGTTGCATGCAAGCCACAGTGGGGAAATGTGTACATGATTGTGGGTATGGAATGAGTAACCACTTCCAAGCTAACAGCTGAAATTAAGCAAAATTAACATATTTTAACAATCAAGCCTCCCCTGAAACTTGCAAGCCTTCAATAGACTCCAGAGTTCCAAACTAGTTTTATCAGGAAAATTGATCCTTTGTAATTATTGTAGGAGAAAAAGTTTGATTCCTAATGCTTCTAACTCTACCATCTTCTCAGAAATGCTATTTCTCTGGTATTTCAAAGTTTGGATTCAGTTCTCTGACACTTAAAACTTGTGAAGAAGATTATAAAGAAGTAAGTGTCCCTATTTTCCTTTTCTGAAATCAAATAGATCATTAAGCAATGATAATATCTTCAATTGTTATACCCTACTTACNAAAGTTTGATTCCTAATGCTTCTAACTCTACCATCTTCTCAGAAATGCTGTTTCTCTGGTATTTCAAAGTTTGGATTCAGTTCTCTGACACTTAAAACTTGTGAAGAAGATTATAAAGAAGAAAGTGTCCCTATTTTCCTTTTCTGAAATCAAATAGATCATTAAGCAATGATAATATCTTCAATTGTTATACCCTACTTACTAGGAAGGGACAAATTGTAAGGCTCTTTTTTAGTCTCCAGACTAGGTAGTTTGGGTTCAGTCTGAGCTCCACAAGAAGTTCAATATATATTTCCTTCCTTTAGAAATTATGTTTTAAATATATTAAAAAAAGAAAAGTACAATTCAAAGCTTCATTCTAGCTTCTACCATGATATAAGCCTAGACAATGTATTAAAAAGCAGAGACATTACTTTGCCTACAAAGATCCATATAGTCAAAGCTACGGGTTTTTTTTTTTTTCCCCCAGTAGTCATGTATGGTTCTGAGACCTGGACAATAAAACAGGCTACACATTGAAAAACTGATGCTTTCAAACTGTGGTGTTGTAGAAGACTCTTGAGAGTCCCTTGGACAGCAAGGAGGTCAAACCAGTCAATCCTAAGGGAAATCAACCCTGAATATCCATTAAAAGGACTGATGCATAAGCTGAAGCTGCAATACTTTGGCCATCTGAANGATTTTTGTATGTCAAACCATCCTTATATTCCAGGAATATCATCCTTCTAATATACTGCTGAATTCTCTTTGCTAGTATTTTGTTGAGCATATTCATATCAATATTCATAAGGGTTACTGGTCTGTAGATTTTTCATAATGTCTTTGTGTGCATATGTATCCAAGTAACACAGGCTTCATATAATGAATTAAGATTTATTCCCTCCTCTTATTTATGAAAAGTTTGCAAACTGGTATTATTTGTGCAAAAACATAGTTTAGTAAGTCATCTAAGTTATCTAAAAATAAAAATGTGGAATTATAAACTAAAGTTACAATAATACTTTTATAATCAACATGTGTTTACCATTTCTGTGTTGATTTGGTCTTGAGTTCCTATTTGGTATCCTTGCATTTCACTTGTGAGATTCCCTTTAGCATTTCTAGTGTTAATAAATTCCCTCACCCTTTGTTTACCTAAAAATGTTTTAATTTCTCACTCACATTTGAAGAACAGTTTTGTCAGATATAGGATTTTTGCTTGATAGTTTCTTTTTTTTAACACTATGAATATATCAGCCTGTCTTCTGGCCTCCAAAGTTTTTAATGAGAAATCTGAATGATAACTTACTTATAAGGATCTCTTGTATGTGATGAATCACTTCTCTCTTTCTGCTTTTAAGATTATGTCTTATCTCTGGATTTCTACAATTTGTTTATAAGATGTACTTGTGTGGGTCTTTTCAGCTTATCCTACATAGAATTCACCAAGCTTCTCAGATATTTATATTCATGTATTTGATCAAACTTGGGCATTTGTAAGTCATTATTTCTTCATATTTTATCTCTGCAGATTTCTTTATTCTCTTTATGTGACTCCCATAGTGTGTATATTAGCTGACTTGATGGTGTCCACAATTCCCTTATGTTCTCTTTAATTAAGTTTTTTTCAATTTCTTTTTTTTTTTTTTCTTTTGGTTCCTCTGACTCAATAATTTCAGTTGTACTATCTTTGGTGTTGAAGATTATTTCTTCTGCCAGTTCAAATTTGCCTTGAATTACTCTGGGGAGTTTTTCATTTCAGTTACTGCACTGTTTAGTGGCAGAATTCTGTGGCTTCTTTTTATATGTCTTGTATATTAACGGATATTTCCAGTCATAACTTTCTTGAATTTTTCCATATCTTTCTTTAGTTCTTTGAGCATCTTCAAGATGATTGCCTTTGAAGTCTGTAAGTTGGGCTGCCATAAGGTCTTTCTAAGGTACATGTTTCTGTTAATTTATTTCTCCCTTTGAATACTTAAATAGGTCATACTTTCCTGTTTCTTTATATCATGTGGATTTTTTGGTGTAAAACCAGATATTTATATCTAATAATGTGAAAACTCTGGGAATCACATTTTCCTCTGATCAGTGGTTTATTGTTTTTGCTTGCAAGTTTTACTTTGCTTATTGTTGTAACCCATCTCTGTGCTGAAGATGATCCTGAGGTACAAATTTTAGGTTTCCTCAAACTCTTCTGAGTGTGGGCTTTTCCCTGAACATATGTGGTGAATTTATAATTTATTCCCTATACACAGTTGCTTTTGAAAGTCTTGGTACTTAATGTCACACTTCCAAAAAAGGAAACAAAAATTAGAAGGGAAATGGTACTTTAAATCCCCTGGAAGTCACTTCAGGTGAAGGAGAGGTACTTGGAATAGTGAGAGGAGGTGCCACAGTAATAGCTGCCTGCCTGTTTGTGTGTAACTCTGTAATCAGAAGCAGCAATTGGTGATCAGAACATAGGTTCCTTATATTTAGAGGACAGAGTTCTTATTGTCCATCTTTGCTCCCCCAAGTTGCATGCAAGCCACAGTGGGGAAATGTGTACATGATTGTGGGTATGGAATGAGTAACCACTTCCAAGCTAACAGCTGAAATTAAGCAAAATTAACATATTTTAACAATCAAGCCTCCCCTGAAACTTGCAAGCCTTCAATAGACTCCAGAGTTCCAAACTAGTTTTATCAGGAAAATTGATCCTTTGTAATTACTGTAGGAGAAAAAGTTTGATTCCTAATGCTTCTAACTCTACCATCTTCTCAGAAATGCTATTTCTCTGGTATTTCAAAGTTTGGATTCAGTTCTCTGACACTTAAAACTTGTGAAGAAGATTATAAAGAAGAAAGTGTCCCTATTTTCCTTTTCTGAAATCAAATAGATCATTAAGCAATGATAATATCTTCAATTGTTATACCCTACTTACTAGGAAGGGACAAATTGTAAGGCTCTTTTTTAGTCTCCAGACTAGGTAGTTTGGGTTCAGTCTGAGCTCCACAAGAAGTTCAATATATATTTCCTTCCTTTAGAAATTATGTTTTAAATATATTAAAAAAAGAAAAGTACAATTCAAAGCTTCATTCTAGCTTCTACCATGATATAAGCCTAGACAATGTATTAAAAAGCAGAGACATTACTTTGCCTACAAAGATCCATATAGTCAAAGCTACGGGTTTTTTTTTTTTTCCCCCAGTAGTCATGTATGGTTCTGAGACCTGGACAATAAAACAGGCTACACATTGAAAAACTGATGCTTTCAAACTGTGGTGTTGTAGAAGACTCTTGAGAGTCCCTTGGACAGCAAGGAGGTCAAACCAGTCAATCCTAAGGGAAATCAACCCTGAATATCCATTAAAAGGACTGATGCATAAGCTGAAGCTGCAATACTTTGGCCATCTGAATTGAAGAGCTGACTTACTGGAAAAGACCCTGATGGTGGGAAAGATTGAAGGTAGGAGAAGAAGGGGATGATAGAGTATGAGATGGTTGGATGGTATCACTGGCTCAATGGATATGCATTTGAGCAAGCTCCAGGAGATGGTGAAGGACAAGAAAGCCTGGTGTGCTGCAGTCCATAGCGGGTCACAAGAATTGGACACAAATGAGCAACTGAACAACAACCATAATTTAATAAGCCAAAAATGATTCAGAAACATGTGCGTTGCGTTTCATTGGAACTTTCCCAGAATCGAAAGTTAAGAAAAAGAAGAGAAAGTTAAGAAAGAGAAGAGAAAGTTAAGAAAGAGAAGATTTTGCAAATTAATTTGTATTTTTCTAACTATAATTATTTAAAAATTTTTAGAGTTAAAAGGTAAAACACAGCTGATTTCACACATTCAAAATTACTGGAATATATTTTTAAAATATTCTTTTTGAAGGTGTGGCACAGGTAAGCTCTTCTCCTGTCTGTTAGTAATCTCCTTGAAGTCTTTGATCAAGTCATTACTGTTACTGAAACTCCATCTGGTTCTAAAAATTTCCCAAACTACTCTATTTCAATGGGTAAACTCCTAAATATAGAAATCTTAGGACTTGTAAAGTTTTAAAGTTTAGCATGTAATGCCAAGCTCCCAGGATAGCTACTTACCATGAATCAGTAGTGATGACAAATCACTTTTATTTAATTCATCTTGGGAATCAACTGCTTTAAAATAAAACATATAACCCCTTCCAAAATATTTTCTAACTGTGTCCACATACTAAAGGGAACTAGAGATTTGGGGCAATTATCTGTATGAGTTTAGTTTTAAATTTCTCTTGCATGGATCATGATACTTAACAGAGCCAAAGTGTACTTCAGACTTCACTTATTCTAGGAAAAAAACAAGTGAATAAGCCTTTACTGACTAGACTTTTGGAAAAAAGTTTTCCTGTGGCCCATGGAAGAAAGTAGAAATTTAGCTCACATTGTACTGTGCTTTCAAATGAAACAACTTAGATAAACTCCAACACATTCAATTGCCTAGCCTATATGTGTGACCTTCTATATCATCAAGATAGTACTAATGATAATGATAATGATGCTCAGTGTCCTAAAAGTTTATTAACAGCATTTGCATTGGCCTTTTTGTTTAGTAAGGCAGGAAATTTCCCCAAAGCTCTTTGGAAAATACATCTAATAGGAAATAAAGAAGAAAAAGAGAACAGAATTTTCTTAATATTTTTAATAAATAAAATTATAATAAGTATGCTAGTAAAAGTATCATTTTTATACCTGATAAGAATATCAAATCCCTTACAATTATAGAGTGGATGTGACAAATAGATTCAAGGGATTAAATTCGATAGACAGAATGCCTAAAGAACTGTGGATGGAGGTTCACAACATTGTACAGGAGGCAGGAATCAAGACCATTCTCAAGAAAAAGAAATGCAAAAGGTAAAAAGGTTGTCTGAGGAGGCCTTACAAATAGCTGAGAAAAGAAGAGAAGTTAAAGGCAAAGGAGAAAGGGAAAGATATACCCATCTGAATGCAGAGTTCCAAAGAATAGCAAGGAGAGATAAGAAAGACTTGCTCAGTGATCACTGCAGAGAAATAGAGGAATACAATAGAATGGGAAAGACCAGAAATCGCTTCAAGAAAATTAGAGATACCAAGGGACTATTTCACACAAAGCTGGGCACAATAAAGGGCAGAAACGGTATGGACCTGACAGAAGCAGACAACATTAAGAAGAGGTGGCAAGAATACACAGAAAAAACTATACAAAAAGATCTTAATGACCCAGATAACCACGATGGTGTGATCACTCACCTAGAACCAGACATCCTGCAGTCTGAAGTCAAATGGGCCTTAGGAAGCATCTCTAAGAATGAACAAAGCTAGTGGAGGAGATGGAATTCCAGTTGAGCTATTTCAGATCCTAAAAGATGCTGTGAAAGTGCTGCACTCCATATGTAGGCAAATTTGCAAAGCTCAGCAGTGGTGGCCACGGGACTGGAAAAGATCAGTTTTCATTCTAATCCCAAAGAAAGGCAAACTACCACATAACTGCACTCCTCTCATGCGCTAGCAACTTAATGCACAAAATTCTCCAAGCCAGGCTTCAACAGTAGGTGAACTGTGAACTTCCAGATGTTTCAGAGGTTCAAGCTTGACTTAGAAAAGCCAGAGGAACCAGAGGTCAAATTGCCAATGTCTATTGGATCATCAGAAAAGCAAGAGAGTTCCAGAAAAACATCTGCTGCTGCTGCTGCTGCTAAGTCGCTTCAGTCGTGTCAAACTTTGTGCGACCCCATGGACGGCAGCCACCAGGTTCCCCTGTCCCTGGGATTCTCCAGGCAAGAACAATGGAGTGGGTTGCCATTTCCTTTTCCAATGCATGAAAGTGAAAAGTGAAAGTGAAGTCACTCAGTTAGGTCTGACTCTTTCCAACCTCATGGACTGCAGCCTACCAGGCTCCTCCATCATGGGATTCTCCAGGCAAGAGTACTGGAGTGAGGTGCCATTGCCTACTTCTGCTTTATTGACTATGCCAAAGCCTTTGACTCTGTGGGTCACAACAAAATGTGGAAAATTCTTCAAGAGATAAGAATACCGGACAACCTTACTTGCCTCCTGAGAAATATGTATGCAGGTCAGGAAGCAACAGTTAGAATAAGATATGAAGCAACAGACTGGTTCCAAATTGGGAAAGGAGTAGGTCAAGCCTGGATACTGTCACCCTGTTTATTTAACTTATATGCAGAGTATATCATACGAAATGCCAGAATGTATGAAGCACAAGCTGGAATCAAGATTTCCGGGAGAAATATCAATAACCTCAGATATGCAGATGACACCACCTTTATGGCAGAAAGCAAAGAAGAACTGAAAAACCTCTTGATGAAAGTGAAAGAAGAGAGTTAAAATTTAGGCTTTAAAACTCAATATTCAGAAAACTAAGATCATGGCATCTGGTCCTGTCATTTCATGGCAAATAGATTTGGAAACAATGGAAACAGTGAGAGACTAATTTTTGGGTTCCAAAATCACTGCACATGGTGACTGCAGCCATGAAATTGAAAGAGACTTGCTCCTTGGAAGAAAAGCTATGACCAGCTTATATAACATTTTAAAAAGCACAGACATTACTTTGCCAACGAAAGTCCATTTAGTCAAAACTATGCTTTTTCCAGGAGTCATTTATAGATGTGAGAGTTGGACTGTAAATAAAGTTGAGCACCAAAGAATTATTGCTTTTGAGAAGAGTTGTTGGAGAAGAAGTGTTGGAGAAGACTCTTGAGAGTCACTTGGACAGCAAGAAGATCCAACCAGTCCATCCTAAAGGAAGTCAGTCCTGAATATTCATTGGAAGAACTTATGCTGAAGCTGAAACTCCAACACTTTGGCCACTTGATGCAGAGAACTAACTCATTTGAAAAGACCCTGATGCTGGGAAAGATTGAAGGCAGGAGAACAAGGGGATGACAGAGGATGAGATGGTTGGATGGCATCACTGACTCGATGGACATGAGTTTGAGCAAGCTCAGGGTGTTGGTGATGGACAGGGAAAACTGCTGTGCTGCAGTCCATAGGGTCACTAAGGATAAAATACATCTGAGTGACTGAACTGAGCTGAAGAATATCTCATATATATATTTAAGTTAAGCTTCATTGATAAAGCAAAAAGCCAAAGGAAGAAAGTGCAAACTTCCTTGCCAGGCAGTGGGTTTGTCCAAATCATGGTAAGCACTTAATAGATTGAAATATGTTCCAGTCAAAAGTCCAGATTCCTATATTAATAAAGATTACTAGAAGAGATTTTCTATCCTAATGAAGATAGGTTAGTTTAAATAAGAAAAGTGAACTGGTTGTATATGTCTTTGTCTCTTAATTCATGGCTTGACCGCTGCCAATGGCCCTGGCTAGTTCTTTATGCCTCATGTCTTGCTTTACCTTATACCTAAATGAAAATAATCTGTGTATTTAAAAAGATGAGTTTTGTTGATACAAAATTTATAAGAATGCAGGGCTTCTTGCAGACTATTGTTGGGCTTGGGTGAAGACTATTGGAAAAACACTAAGACTATGATCTTGATATCTGAAAAGGTAGAAAGTGTATGCAGAAGTCAACAGAATTCTGTAAAGCAATTTTCCTTCAATCAAAAAAAGAGAATATGACTCAGAGATCTGCAAAGCAGTGTAGGTTCACAGGAAGACAAGAAAAAGAAATGGAGAACTATAGAGCATATGGGGAAGAAATGAGAATAGGAGATAAAAATAACTGTCAGTGCAAGTAAGGGTGTATAAAAAGAAGTTCTAAAGACATTGAGTGTTACTCACTCAGTGTTATTCAGGTGAAGCAACCAATGTAGAGTCACCTGAAGTCTTAACCCAGGCATTGTATTTGAAGCCTTGCCAAGGATAATAACTAAGAATGATTGTCTAACCTACTGTGGGTGGGGCTGAAGCAGGGCAGAGATGTAAAGTCAGCTTATGTTAAATCCAAATTCAAAATTCGAATGAAAGTGAATTCCTATGTTAGTATTTCTGAAAAGTTTGTAGTCCATGATTCTTCATAATTTAGATCATTGTTTCATCTCAAATGAATGGGTGATTGACTGTGTAATATCCTTTGGGAATTGCTTTGGAGAAGTAGGAAGGAGAAGTATAGGGAAGATAAAACTGGCTCTAGTTCTTTTTGCTTCCCCGGTCAATAACCTATGTATAACTATGTTACAAGGAAAGGTAGTAAAACAGAATTTCTTGGCTTAAAAAAAAAAAAAGCACACACACATACACAAAAACCCAATAAATCATATAATGCCAACCACAGCCAGATTGTTTCCTTCTTTCATTAATTTATTTCCTAATGTTATTCCTTCTTTTACTTACTCAGTCCATAAGTATGTATTCATTATTTACTATGTTGTGCCAGACATTGTGTCAATTCAGTCACTTAGTCGTGTCCAACTCTTTGCGACCCCATGGACTGCAGCATGCCAGGCCTCCCTGTCCTTCACCAACTCCCAGAGCTTATTCAAACTTATGTCCATAGTGTCAGTGATGCCATCCAACCATCTCATCTTCTGTCATCGCCTTCTTCTCCTGACTTTAATCTTTCCCAGNTGAACATCTGGATTTCATGGTTCACGTATTGCTGAAACCTGGCTTGGAGAATTTTGAACATTACTTTACTAGTGTGTGAGATGAGTGCAATTGTGCTGTAGTTTGAGCATTCTTTGGCATTGCCTTTCTTTGAGATTGGAATGAAAACTGACCTTTTCCAGTCCTGTGGTCACTGCTGAATTTCCAAAATTTGCTAGCATATGGAGTGCAACACTTTCACAGCATCATCTTTCAGGATTTGAAATAGCTCAACTGGAACTCCATCACCTCTACTATCTTTATTCGTAGTGATGCTTATTAAGGCCCACTTGACTTCACATTTCAGGATGTCTGGCTCTAGGTGAGTGACTACATTACATTGAAATTCAAATTTCCAGAAGTGAGAGAGAAAAAAAAAATGAAAAGAGAATCATTTCCCACAGTATGGCACCTAAGGAAGTGGTATGCTTTGCCCAGAGTTGTGATTTAAGAACACATCTGCTTTCCAAAATGTGTCCTGTATGTCTTCCATTATCCACTATATCTTTTTCAATTAAGGAATGCAAGACCCTTTCAAAAAATGTGTGTCATTTAGGACAAATATTCTTATATGTACATACTTTTGTGAAATGTAACTTTTGAGTGAGTAGCTAGAACCTAGCATGGACCTAAGAGATTTACAACATACTTCAGAGATATTGTGGGTTAGGTTCCAGACCACCACAATAGAGTGAATATTGCAAGAAGGTGAATCACACAAATCATTTTGGTTTTCCAGTGCATATAAAAGTTACGTTTAGATTATACTGTAGTTTATTAGCTATGCAATAGCATTATGCTTAAAAATAGATGTGCTTAATTTATTGCTTCTCTGGTGGCTCAGATGGTAAAGAATCTGCCTGCCAATGCAAGAGACCCAGGGCTCAATCCCTAGGTCAGGAAGATCCACTGGAGAAGGGAATGGCAATTCACTCCAGTATTCTTGCCTGGAGAATTGCATGAGCAGAAGAGCCTGGCAGGCTACAGTAAAAGTGTTGCAAAGAGTAGGACATGACTGAAGCAACTTTCACTAATTTATTACTAAAAAATAACTATCATCGAAGACTTCAATGAGTAGTGATATTTTGCTTGCAGAAGATCGTAGTTCAGTGTTCATGGCTGTTGACTGGTCTGAGTGGTGGTTTCTAAAGGTTGGAATGACTGTAGACATTTCTGAATATAAGACAAAAATGAAGTTTGGTGCATTAGTTGACTCTTCCTTTCATAAATGGTTTCTCTGTATTATGCAAGATTGTTTGATTATATTTTACCCACAATAGAACTTTGAAGATTGGAGTCAGTCCTCTTAAACACTGCCACTGTTTTATCAACTAAGCTAATATAATATTCTAAATCCTTTGTTATTTCACCAGTCTTCACAGCACTTTCATCAGGAGTAGATTCCATCTCAAGAAACCACTCTATTTGCTCATTCATAAAAAGCAACTATCCATTCAAGTTTTTTTCAGGAGATAACAGCAATTCAGTCACATCTTCAGGCTCCTTTCTGATTTTAGTTCTCTTATTATTGCCACCATGTCTGCAGTTACTTCTTTCACTTAACTCTTGAACACCTCAAAGTCATTCAAAAGAGTTAGAATAAATTTCTTCCAAACTCCTATTTATTTGATTTTCTGAGATCATCCCATGAATCACAAATGTTTTTAATGGCCATCTAAAAGGTGAATCTTCTCCAGATTTTCAGGTGACCTCCCAGTTCCAATAGAGGAAACGCTATCTTTGGTAGCTCTAGACTTATGAAATGTATTTCTTAAATAATAAGACATCTACATTACTATTTTATCCATGAGCTGCAGAATAGATATTGTGTTAGCATTCATGAAAAACAACATTCATCTTATTGTATATCTTCATCAGAGCACTTGAGTGAATAGGTACATTGTCAATGAGTAGTAATATTTTGAAAGAAATCTTTTTCTCTGAGAAGTATCTCAATAGTAGGTTTAAAAATTCAGTAAACCATGTTATAAACAGATATACTTTGTTGTTTCATTTATAGATCAAAAGTAGAATAGATTTAGCATAATTTTTAAGGACCCTAGGATTTTCAGAATGTATATGAAAACTGGCTTCAACTCCAACTTATATGCAGCGTACATCATGAGAAATGCTGGACTAGAAGAAACACAAGCTGGAATCAAGCTTGCCGGGAGAAATATCAATAACCTCAGCTATGCAGATAACACCACCCTTATGGCAGAAAGTGAAGAGGAACTAAAAAGCCTCTTGATGAAAGTAAAAGAGGAAAGTGAAAAAGTTGGTTTAAAGCTCAACATTCAGAAAACAAAGATCATGGCATCCGGTCCCATCACTTCATGGGAAATAGATGGAGAAACAGTGGAAACAGTGTCAGACTTTATTTTGGGGGGCTCCAAAATCACTGCAGATGGTGACTGCAGCCATGAAATTAAAAGACACTTACTCCTTGGAAGAAAAGTTATGACCAACCTAGATAGTATATTCAAAAGCAGAGACATTACTTTGCCGACTAAGGTCCATCTAGTCAAGGCTATGGTTTTTCCTGTGGTCATGTACGGATATGAGAGTTGGACTGTGAAGAAGGCTGAGCGCCGAAGAATTGATGCTTTTGAAGTGTGGTGTTGGAGAAGACTCTTGAGAGTCCCTTGGACTGCAAGGAGATCCAACCAGTCCATTCTAAAGGAGATCAGCCCTGGGATTTCTTTGGAAGGAATGATGCTAAAGCTGAAACTCCAGTTCTTTGGCCACCTCATGCAAAGAGTTGACTCATTGGAAAATTCTCTGATGCTGGGAGGGATTGGGGGCAGGAGGAGAAGGGGACGACAGAGGATGAGATGGCTGGATGGCATCACTGACTTGATGAACATGAGTCTGAGTGAACTCCAGAAGATGGTGATGGACAGGGAGGCCTGGCATGCTGCAATTCATGGGGTCGCAAAGAGTCGGACACGACTGAGTGACTGAACTGGACTGAACTTAACTGAACTGAACAAGAGAGCTAGTCCATTTTTGAAACTTTGAAGCCAAGCATTGACTTCTCCTCTCAAGCTATGAAAGTTGTATAGGGCATCCAATGTAAGACTGTTTTGTCTACATTAAATATCTGTTGCTTAGTGTAGCTACCTTCATTTTAATTATTTTAGCTAGGCTTTCTGGATAATTTGGTACAGCTTCTACATGAGCACTTGCTGTTTTATCTTGTATTTCTATATTATGGAGACAGCTTCCTTGCCTCTCATCTTTCTAGAGTTGCTCTGGCTTGGGCTTTGGTTTAATGGAATGTTGTGGCTAGTCTGATCTTCCATTCAGACCACTAAAACTTTCTCCATAGCAACAACAAAGCTGATTTACTTTTATTTCATCTGTGTGTTCACTGGAATAGCACTTTTAATGGCCATGTATAAACTTTTCTTACATTCACAACTTGGCTATTTGGACAAGAGGCCTATCTGTTCACCTGACTTGGCTTTCAACATGGCTTCCCCAGAAGTTTAATCATTTGTTAACTGCTGATTTAAACTGAGAAATGGATGACTCTTTGTTTCACGCAAATAAATAAATAAATATTTATGTATTAGTGGCTGCTTTAGGGTTATCGGTTACCTTAGTTTCAGTGTTGCTGTGTCTCTGGGAGTAGGGAGGCCCTGGGAAGAGAGCGAATTGCTAGTAAGGAGAGCCATCAGAACATTCCCTCTTACAACCATAAATTTATCCTCTTAGTCTTAAGTCTGTTTCTGTTTTGTAAATAAGCTCATTCATATTCAAGGATATCTAACCAGTCAATCCTAACGGAAATCAACCTTGAATATTCATTGGCAAGACTGAGGCTGAAGCTGAAGCTCCAGGACTTTTACCACCTGATGCAAAGAACTGACTCGTTGGAAAAGACCCTGATGCTGGGAAAGATTGAAGGACATGAGAAGAAGGGAACAGCAGAGGATGAGATGGTGGGATGGCATCACCAACTCAATGGACCAGAGTTTGAGCAAACTCCCGGAGACAGGGAAGGACAGGGGAGCCTGACATGCTACCGTCCATGGAGTCATAAAAGTCGGATATGTCTTAGCAACTGAAAAACAACAATAGCAACCACATATAAGTGATATTATGGTATGCTTCTTTCTCTGACTTACTTCATTTTTTAAAAATCTCCTCAACTAGAGTCTTCCTAACCTTCTTTCCCACTTATTATTAACATAAACAGCTGTCTGATAACTCAGTGATCTTCACTCTAGGAATCTTTTCCCTAATCCTTTATTATTTGCCTCAAATATATAAGTCTTGTTCTATCAAGGTTCTAAATTGCACTAAAGATCATTTACGTGCTTGAGCTCCATCCTCTTAGAAAATAAAATATGAATTAGCTAACTGGTCAAATGAATTCCCCAGACATTATTGGTTGCTTTTCCAAATCTTTTCTTCCTTGATGGCAATATCCCTATTGGGACTCTGAGAAGAATGGCATTATGTTGAGGTCCAAAGGAATTATTGAAAAAATTAAAAAAAGCCAACCATATTGGTCTTATTGTCCTTGTCAGTGATTGGTTTAATATTGCTGGTAGGTTACAATACTGGCCAATGAAATATGAGAAGACATTTTTGGATTGCCTTGGAAAAGATTTCTTTTTACCCTTTTACTGGGTAGGGAAATGACTCTATGTAATGGTTGAAATTGCAGCAACCATCTTCCCATTATTACACGAGTTACACTGACATATTGGGAATTACAAAGGATTTTGTATGTCAAAGTTATCTTACCTGATGTTAGAAAAGATAATTTTTTGTCAGAAGAGATTTTTTGTTGCTATTGTTGTTCCTGAGCCAGAAGTTTCTGTGACTTGAAGTTTAAAACTTCTTAACGAATAACAACCAATACTACATAACTGTACAGTTTATAAAACAATGTCTAGTAATATATTTTAACAGTGACATCCTGGAGAAAGTTTGCTCTTTAAACCATGTTTCAGACACATTAAAAGAAAAAAAAATGTATGCAGTGTTTTTCAACCATTTTCAAAGCACACAGTTTGGAAGACTATAGTTTTATGGGACTAGTTTGCCTCTGAGCCACAAAGTTAAATGCTCTGTGTCCTATATTTNTCTTTAAACCATGTTTCAGACACATTAAAAGAAAAAAAAATGTATGCAGTGTTTTTCAACCATTTTCAAAGCACACAGTTTGGAAGACTATAGTTTTATGGGACTAGTTTGCCTCTGAGCCACAAAGTTAAATGCTCTGTGTCCTATATTTCTGACTGAATGTAGACAAGTTTTTAAGAAAGAATAAAGTTTTGGACCAGACATACTGGACAATAAAATGGGAAATAAAATGCTTTAAGATGCTCAACAATAGCTTTAAAATGAATGTGGCCTGAGAGTTCAACTAAAACCATTATGCAGCCTATTAGGTAATTGTATTTCCATATTATTTATGGATATTCTCTCTTTTAGGGATTCCCTACTCAGAATAAATAGGGATACATACCCTGACTTCACATAGGAATCCAGGATGAAATATTTCTTGAACATTTAAACAAGGAAGGAAGACTACTGGCAGAAAGTGAGGCTGTAAGAGGTAGACAGAGAATCTAGAAAGGAGAATAAAACAAAGCCATCATAGACAGAAAAAAAGAACTGAGCTTCACTTGCAATATTCAGTCTGGGGATGGTCTCTTAAAGTGTGAATTATCTGCACTGAGAAAGGAAGGGAGGGTACAAAGAATAGAATAAAATTTAGAGTGCATTAAATTTTACATCAGTGACTTTTCTGTGTAGAGGAATTCTAGACCAAACACAAGCAAATGGACTATATATCATTTCTACACACTGCTGTGCTAGTGAATTCATCCCTGATCTGAATGGTAAGAGCAAATTCATTGGAAATGAATAATAGTGTGACATAGCTAATTAATACCAGTTCAATCTAGGCCTCTTAGGCAATCATGCCAAATTGTACAGTGCAATGGGGTGTTTTTTATGTGACAGTGGTGTATGGGGGATTGATCTGCAAATGTAAAGATGGCATCAAACTATGGGACCAGAACTAACTGCTCAGCATTATGGTCACACTGAATTACAGCTTTTTGATCTGGTAAAACTGCCACAAGACTTAACATTTTTGAAATACTATCATAAAATGGAATTCTGAAATAACTAGCTCATCAATCACTGACATTCCATGCTGCTTCCCAGAATTGGAAGCACATATGTAAGTATTTTGAATCTTCTTTGTAGAAAAAGTGCTTCTTAAAGGGGTCATTTTATACAATCACACACACCAGGTCTAAAAAGCCTGGTAAGAATGTTCCATTTTTTAAGGCATTCATGTAAAAGCTAGGTGAAATAATTGTGAATATGAAGGAGACAAATGAGAGCATTCTTTTAAAGCAGTTGTTTAGGTAACTTACATGCAAGACATGCAAATTACATATTTATTTACTAGTTTTGAGTAACTGATTATTTTTCAGTCTTGCCAATGTCAAACTAAACCTGTTTACTAAGTGGTTGATGGAATCTTGATAATATATATACTCCATTGTTTGCATATAGTTTTGTTGTATTTCTTTGAAATCAACCTTATAAATTGTATTATGTGCATTCTTAAGTTTGTGTTTGTCCAAAGCACTGATAAAAATGTTTTATTATATACATAGGATATGTATGCATTCTCTATATATCTACTCTTGTATATCTGACAAATCTTTTCATAATTATATATATATATATAAAATATTATATTTTATATACATGTGTATATATGTATATATATATACACCTGGAGAAGGAAATGGCAACCCACTCCNTATTGTATTGGTTTTGCCATACATTGACATGAATCACCATGGATGTACATGTGTTCCCCATCCTGAACCCCCCTCCCACCTCCCTTCCCATCCCATCCCTCTGGGTCATCCCAGTGCACCAGTCCCGAGCACCCTGTATCATGCATCAAACCTAGACTGGTGATTTGTATCACGTGTGATAATTTACGTGTTTCAATACCATTCTCCCATATCATCCTGCCCTCACCTTCTCCCACAGAGTCCAAAAGACTGTTCCATACATTTGTGTCTCTTTTGCTGTCTTGCATACAGGGTTATTGTTACCATCTTTCTAAATTCCATATATATGCATTAGTATACTGTATTGGTGTTTTTCTTTCTGGCTTACTTCACTCTGTATAATAGGCTCCAGTTTCATCCACCTCATTAGAACTGATTCAAATGTATTCTTTTTAATGGCTGAGTAATATTCCATTGTGTATATGTACCACAGCTTTCTCATGTACATCACTTATGCACAACTTATTGTTGGTTTACATTTTTTTAAAGCAAACTTTTCCTTTAAACTGGTAAGTTTATCCCACTTATGTATTTCTGTTCTGTTTTTGTTATCATAGTTATCACACCAGAATTTCATTGTTTTGATCAGTATCTTAGTTGTAAAAATTATATAAAGATTAGCTTACAAGTAATAAAATAAGCAAAAGTGTTAGTCACTTAGTCATGTCCCATTCTTTGCAACCCCATGGACTGTAACCAGCCAGCCTCCTCTGTCCATGGATTTCTCCAGGCAAGAATACTGGAGTGGATTGCCATTTCCTCCTCCAGGGGATCTTTCTGATCCAAGGATCAAAGCTGGGTCTCCTGCACTGCCAGCAGATTATTTACCATCTGAGCCACCAGTATATCTCCCAAACTCCAGACAGTCTGAGAATATATTTCTGTTTCTTTTGCACATTAATAGAGACTTGGCTATGAATGAATTTCTATTAACTCTCTTTTCCTTGGAAACATTATAATCTTGACTTCTATCCACAATGATTACCTAAAAGAAGTCTGAAGCTCTCTTGCTGTTTTTGTTTATAGGTAACTTGCTTTGTCTGTATGCCTTTGGCATTATTATTATTTTATACCTATAATTCAATAGTTTCAGTAGCACATGTTTTGGTTCTGAATGTTCTCTTATTAACTTTTATGGGAACAAGGTGAACCTTGCCAGTGTGTAAATTCAGCTATTTTCTCACTTCAGAAAAATATTTATCTTTAATTTTCCATGATTCTATTTGTTATGCTTTTTGTATCAGTTCAGTTCAGTACCATAATCTTGTCCTACTCTTTGAGATCCCATGGACACCAGGTTTCCCTGTCCATCACCAACTCCCAGAGCTTGCTCAAGCTCATATCTGTTGAGTCAGTGATGCCATCCAGCCATCTCATTCTCTGTCCTCCCCTTCTCCTCCTACCTTCAGTCTTTCCCAGCATCAGTGTCTTTTCCAAAGAGTCAGTTCTTCACATCAGGTGGCCAAAATATTGGAGTTTCAGCTTCATCACTAGTGCTTCCAATGAATATTCAGGACTGATTTCCTTTAAGATTGACTGATTTAATCTCTTCATAGACCAAGGAACTCTCAAGAGTCCTCCAACACCATAGTTCAAAGCATCAATTCCTCGATGCTCATCTTTCTTTATAGTCAGGGAGGCTCCAATTTTCCATATGTTTCTATTCTCAAAATTGAGTTTTTATTCTTAAACCCACTTTTCCTACTTTGTTTTTTCTCTTTCAACTCTAAGTGATACACTATGTGTGTGCTTGTGTCCAACTCTACAAACCCATAGACTGTAGCATTTTAGGCTCTTGTGTCCATAGATTTTCCAGGCAAGGATATGGAGTGGGTTGCCATTTTCTTCTCCAGGGGATCTCCAGGAAAATACCTTATTAGTAGAAACAGTCTTCCAATTCTTACTTTTTGTTTCTTAAATATTCTGCCATGGCACCTTTCCTCTCACTTTGTTTTCTAATTACTCTCTCTGTCTTACAAGCTCATCTTTTAACTGATTTTGTCTGATTACTACTCTCTTCTTTCATAGGTCTCATGATCTACTTGATTTAGTACTTGATGCGTTTTTTTTCTTGTTTTTTTTTTTTTTTTNTTTCTAATTACTCTCTCTGTCTTACAAGCTCATCTTTTAACTGATTTTGTCTGATTACTACTCTCTTCTTTCATAGGTCTCATGATCTACTTGATTTAGTACTTGATGCGTTTGTTTTCTTGTTTTTTTTTTTTTTTCTGTTTCCATTCACTCAGATTGTAATTTCCAAGACTCTTTAGGTTTCTACTTCCCTTTTTTCAGTTCATTTCTCAGGAGAACAACTATACGGAGCCTAAATGAATTTTCTTTTTGCCCCTTCTTTGATAAAGCACAGTTTTATCTAAAGTTTTCAGAAATACAATGAGTCCCTCTCATTTATCTTGTTGGCCAGGTATGGATAGTTTCCTCTTTTTTAAACTTTATTTCAGTCAATTGGAGTGAGATATAACATTGAGTTGTTTTTAAGAGACTTTTCTTTGATATTTTCTATATCTTTTTGCTGCCAGGGTACCAAGTGCCCATTCAGCTCAAACCTAGCCTATAAGGGGACCCTAGGGTTTCAGTGCCTATCACCCAATGCAGGAAGAGCTATACTAAACTTTGGTAAAGGATCTTTAGTTTTTGGGATGGACCCTTTCTGCCTTTTTCCTTCTCTTTCTCTTCTTTCTTTTTTTTAAATAATTGTTGTGGCTTCTCTGGTGGTTGAGCAATAAAGAATCTGCCTGAAATGCAGGAGATGCAGGTTCAATCCCTGAATCAGGAAGATCCGCTGAAGAAGGAAATGGCAATCTACTCCAGTATCCTTGCCTGGGAAATACTATGGATAGAGGAGCCTGATGGGCTAGAGTCCATAGGATTATGAAGAGTCAGACCCACTGAGCACACCATAATTTCTTTACAATGTTGTGTTACTTTCTGTTGTATAATGAAGTGAATCAACCATATGCCTACATATATCCTCTCTTTCTTGAACCTTCCTTCTACCCCCTCCCTATCCCAATGTATTTATGTTATTACTGAGCATTGATCTTAGTTCCTTGTGCTGTACAGCAGGTTCCAACTAGGTATCTGTTTTACATATGATAGTTGTGTATATGGCAATTCTAATCTCACAATTTACCTTCCCCTCCCCCACCAGGTCTACATGTCGATTCTCTATGTCTGTGTCTGTATTCTTGTTCTGCAAACAGGTTCATCTGTACCATTTCTCCAAAGAAGACATACTGATGTCCAAGAAGCACATAAAAAGGTGCTCAACATCATTAATTGTTAGAAAAACGCAAATCTTCACACTGATCAGAATGTCCATAGTCAAAAAATCTATAAGCAATAATTTCTGGAGAGAATATGGAAAAAAGAGAACTCTCCTACACTGTTGAGCAGAGAAGGCAATGGCACCCCTCTCCAGCACTCTTGCCTGGAAAATCCGATAAACGGAGAAAGCCTGGTAGGCTGCAGTTCATGGGGTCGCTAAGAGTCGGACACAACTGAGCGACTTCACTTTCACTTTTCAAAGCATTGGAGAAGGAAATGGCAACCCACTCCTGTATTCTTGCCTGGAGAATCCCAGGGATGGAGGAGCCTGGTGGGCTGCCATCTGTAGGGTCGCACAGAGTTAGACATGACTGAAGCGACTTAGCAGGAGCAGCAGCCTACATTGTTGATAGGAATATAAATTGATACAGCCACTATGGAAAACAGTATGGAGGTTTCTTAAAAAACTAAAAATAAAACTTTTATTTTTATGGTTTATTTTCTCATAGTCAACTGATTCCTTCTGTCAAAAATTTGACCTTCTTAAAATGATTTAAAAAGACAATTTAGGTGATACTTTAGCACTTCATGAAGTATGAATTTCTCCAGACTCTTGAGAATGGAGATCAACCACACTTTGAAGTGTTAAATAAAGTTTGTTTGAATTGTCAAATTGTTCTCACATTCTTTTTTTTTTGGCTNCAATTTAGGTGATACTTTAGCACTTCATGAAGTATGAATTTCTCCAGACTCTTGAGAATGGAGATCAACCACACTTTGAAGTGTTAAATAAAGTTTGTTTGAATTGTCAAATTGTTCTCACATTCTTTTTTTTTTTTTTTTTTTTGGCTAGTTTGGATGTCATTGAACTTGGAAAACCATGTTAGTAAAACAAATCTTTAGCTTTTCTTTTAGTTTAATATTCTTGTAAATGTTCCATCTGCACAAAAGTCAGACCATCTGAATTATCAACTCATGATTTCCAAGTAACATGGATCATTACCCCACTTCCTTGATACTTCAGACACACCCAGATATATAAACCCAGCCAATCAGATATTTTCATTATTTCTCTTCCTTGTTCCCTATTCTTTATCCTATAATGTCTTCTGCATTCTGCTCCTTTTTGCTATTCTTTCAACTCTTGAATCCCATGATCACAGTCTTGTCTAACTCAATCAAACTATGAGCTATGCTGTGTAGGGTCACCCAAAATGGATGAGTCATGGTTGAGAATTCTGGTGAAACATGATCCACTGGAGAAGGGAAAGCTTAGCTGCTTCAGTATTCTTGCCTTGAGAACTCCACGAACAGTGTAAAAAGGCAAAAAGATATGACACTGAAAGATGAACTCTTCAGGTTGGTAGGTAGGTGTGCAGTATGATTCTGGAGAAGGATGAAATGACTCCAGAAAGAATGAAGAAACAAAGCCAAAGCAAAAACAATACCCAGTTGTGGATGTGATTGGTGAAGGAAGTAAAATTTGATGCTCTAAAGAATATTGCATAGGAACCTGGAATGTTAGGTCCATGAATCAAGGAAGTGGTCAAACAGGAAATGGCAAGAGTTAACACTGACTTTTTAAGAATCAGTGAGCCAAAATGGATTGGAACGGATGAATTTATTCAGATGACTATTATATCTACCACTGTGGGCAAGAATCCAAATAAGTTAGTAGCCCTCACAGTTAACAAAGGAGTCTGAAATGCAGTACTTGCGTGAAATCTCAAAATTGACAGAGTGATCTCTGTTCACTTCCAAGGTAAAACATTAAATATCACAGTAATCCAAGTCTATACCCCCGCCACTAATGCTGAAGGAAATGATTTTGAATGGTTCTATGATGACCTACAAGACCTTCTAGAACTAACACCAGAAAAAAGATGTCCTTTTTATCATAGGGGACTGGAATGCAAAGTAGGAACTAAAGAAATACCTAGAGTAACAGGCAAATTTAGCCTTGAAGTACAAAATGAAGCAGGGCAAAGGTTAGTGGAGTTTTGCCAAGAGAAAGCACTGGTCATAGCAAATACCCTCTTCCAACAACACAAGAAATGACTATACGCATGGACATCACCAGATGGTCAATACTGAAATCAGATTGATTATAGTCTTTGCAGCTGAAGGTGGAGAAGACCTATACAGTCAGTAAAAACAAGACCAGAAAATGACTGTGGCTCAGAACATGAACTCCTTATTGCCAAATTCAGACTTAAATTGAAGAAAGTAGGAAAAACCCCTAGACCATTCAGGTATGACCTATTAAAATCCCTTATGACTATACAGTGGAAGTGATAAATAGATTCAAGGGATTAGATCTGATAGACAACAGTGCCTGAAGAATTATGGATAGAGGTTCATAGCACTGTACAGGAAACCCTGAACAAAACCATATCCTAGAAAAAGAAACACAAAAAGGCAAAATAATGGTCTGAGAAGGCCTTACAAATAATTGAGAAAAGAAAGGAAGTAAAAGGCAAAGGAGAAAAGGAAAGATATGTCCCTTTGAATGCAGAGTTCCAAAGAACAGAAAAGGGAGATAAGAAACCCTTCCTAAGTGATCAATGTAAAGAAATAGAGGGGGGGAAAAAAAGCATGGGAAAGACCTTCAAAAAAATTAAAGATACCAAGGGAAACTTTCATGCAAAGATGGGCACAATAAAAGACAGATATGGTATAGACTTAAAACAAGTAGATATTAAGAAGAGATAGCAAAAGTACACAGAAGAATTGTATAAAATGTATCTTAATGACCCAATGTTGTGATCACCTAGAGCCTGAAATCTAAAGTCAAGTGGGTCTTAGGAAGCATCATGATCAACATAGCTAGGTGATGGAATTCCAGCTGAGCCATTTCAAATCCTAAAAGATGATGCTGTGAAAGTGCTGCACTTACTATGTCAGCAAAATTGGAAAACTCAGTAATGACCACAGGACTGTAAGAGGTCAGTTTTTACTCCAGTACCAAAGAAAGGCAATGCCAAATATGTTCAAACTACCTCAAAATTGCACTCATCTCACCCACTAGCAAAGTAATGCTCAAAATTCTTCAGCTAGGCTTCAACAGTATATGACCTGAGAATTTCCAGATGTTCAAGCTGGATTCAGAAAAGGCAGAGGAACCAGAGATCAAATTGCCAACTTCTACTGGATCATGGCAAAGGCAAGAGAATTCTCGAAAAATCATCTACTTCTGCATCATTGACTATGCCAAAGCCTTTGAGTGTGTGGACCACAACAAACTATGGAAAAATTTTAAAGAGATGGGAATATCAGACCACCTTACCTGCCTCCTGAGAAACCTGTATGCAGGTCATGAAGCAATTGTTAGAACTGGACAGCAAACAAAAGACTGGTTCAAAATTGTGAAAGGAGTATGTGTTCTATATATTATCACCTTGCTTATATAACTTATATGCAGAGCACATCATGCGAAATGCAGGGCTGGATGAAGCACAAGCTGGAAACAAGATTGCCAGCAGAAATATTAATAACTTCAGATACGCAGATGAAACCTCCCTTACAGCAGAAAGCAAAGATAAGCTAAAGAGTCTCTTGATGAGGGTGAAAGAGGAGCGTGAAAAACCTGGCTTAAAACTCAGCGTTCAAGAAACTAAGATCATGGCATCTGGTCCCATCACTCCATGGCAAATAGATGGGGAAACAATGGAAACAGTGATAGATTTTATTTTCTTGGTCTCCAGAATCACTGAAGATGGTGATTGCAACCATGAAATTAAAAGACAATTGCTCCTTGGGAGAAAAGCTGTGACAAACATAGACAACATATTAAGAAGCAGAGACATTACTTTGTGAACAAAGTCTGTGGGGGAGTTTGTAATTTCCTCGGTTCTGTCTTATTGCAACAAAAATTGAAGCAATGGACCAGTGTTACAGCCCTCAGATGGACCAGTGTTACTCCGTGTTACAGCTCAGTTTTATTTAGAAAATAAAGGAAAATACATCCTTGAGGCATGAGGGCATGCTGACCCAAAAGGGAAGAGAGGCCCCTGCCCAATTTTGGCTCCTCTCTTTTTCTGTTTTTTCTCCTCCCCCTGGACCTGTCGTGTGTAAATTTGGGCTAGTCAGGAGTGCTGTTTGTTTTACCTGAGGTCCTCACTCTGGTCCTTGGACATTCTTTTGTTCTATTTTCTGTTAATCCTGAATATTCATTGGAGGCACTGATGATGAAGCTCCAAAACTTTGTCCATCTGATGCAAAGAACTGACTCATTAGAAAGGATGCTGATGCTGGGGAAGTTTGAAGGCAGGAGGAGAAGGGGGTGACAGAGGATGAGACTGTTGGATGAATCACCAACTTGAGGGACATGAGTTTGAGCAAGCTCCAGGAGTTGGTGATGGTCAGGGAAGCCTGGAGTGCTGCAGTCCATGGGGTTGTAAAGAGTCGGAGCTGATTGAGCAACTGAACTGAACTCTTGAATATAAAAACTGTCAGCTCAGGACTTGTCACATTTTGTTTGTAGCATATGGTCTTCTTCAGTTATTTTAACATGCTAGAAGATTGTCTGAGATCTTCTCTAGCCATTTTGTCCAGATGAGAAAATCAACATTCATTAAAAATAAAAAAGAGTGAATCTAGTTTTATACTTAATATTGGGGAATATAATCAAGATTTTTCATAACCTGTTACTTTTGAGAAAAAGATGTCTACTAGAAGATATTTGTAACATAAAACATAGTGATTAAGAATAATATTCACCTTATTTTACTCCGTTCAAATTCTAGGTGGACTCCATGCTGCTTGTGAAAATAGGCCAGCTATATATAATCATTTACTTTCATGTATAAAACTGTGAAATCAAGGTAAATTCTTATCTCCTAGGAATTTTTTTGGCTAAGGTTTTTAGAAAGTTATTTTGTTAGGCCAAAGTGCTTTGATATCTGTAAAGACTTGGCAATAAGCACTCAAATAGGATAGAATTTTCTTTGTAATGTCTGTTTAGTAAACTAATAGAGAATTATAACTAGATGAAACCTTTAAAATACTGTTTATATCCACATGCATATTCAGTGATAGATCACATTATAAAAACTAGAAAAGACTTCTGTTTAATTTGAAAAGATAGAACATGAAAGAGTTAAAAGTTCCAGAGAAGAGTGGTAGAATCTTGCAATCTGTAGTGATTGTGTTTCTTTGTGTTATTATTATCTAAGCCGTGAATATCCAGGTGCACGTAATAGAAATGTTCATTTTTCTACTCATTATTCAGCACCTGCTAAGGTGTATCTATTTTCTTGAATAGCATGAAATAAATTAAAATAACATGAATACAATGTTATTTCTACTATATAATTCTACTTTCAGGGTATTTGAAGGGACTGTGTATCATTTATGATTCCTTTGTTTATGGATGATTATTGTAATGACACCATTGTTTAAGCTGTGGCTTTTATAAATTGTTCCTTGGGTACATGATTAGTATTTTCCAACATCAGTTTCTATGGTAATAAAATATAGCATACATATTTTCCTGAGCTAGAATTGATTTTTATAAATGGGGTTTGGTCTAGACCCAATCAGCTTTGTTAATATTTCACTTTGTAACTGTTCAACTGCCATAGCTAAGGGTGTTGTAAAGGTTTCATTTTAGTAAATGAAATGGGAGAAAAAAAGTTACAATCTTTCAACAAGGATGCCAATCTTTTTATAACCCTCTTAGGAAAGTTGGTCTTTCTGAGGTGAATTTAATACCAATCTCATTTGTTAGTGATCATGGTTGGAATGTAGTCTCTTAATTATATGGTCAAATACTTTAATATTGTTGCTGCACTTTTTTAAAAATGGCATGGATAACTTATAATTACTAAGAGTGTATTATACCCTCATATAGAGAGGCAGAACATGAACAATATAATTTTATAAATGAATAACTTAATCATGTGTAAAAATCTGCTATTATGCACCTCACTGTTTTATTTTCCCTTGAGGCTGCTATTTATTCTAAACTACAAGAACTTCTCAGAATTCTTTTTCTTGATTTGATTCTATAATATCATCTTTCCATGTAATGCTGGTTTCAATGACATGGAACTATTTTTCTTGAACTGTATTCATGTCAAAAATATGAAACACTTTCCTGGAATTTTAATTCTCAGACTGATAAAGTTCTTTTATGTATTTCCTGACAAGGATTTATTTCTAAATTACCTTCAATAAAATATAATTGTTTAATTGGTTTAAGAATAATCAGTACTTTAATCTTTTTAAAAAATCTAGATAAATCATTTAAATAACTACTATGGTCAGCTTAATTTTTCTAAGGACCTATTTTGAAAACTATCCAATTCAAATGCAGAAGCCAAAAGTGATTATTAAAATAGCATATGTTGTTGTTGGTTTTTAGTTGCTAAGTCATATCCAATTCTTTGTGACCCCCTGAACTCTAGCCTTCCAAGCCCCTCTGTCCATGGAATTTCCCAGACAAGCATACTGGAGTGGGTTGCCATTTTCTTCTTCAGGGGATATTCCTGACTTGGGAATGGAACCCTTATCTCCTACATTGGCAGACAGATTATCTATCACTGAGTCATCAGGAAAGCCAAGATAACATTTATTACTATAAACATGTTATAAATTATAATATAAGTGCATTCTATTACTTAAATAGTTTCAGATTTATATAAAGTATAATGGAAGCCCTAGTGGCTCAGATGGTAAAGAATCTGCCTGCAGTGCAGGAGAACCAGTTTCGATCCCTGCATCAGGAAATCCACTGGAGAAGGCATGGCTACCCACTCCAATATTTTTGCCTGGAGAATCTCTAGGACAGATGAGCTTGGCAGGCTACAGTCCATGGGGTTGGAAAGAGTATAATACGATGGAGTGATTAACACTTTCACTTTTCACTTTCAATTTTCATAATTTATTTCGATCACCATAAGCCTGCAACATGAACATCTTTAAATACACACATTCATAGTTCACTACACACATATATAAACATTTCAATGCAGTTTATATGAGTGGAAACATACAGTAGAAAAGCAATACCTTATATGCTTATTTTTTATTGATCAATGGCATATTATGCTTGAAAAATATTAAGATTTTGGCTTCTTAGTGTAATATAATTAAAAAATGCTTACAGATGGTGCCTTTCAAATAAAATGACACTTTCAGAAATATAAATATCTGGGATACATTTGAGATATTACCTCATACTTCTGAGATGCTGACTGAAACATCAACAACTTCAAAGGAAACCTTAGGCTAAGTCTAAATAACTGGTAGAAAAAAAGAAACAGACCCTTCCTAAAACGGCTCTCATACAATCAGTAAGAACCTTGCAGGGTGCTGTCAAAATTTATAAGAACATAGAACAAGCAACAAATAAATAGGAATGACTTTAATCCACATGATGAATATTGACCAAATAACCATTTTCTACGGCTTGCTAGAGCTAAGAATAAACAACTTATCCCCTTTTTTTATTCCTATTCTCTTTCCTCACTGTCCTTAGGCTTTTAAAAATTATTATATTTGTATTTAAGTTAACAGCATTTTAATTAAGTCTGTTTTAGTTTATTGCTTCTGTATTAATCATCCCCTACTAACTAGTAGATGACATGAAAGGGACTCTAATTCGTACTTGAATCATTTCACATAGATCTTTGCAAGTATTACAAAGTATGTTTGTTGGAATACACTGAGACAATAAATTAGCCAGCTTTTATTTTGCCTTTCCATTTTGGGCCCTTAGTACTCTTGGCTGTGGACAGTCCAGAGTAGACTTTGCCTCTATCTGCAAAATAGTTTGGCCAAATGCCCAAGTCAACTTGTTGATTTGAGCTTACACAGTGTCCCTCCAATTTCACCCTAGAAGATAGGAGGAAAAAATGGTTTCTTGCTTGCAATCTCCTGGATATTTGCTCTCTTGAATCCTAACTGATCCCAAAATGGATGCTAATTTTGGCAGATGTTAATTAACAGATGTTAATAATTAACCTAATCTCACTGTCAGCATTGGTTCACATTTTACTATCTAAAATTCACTATAAATTTTAGCCGTACATCCAGAACTGTGCTTAGATTTTAATAATTTTTGCTGTTCTGGAAGACTGAAAATTGTATTATTCTATGAGATGCTTTTTTAAGCCACCTGGGTAGTTTTTATTTAAATTTTATAATTAAATTTTATAGAAAGCACATATTTCTGCAGTCTTCAGAATATTTATATTTATGCTCAGTATTTGCTCTGAGTGTTTAATTGCTACTGGAAATGTGGATTTCTAGGCTAGCAGTACCTACCACTCTCCATACTTCTCACAGTACCATTCAAAACCCAGAACTGCTGTTGCCTTATTCTGCTGATTCCTCACATAGGGGACCTGCAATAGGTCTTACTGCTTATTGGTGAATTGACTGTGTTTGCATTTCTCCTGGACATGTCTTAAAATGGTTAAAGAATACTTCTCACCAGATAATAAGTATTAATTCAATTTGACTCTCACAACTGAACACTGTATGTTCTGTTAAGAGATTTAGTTTGAAGAGCTCACTCAGCCATTACATGTTTTCTATTGCCTTTTATATACAACACTTTTGTATCTTTCTGTCTGCTTGGTATGTGGCAGCATACTACTGGTACAACATTTTGTCTCCTGGCTGGAGTTTTCCTTCTAATTTCTTTGAGTTTCAGAGAAGTGTTCCTGCACCTTGACATTTACTTTGGAATTTGAAATTGCAACAGGAAGCATGAGCTAGCAATATCTGTGTTGTCTGCAGGTCAGTGCATCAGCATGAACAGATTGTGTCACAGGAAATTAGTGCCAAGGGTTGTTTAATGGTAATACATGTATAAATGTTACACTTGCAAACCCTTCAATTCAAAGATCTCTAAGATTTTCTTGATCAGTCAGTTTAGTCACTTAGTCGTGTCTGACTCTTTGCAACCCCATGGAATGCAGCACACCACGCCTCCCTGTCCATCACCAGCTCCTGGAATTTACTCAAACTCATGTCCATTGAGAACATGAGGACAAGATTTTCTTAATAGATCTCTTTAAAAAAGTATGATCGATGCCTAGCAGTAACATTTGCTTTCACCTTCAGATTTCACTCTTTTTTAAAAAAAAAATTCTGCACTAGAATATCAAAGTTTGGGCCACATAATTTAGCCATCTTAATCCTATTTTCATATTGACCTATTCTCATCACCTCTCCCTGACATTTCTAGCTTCTCCATTTTCCTTCAGGCAAGGGTGTGTGGTTGTGCACTAATCAATTAATGACAGTCATTGTCAAATACATTATTACTGAATGAAACTTTTTAAAAAACATAGTAGTTAAACACACACAAACACAATACCTTCCATATACCTTAACGATAATATTTACTTGTATTTCTTTTTTGAATAGATTATAAGATCCTTGGAGTAAAGGACAACATTCTATTCATTGTAGAATTCCCAATGCTCATTACTTTGCCAAAAATTTTTGTAAAATATTTATGAATTAAATTAGTTGTTTCCAGTCTGGGGTTAATTTTCTTCCAAAAGGTAGTTGGCAATGTTTAAAAGTAATTTTTGGTTGTCACAAATGAGGGGTATCACTATTGTCATCCAGTAGGTAGAAACCAATGATGTTGATAAATATTCTACAATGCACAGCACAGCCTATCTGCAACAAAGAATTATCCAGACCCAAATATAATTACTGACTAGATTTAAAAAAACAAAACTTGGGCTTCCTGGGTGGCTCAGCAGGTAAAGAGTCTGCCTGCAATGCGGGAGACCCAGCAGATGTGGGTTCAATCCCTGGGTCAAGAAGATCCCCTGGAGAAGAAAACAGCAACCCACTCCACTATTCTTGCCTGAAAAAAATCCCATGAACACAGGAGCCTAGTGGGCTACCATCCAAAGGGTCACAAAGAGTTGGACACAACTGAATGACTAAGCATGCATAAATTAAACAGTATGTTCATGTTGNTGGTCAGGGAAGCCTGGAGTGCTGCAGTCCATGGGGTTGTAAAGAGTCGGAGCTGATTGAGCAACTGAACTGAACTCTTGAATATAAAAACTGTCAGCTCAGGACTTGTCACATTTTGTTTGTAGCATATGGTCTTCTTCAGTTATTTTAACATGCTAGAAGATTGTCTGAGATCTTCTCTAGCCATTTTGTCCAGATGAGAAAATCAACATTCATTAAAAATAAAAAAGAGTGAATCTAGTTTTATACTTAATATTGGGGAATATAATCAAGATTTTTCATAACCTGTTACTTTTGAGAAAAAGATGTCTACTAGAAGATATTTGTAACATAAAACATAGTGATTAAGAATAATATTCACCTTATTTTACTCCGTTCAAATTCTAGGTGGACTCCATGCTGCTTGTGAAAATAGGCCAGCTATATATAATCATTTACTTTCATGTATAAAACTGTGAAATCAAGGTAAATTCTTATCTCCTAGGAATTTTTTTGGCTAAGGTTTTTAGAAAGTTATTTTGTTAGGCCAAAGTGCTTTGATATCTGTAAAGACTTGGCAATAAGCACTCAAATAGGATAGAATTTTCTTTGTAATGTCTGTTTAGTAAACTAATAGAGAATTATAACTAGATGAAACCTTTAAAATACTGTTTATATCCACATGCATATTCAGTGATAGATCACATTATAAAAACTAGAAAAGACTTCTGTTTAATTTGAAAAGATAGAACATGAAAGAGTTAAAAGTTCCAGAGAAGAGTGGTAGAATCTTGCAATCTGTAGTGATTGTGTTTCTTTGTGTTATTATTATCTAAGCCGTGAATATCCAGGTGCACGTAATAGAAATGTTCATTTTTCTACTCATTATTCAGCACCTGCTAAGGTGTATCTATTTTCTTGAATAGCATGAAATAAATTAAAATAACATGAATACAATGTTATTTCTACTATATAATTCTACTTTCAGGGTATTTGAAGGGACTGTGTATCATTTATGATTCCTTTGTTTATGGATGATTATTGTAATGACACCATTGTTTAAGCTGTGGCTTTTATAAATTGTTCCTTGGGTACATGATTAGTATTTTCCAACATCAGTTTCTATGGTAATAAAATATAGCATACATATTTTCCTGAGCTAGAATTGATTTTTATAAATGGGGTTTGGTCTAGACCTAATCAGCTTTGTTAATATTTCACTTTGTAACTGTTCAACTGCCATAGCTAAGGGTGTTGTAAAGGTTTCATTTTAGTAAATGAAATGGGAGAAAAAAAGTTACAATCTTTCAACAAGGATGCCAATCTTTTTATAACCCTCTTAGGAAAGTTGGTCTTTCTGAGGTGAATTTAATACCAATCTCATTTGTTAGTGATCATGGTTGGAATGTAGTCTCTTAATTATATGGTCAAATACTTTAATATTGTTGCTGCACTTTTTTAAAAATGGCATGGATAACTTATAATTACTAAGAGTGTATTATACCCTCATATAGAGAGGCAGAACATGAACAATATAATTTTATAAATGAATAACTTAATCATGTGTAAAAATCTGCTATTATGCACCTCACTGTTTTATTTTCCCTTGAGGCTGCTATTTATTCTAAACTACAAGAACTTCTCAGAATTCTTTTTCTTGATTTGATTCTATAATATCATCTTTCCATGTAATGCTGGTTTCAATGACATGGAACTATTTTTCTTGAACTGTATTCATGTCAAAAATATGAAACACTTTCCTGGAATTTTAATTCTCAGACTGATAAAGTTCTTTTATGTATTTCCTGACAAGGATTTATTTCTAAATTACCTTCAATAAAATATAATTGTTTAATTGGTTTAAGAATAATCAGTACTTTAATCTTTTTAAAAAATCTAGATAAATCATTTAAATAACTACTATGGTCAGCTTAATTTTTCTAAGGACCTATTTTGAAAACTATCCAATTCAAATGCAGAAGCCAAAAGTGATTATTAAAATAGCATATGTTGTTGTTGGTTTTTAGTTGCTAAGTCATATCCAATTCTTTGTGACCCCCTGAACTCTAGCCTTCCAAGCCCCTCTGTCCATGGAATTTCCCAGACAAGCATACTGGAGTGGGTTGCCATTTTCTTCTTCAGGGGATATTCCTGACTTGGGAATGGAACCCTTATCTCCTACATTGGCAGACAGATTATCTATCACTGAGTCATCAGGAAAGCCAAGATAACATTTATTACTATAAACATGTTATAAATTATAATATAAGTGCATTCTATTACTTAAATAGTTTCAGATTTATATAAAGTATAATGGAAGCCCTAGTGGCTCAGATGGTAAAGAATCTGCCTGCAGTGCAGGAGAACCAGTTTCGATCCCTGCATCAGGAAATCCACTGGAGAAGGCATGGCTACCCACTCCAATATTTTTGCCTGGAGAATCTCTAGGACAGATGAGCTTGGCAGGCTACAGTCCATGGGGTTAGAAAGAGTATAATACGATGGAGTGATTAACACTTTCACTTTTCACTTTCAATTTTCATAATTTATTTCGATCACCATAAGCCTGCAACATGAACATCTTTAAATACACACATTCATAGTTCACTACACACATATATAAACATTTCAATGCAGTTTATATGAGTGGAAACATACAGTAGAAAAGCAATACCTTATATGCTTATTTTTTATTGATCAATGGCATATTATGCTTGAAAAATATTAAGATTTTGGCTTCTTAGTGTAATATAATTAAAAAATGCTTACAGATGGTGCCTTTCAAATAAAATGACACTTTCAGAAATATAAATATCTGGGATACATTTGAGATATTACCTCATACTTCTGAGATGCTGACTGAAACATCAACAACTTCAAAGGAAACCTTAGGCTAAGTCTAAATAACTGGTAGAAAAAAAGAAACAGACCCTTCCTAAAACGGCTCTCATACAATCAGTAAGAACCTTGCAGGGTGCTGTCAAAATTTATAAGAACATAGAACAAGCAACAAATAAATAGGAATGACTTTAATCCACATGATGAATATTGACCAAATAACCATTTTCTACGGCTTGCTAGAGCTAAGAATAAACAACTTATCCCCTTTTTTTATTCCTATTCTCTTTCCTCACTGTCCTTAGGCTTTTAAAAATTATTATATTTGTATTTAAGTTAACAGCATTTTAATTAAGTCTGTTTTAGTTTATTGCTTCTGTATTAATCATCCCCTACTAACTAGTAGATGACATGAAAGGGACTCTAATTCGTACTTGAATCATTTTACATAGATCTTTGCAAGTATTACAAAATATGTTTGTTGGAATACACTGAGACAATAAATTAGCCAGCTTTTATTTTGCCTTTCCATTTTGGGCCCTTAGTACTCTTGGCTGTGGACAGTCCAGAGTAGACTTTGCCTCTATCTGCAAAATAGTTTGGCCAAATGCCCAAGTCAACTTGTTGATTTGAGCTTACACAGTGTCCCTCCAATTTCACCCTAGAAGATAGGAGGAAAAAATGGTTTCTTGCTTGCAATCTCCTGGATATTTGCTCTCTTGAATCCTAACTGATCCCAAAATGGATGCTAATTTTGGCAGATGTTAATTAACAGATGTTAATAATTAACCTAATCTCACTGTCAGCATTGGTTCACATTTTACTATCTAAAATTCACTATAAATTTTAGCCGTACATCCAGAACTGTGCTTAGATTTTAATAATTTTTGCTGTTCTGGAAGACTGAAAATTGTATTATTCTATGAGATGCTTTTTTAAGGCACCTGGGTAGTTTTTATTTAAATTTTATAATTAAATTTTATAGAAAGCACATATTTCTGCAGTCTTCAGAATATTTATGCTCAGTATTTGCTCTGAGTGTTTAATTGCTACTGGAAATGTGGATTTCTAGGCTAGCAGTACCTACCACTCTCCATACTTCTCACAGTACCATTCAAAACCCAGAACTGCTGTTGCCTTATTCTGCTGATTCCTCACATAGGAGACCTGCAATAGGTCTTACTGCTTATTGGTGAATTGACTGTGTTTGCATTTCTCCTGGACATGTCTTAAAATGGTTAAAGAATACTTCTCACCAGATAATAAGTATTAATTCAATTTGACTCTCACAACTGAACACTGTATGTTCTGTTAAGAGATTTAGTTTGAAGAGCTCACTCAGCCATTACATGTTTTCTATTGCCTTTTATATACAACACTTTTGTATCTTTCTGTCTACTTGGTATGTGGCAGCATACTACTGGTACAACATTTTGTCTCCTGGCTGGAGTTTTCCTTCTAATTTCTTTGAGTTTCAGAGAAGTGTTCCTGCACCTTGACATTTACTTTGGAATTTGAAATTGCAACAGGAAGCATGAGCTAGCAATGTTTGTGTTGTGTCTGCAGGTCAGTGCATCAGCATGAACAGATTGTGTCACAGGAAATTAGTGCCAAGGGTTGTTTAATGGTAATACATGTATAAATGTTACACATGCAAACTCTTCAGTTCAAAGATCTCTAAGATTTTCTTGATCAGTCAGTTTAGTCACTTACTCGTGTCTGACTCTTTGCAACTCCATAGAATGCAGCACGCCAGGCCTCCCTGTCCATCACCAGCTCCTGGAATTTACTCAAACTCATGTCCATTGAGAACATGAGGACAAGATTTTCTTAATAGCTCTCTTTAAAAAAGTATGATCGATGCCTAGCAGTAACATTTGCTTTCACCTTCAGATTTCACTCTTTAAAAAAAAAAATAAATTCTGCACTAGAATATCAAAGTTTGGGCCACATAATTTAGCCATCTTAATCCTATTTTCATCTTGACCTATTCTCATCACCTCTCCCTGACATTTCTAGCTTCTCCATTTTCCTTCAGGCAAGGGTGTGTGGTTGTGCCCTAATCAATTAATGACAGTCATTGTCAAATACATTATTACTGAATGAAACTTTTTAAAAAGCATAGTAGTTAAACACACACAAACACAATACCTTCCATATACCTTAACGATAATATTTACTTGTATTTCTTTTTTGAATAGATTATAAGATCCTTGGAGTAAAGGACAACATTCTATTCATTGTAGAGTTCCCAATGCTCATTACTTTGCCAAAAATTTTTGTAAAATATTTATGAATTAAATTAGTTGCTTCCAGTCTGGGGCTAATTTTCTTCCAAAAGGTAGTTGGCAATGTTTAAAAGTAATTTTTGGTTGTCACAAATGAGGGGTATCACTATTGTCATCCAGTAGGTAGAAACCAATGATGTTGATAAATATTCTACAATGCACAGCACAGCCTATCTGCAACAAAGAATTATCCAGACCCAAATATAATTACTGACTAGATTTAAAAAAACAAAACTTGGGCTTCCTGGGTGGCTCAGCAGGTAAAGAGTCTGCCTGCAATGCGGGAGACCCAGCAGATGTGGGTTCAATCCCTGGGTCAAGAAGATCCCCTGGAGAAGAAAACAGCAACCCACTCCACTATTCTTGCCTGAAAAAAATCCCATGAACACAGGAGCCTGGTGGGCTACCATCCAAAGGGTCACAAAGAGTTGGACACAACTGAATGACTAAGCATGCATAAATTAAACAGTATGTTCATGTTGTTATATTCAACTTTCACCCATCTCCAATTACCAATTTTTGTAAAGTGCCATCATCATTTCAATGAAAATATCCAAAATTTGTGACTTGAAAAAAAAATCCATTGCTGAACTGGAATTTCTAAATGACTTTGATTTATGGAGCGACTGAATTCTTTTTTGAACAGTGTAGAATGTATAGAGAATGCCATCCTGAACTTGTCTGTAGTCTGGGTAGTAGTTAGTAATTGTTTATGTCTGGCTAGTTCAGTTTGCTAGAACAGAATGCAGATGAAGTTAATAATGCTTTGTAGCAACTTAGTCTTAATTTGTTCTATAGCCACATAAGTGTCTGTTCCTTATCTTGACCTGGCTTAAGTGCCATTGATCACAAGAGGCAGGAAACAAAAGAAGGTGAATAGATTCTTTTTAAACTATCATCACCATTGTATCAACAGTCTCAATGGCAGCCCCTCCTGCCAGCAGGTCAGCATCGGTGTCTTTATTCTAGAAGGACAGCTCATAAATTAAGCAGTTGACCTTTGTGTCAGTCAATCAACATTGGTCCATCCAGAGCTGCCAGAACCATTAACTTTGAGCAATGACTACTTCACCAAAGCACAAATGCAGTATTTATGAACTGCACATTGTTGTCTTTGCCAAAACCTCAATGCCATTGTCTATCTTTCAATTTTTCCATCCACTAAAAGGTAGGAATTGGTAATCAATAGCTTAGGACATTATCTGTGAAAAATTCAATGACTCAGAAGTTAAAAAGAATACAAAATAAAATTCCAAACAACATGCCAACTTTACAACTGTCTGCATCAGGGAACAACAACAACAGAAAAAATTAGAACTGCAAAGAATTCAGTGATACTTTTTTCCATTCACTTATTGCAGAGATGAAGAAACAGGTCCTAAGAAAACAAACAACTCCTATCAGGTGATACAAACAGTGGACTGTCTTGAGTAACTCTAACTTCTCATGACCCAATTAAATGGCATCTACCCTCTCTAACAATGCCTAAGGAACTGAGAATCTGAGTGAGCCAATATTTTGTTTACAGCTAAAATATATAAAAAAGGTTGTGACATTTAAGATACACTGCCAACCTTGGTAAAATAAGAGGTGATTAGAATCTCAAATGATATTAGTATTGACATAAATAAAAACCCTATGTAAACGTGTGAAAAAAAAGTCTCATTTAGCAAAGTTACTGCATACCTATAGAATACATGGAGCATCTCAGAGACACAAAGACAAATCAGACATAGATGTAGCCCTAAGGGAGTTTGCAGACCACTGATAATATTAGGAAAGTTGTTTGTATAAGTTAGGGTTCTCATTAAGAAACATAGAGTACACTCAACTGACTCAACTTGTCCTAATGACAACTTGAGAAGGGTTTATTTATAGATGGGTTTAATGGAAAGGTAGGGGCAGTGTGTACACTGTTCTTGAACATTGTACAAGAACAGCAGTCTAGCAGCAGGTAATAACACAGCTTCAAACATAAGGGGCAGGGAGAAGTCACTTCTTTCTAGAAATAAAATCATTAAAGTTGATGACCTTAAGATCAGTTACTTGCTCTCAAGGGAGGGAATTAGTAGAATTTACTGATTTCTCTCTTTTTGACTTCTGCCTGCCTAACTTAAACCAGAAACCAAGTAGATTTAGAGAGCAGGAAGAAGATATTTGGCATGAATGTCTTCTTTTTAATATATGTTGGAAGTCTTTCTGTTTTTCTTTTTACATTGAAAATTAGTAACAATGTTACATACGAATTTGGTGAGCACTGTGATATTAATGACATCATCCATGTTCTCTCATGGAGAACTGATACTTTATTCTGTATTTCCTGTTTTGTCTTTAGCTCTCATCTTTCTTTGAGAACTGCTATGGCTACAGACAGCCATGTTGCTTAAGGTACGTTCCCATATAAGGTGCCCTGTGTTCAGTGGTTGATCAATGTGAGAGATTAGTCATTGATATGATCCATTTTTCCCCAACTGTGGAAAGCTCTGAACAGTTATCCCAGCTGAATCTTCCGTTAAGACTGAGAGGTTTTCACTGAGACTGTATCAGATCTCAACTTCTTTCTCTGACCAACCCTTCTTCCTTTCCCCAGTAAATCCCCTGCATGGAAATTTCCATCACAAAATCTGTTTCTTGGAAAGTCCACAGGCACAAGCGGTGTTAGTAATCATATGGTGGAAGAGAGATAGGCTTTTGGAACTGAATTACCTGCTTTTGGCTGGCAATGACCCCATCACTGGCAGGAGGTGGAATATAGATAGAGATAGCCCCTGATACAAGGTTGTAGTTGTTAAAATGTTCGCTTCAGATGGTACACTGGGGGAAGGGACTGTGCTAGCTGGTTTTATGTATCAGGTCTGTGAGAGATGTAGAGTAAAATGTGGCTAAAAGAACCTGTAATTGTGTGCATAGGCTAAATGTTATTACTTTAGGGAAAGAAAGAGAAAGGTTCAAAGTAATTGATTAATTGACAACTGAAAACCAAGTATTAACGCTAGGGGGAATTTTAACCCATGAAGAGATTTTTATTTCCTACAGCTAGAGTCAGAGAAAACTGGGGATTAGGGCCAGGGCCTATTCATATGAGTATCAGAGCTTCAAAAATGGTTTAATTCTCAACCCAGACATGATTTGCCTGCTATGCTAAGGATGGAGCCTTGGTTAGGAAAGAATTTGACCTTGATATATGGATCTGGACATCTGTTTTAATGGGACCTATAAACTTTGAACACACAAATTCCCCTGAACCCTCAGAGATGGAGAAATGACTCACTCCCTATTTAGGGCTAGTAATCCTACTTTGCTTGAAGATGATGGAGTGGCTTCCCTTGTAACATATACCACATCCTCAACATCTCTCTCCAGTTCCCCTCTTGGCCACTAGGAGTAAGTCAGGACATAATCCAGGTGGAGACACACAGGCCCAGATAAGGGAAGAAATGGACAATATCTCCCTAGGAGCTGAAGGATGTACTCAGCACTCATGCCTGAGATGGTCATCTGAGGGTGCTTGATTAAGGAGTGGGGTTAGAGGGAAAGAAGAATCATCATTTTGTCAAAATTATCTGAATCTGATTATCAGGAGTATACAGTGGGTCTGTTGTTATTCAGTGAGGGCAAAAAATAAAATTCAGGTGATGTACTTGGGTCTCTCGATACTGCTTTGTCATATTTTGATAGTGAATGTACAAGTGCAACACCCTACCCCCCAAGAAGATGTGATGACTAAGGGTTCAAGCTCCAGCAGAAACTAACAACATTGTAAAGCAATTATGCTCCAATAAAAAGAAAGAATGTCTCAGGCCCATGGGACCAGCAAATATGCTAGTTGATGTTGAAGGGAATAAATAGAATGGATAGTAGGGAAGGAAAATAGAAGTAACGTTTGTGGCTCCCGTGACCATTTGGAGCAGTAGTATCTGTAGTTTTTCTTACTAATTCTCTTCATCTAAATTTCTCCAGTGGGAGAGGCTTACCAGAGCTCCCTGAGTTTACAATAGAAGCAGTTTCCAGTGGTTAGGAGCAGATGTCCCAGATCCCACTTTAAGAATGATGCTGCTAGAAGAATTGTCAGTACATAGCTAGCCCTGATCTACTAGCCTTATTTTAAGATTGCCTCTGCTGCTGCAAACAAGCGCCTTGCTTGAAGTCACATCTTGTTTCTCAGAGATTACACATCATCTGATGATGACTGCAGGGCTTTGAGGATATGGCTTTCTTATTCCAATTCAGGATAAAGATGAAGTTTGGATGACACCTCCAGTAAGATAGTACCACTGCTCAATTTCTCACTCTACCCGTTTTGTTTCACTTATTCCCAAAGGAAGTGAACTTAAGAGCTTTCTCTGATAAAACTTATTTCTTATTGGAGTATAATCACTTTGCAATGCTGTATTAGTTGCTTCTGTACAATGGATCCTATTACATATATATGTATATATACATACATATATATATATACAAACACACACACACATATATCCCCTCTCCTTCTTGGACCTCCCTCCCACACCCCACCACAGCCATCTGTGTCATCACATTGTCTAATTTTTATCTCAGAAAATTATTTCAAGAGACTCCATTTGCAACAGCTGGGGAGATGTATATTTGTACCGCTGACTGGAAATATCATTTTATGTCAGGCTGTTGCTGCTAAGTCACTCATTTTATGTTAGGCTGTTGCTGCTGCTAATTCTTTGCATTCCCTGGACTGTAGCCCACCAGGATCCTCTGTCCATGGATTTTCTCAGGAAAAATAGTGGAGTGAATTACCATTTCCTTCTCCAGGGGATCCTCCCTACCCAGGGATCAAACCAAGGGATCAAACCCAAGGATCAGTCTCCTACTTGGCAGGCAAATTCTTTATCACTAAGCCACCTGGGAAGCCCATATTTGGGCAGTTTTTTACAAAGTTGTTCTAAAATAATTGTTAATCTGAACTGCTTTAATGTACTATACTATTTTTACTTTTCATTTTCTCACAATGAAAACTTAACACTTAATTTGTTTTCTATTGCATTTTTGCTGGCTTATATAATGAGGTATATTTGAATTTATAGTTTTCATATTGCATACATGGAAATTTTTGCTCCTGTCAACAAAAATTGCAAGTTAGGAAAGTGAATGTACTTATGTTTATCCTTCAGTCAGACTGTTTCACTTATCAAGCAATACTGAAATCAAAGAAAATCAGTATTTAAAAAAATTTTTAATTGGAGGATTGGAGATATAAAGAGAATATTTTATGCAAAGATGGTCATGATAAAGCACAGAAATGACAAAGACTTAACAAAAATAGAAGAAATTAAAAAGAGGTAGCAAGAATATACAGAAGAACTATACAAAACAGGTCTTAATGACCCAGATAACCATGATGGTGTGATCACTCACCTAGAGCCAGATATTCTGGAGTGTGAAGTCAAGTGGGCTTTAGGAAACATTGCTACAAACAAAGCTAATGGAGATGATGGAATTGCATCTGAGCTATTTCAAATCCTAAAAGATGCTGCTGCTAAAGTGCTGTGCTCAATATGTCAGCAAATTTGGAAAACTCAGCAGTGGCCACAAGACTGGAAAAGGTAAGATTTCATTCCAATTCCAAAGAAGGGCAGTGCCAAAGAATGATCAAACTACTGTACAATTGTGTTCTTTTCACACACCAGCAAAGTAATGCTCAAACTCCTTCCAGGTGGGCTTTATCAGCACTAGCTTTATCAAGTTTTTCAGTGAATGGAAAAATTCTAGATGTACAAGCTGGATTTAGAAAAGGCAGAGGAACCAAAGATCACGTTGTCAGCATTTTTTGGATAATAGAGAAAGTAAAGGAATTTAAAATATATATATTTCTGCTTCACTGACTACACTAAAGCCTTTGATTGTTTGGATCACAACAAACTATGGAAAATTCTTAAAGAGATTAGAATACCAGACTATCTTACCTGTCTTCTGAGAAACCTGTATGCAGGTCAAGAAGCAACAGTTAGAACCAGACATGGAAGAANTAAAGCCTTTGATTGTTTGGATCACAACAAACTATGGAAAATTCTTAAAGAGATTAGAATACCAGACTATCTTACCTGTCTTCTGAGAAACCTGTATGCAGGTTAAGAAGCAACAGTTAGAACCAGACATGGAAGAATGGACTGGTTCAAAATTCTGAAAGGAGTATGTCAAGACTGTATATTGTCACCCTGCTAATTTATCTTATATGCATAGTACATCATGCAAAATACTGGCCTGGATAAATCATAAGCTGAAATCAAAATTGTCAGGAGAAATATCAACAACCTCAGATATGCAGATGATACCATACTAATGGCATATTGAAGAGGAAATAGAGAGTCACTGGATAAGGGTAAAAGAGAGTGAAAAAGCTGGATTAAAACTCAACATTCAAAAACCAAAGATCAGAGCATCTCATCCCATCAGTTAATGGCAAATAGCAGGGGGAAGATTTGAAGCAGTGACAGAATTCAATTTTTTTGGCTCCAAAATCACTGTGGACAGTGATTGCAGCCAAGAAAATAAGAAAGCTTGCTCTTTGAAGGGAAAGATATAACAAACCTAGACAGCCTATTAAAAAGCAGAAACATGACCTTACTGACAAATGTCCATATTGTCAAAGCTATGGTTTTTCCAGTAGTCATGTACAGATGTGAGAGTTGGGCCATAAAGAAGGCTGAGCGCTGAAGAATTGATGCTTTTGAATATTGTTGCTGAGGAAGAAGACTCTCAGAGTCCCTTAGACAGCAGGAGATCAAACCAGTCAATCCTAAAGGAAGTCAACCCTGAATATTCACTGGAAGGACTGATGCTGAAGCTAAAGCTCAAGCTCCAACACTTTGGTCACCTAATGGGAAGAGCAGACTTACTGGAAAAGACTCTGATGCTGGGAAAGGTCGAGGCCAGGGGTAGAAGGGGATGACATGAGATGGTGGATAGCATCATTGTCTCAATGAACTTATTTGAGCAAACTCCATGAGTCAGTGAAGCACAGGAAAGCCTGGTGTGTTGTGTTCTATGGGGTCGCAAAGATTTGGACATGAGTTAGTGACTAAACAACAGCAACAATCAGAGGACAGTTGCTTTACAATATTGTGTTGGTTTCTTCCATACAGCAACATGAATCAGCCATAGGTATACATATGTCCCCTCCGTCCCATCTCCCACCCCATCCAACCCCTCTAGGCTGTCACAGAGCACCTGAGTTCCCTGCATCATACACCAAATTTCCACTGACTATTTTACAGATGGAAATTTATGTGTTTCCATGCTACTCTTTCAGTTTGTCCCACCCTCTCCTTTCCTGTGCCCACAAGTCTGTTCTCTATTTATGTGTCTCCATTGTGTCCCTGCAAATAGGTTCANACTATTTTACAGATGGAAATTTATGTGTTTCCATGCTACTCTTTCAGTTTGTCCCACCCTCTCCTTTCCTGTGCCCACAAGTCTGTTCTCTATTTATGTGTCTCCATTGTGTCCCTGCAAATAGGTTCATCAATACCATTTTTCTACATTTCATACATATGTGTTAATGTATGATATTTATTTTTCTCCTTAATTGCTTTCATCAAAAACATCATAAGTGAATTTCCAATAGAGGAGCCAGAGTTGAACAGAAATGCTGTGGATGACTATCGACAGAAAATGAAAAAGAAAAAAGCCAACCAGAAGTCCTCCTTGGATTCTTAGCTAACTATCTGGACTGGAGTTAACTTTTAGTGGATAGTTAAATATTAAATATTACCTCCTCCTAAGACAGTCTGATCTATCCATTAATCTATAATTTTTCACTTTTTCGCTAATTTACTTCCAATATTTCTCACTAGACTACAAGCTCCATGACATATTCATGACATTGTCAATCATGTTTGTTGCTGTACCTCAAATACCTNGCAGAGTACATCATGTGAAATGCTGGGCTGGATGAAGCTCAAGCTGGAATCAAGATTGCCGGGAGAAATATCAATAACCTCAGATATGCAGATGACACCACCTTATGGCCTGTCTCTTATACACATCTGAACATTTGAGCATTTTGGTAAAGAACATTGCACTGTTGTTTGAGGAGAATGTAACATTGATTGTTAAAATGCATGAAAAATGAATCATTTGTTTGCACTCATTTCATGCACAGAATTCACCATGACATCAGTGGTAGCTTTTTACAACAGTAAATCTGTGCCAAATAATAAATTACATTCCTTGTATTAAATTAAAGTGTGCACATTGGAGAGGCTTAATTTTAAATTTTCATGACAAATGGAAATGTGGACATTAAAAGAACTGAAATAAAGTTCAACTACAAAGAAAAACCTCCAGCTGTGACTTACCCAGGATTTTAATTTTTTGCTATGTAGCAAGTTGATCATAAAACTTTACATGAGATGTTGTTGTCAGAGTGCAGTTTTGTCCTTTTTTTAAAAGGGGTCTTAGCTGGGAGGGGGCTTTGGCATGGGGAGATCGTGTACACCTGTGGATGATTCATGTCAATGCATGGCAAAACCAACACAGTACTGTAAAATAGAATAAAGTATTAAAAGGGAAAAATAAATAAATAAATAAATAAATAAATAAATACTAATTTGTAAAAAATAAATAAATAAAATAAAATAAAAAATAAATAAATAAAAGGGGTCTTGCCTTAATAATGGGTATTTATATTATTTTTGATAACTGAATATACATGTAATATTTCTAACATGAAAACAGTTAACAAATCGCATAATAAATGAAAGCAAACATCCTAACAACACTCTTTCAAATAAGTGANCTTTTTTTAAAAGGGGTCTTGCCTTAATAATGGGTATTTATATTATTTTTGATAACTGAATATACATGTAATATTTCTAACATGAAAACAGTTAACAAATCGCATAATAAATGAAAGCAAACATCCTAACAACATTCTTTCAAATAAGTGAATGTAATTCAGAACTATTACATTTTTCTAGTAAATGCTGATATGTTTTCTAAAACTGAGTTAATGTATCAGTTTCTTAGATTCTGGAAAATTATCATGTCCCTATCCACAGAAGTCCTGTAAACTCAACAGCTCCTAAAAGGGTCAGATAAAACCTTTAGTTCTTTTATCACCAACATAAAACACAAGTTAACGGTACAAAATGGGCTGTCTCTATCCATCTCTTAACAGTGGCATGTTCTCCAAATAGTCTCCCCAGCCCAGGAAGCATCAGGCAAATACTGTACTCTCATTTCAGCCCTAATAAGAATGGAAGACATCAGGTGTTTCTCATGTCCTATCTCTGGCCACTGCTCTGGGCGTCATGATGATTGATTTCATCCTGCAGTCTTCAGTTTACAGGAAATCCATATAAATCAACCAGAATATGGAAATTCATACCTCCCAGGAGTAACAGATTAACTGATTTTAAATCAGAGGGGGAAAGAAAGGTCAATAAGAAAGTACATAGCAATGAGGAACACAGGAATAATATGCCAGACATTTAGTACTTCCTTGAGAGGGCTACAATATGGGTTACATTTTTTTTTTTTTTTTTTACTCAAAACAGCACATCCAGGAGCTCATAGACACAAATATCAGTACTTGGGAATTGATAGGGTTACTTACTGCTGGGAGGGAATCTTCAGTCTTTTTAAAATTCATTTGTGAGAAAAGCCCAGGAAACTCTCTTTCCAGAAATANAACAGCACATCCAGGAGCTCATAGACACAAATATCAGTACTTGGGAATTGATAGGGTTACTTACTGCTGGGAGGGAATCTTCAGTCTTTTTAAAATTCATTTGTGAGAAAAGCCCAGGAAACTCTCTTTCCAGAAATATCTGTATTCAGATAATTATTTTGTACAAGTTCAGAGAGAATTCTATTCTTGAAACAATAGTGCAAGATTAGGCTGGCTTCCCATCAGGAAGAGAACATAAGGGAAAGAAGGGCTCTAAAACTCCAGGTGGAGGCCAACCAGAAACCATTGCAATAGAATTCTAATTCACACTTCCATGAGGTCTAAATCTTTACATTGCTTTCAGAATATTCCCTGAAGACATTGTCTCTAAGTGATCCTTTCAAGCCTATAGTCAAGCTAAGTAAGAAGCTGAAGCAAAACCTCTTTGTGAAGAGTATGAATTCAGCAAGAATTAGAAACATTTATTACTGTTCATCCTTTCTTTGATCTCTTGTGTTGGAGTAACTTCAACTAGGGATGAAGGTAGCAAAGGATATATACAATCAAACCAATTTAGAATTTTGTATATACAAAGGATTTGCTACTTTGTTGCTAGACCAGAATAGAAACTGACAGACTATCCCTGATTTATCCAGAGCAAGTAATCTGAAGGAACACAGGGAACTTTAAGAAAGGTACAACTAAAACCATTGTTCATAGTTCATAGAAAATTATTTCTAAGGTGTGACATTGACTGGATATGTTTAAAATTAATCATAGATCTTATTATGATTAAGACATCAATTTAATCAACGACATCAATTTAAAGGAATAAGAAAAAACATTGCTGAGCCAGTCTAGGGCATAGAAAATATGGAAAACAACTCTGGGCTCATTTCTGATTGAAGCTACAGGTAGGATCTCAAATGTATCACAGTTAAAAGACACAAAGGAGGTAGCATTGTCAGGCAATGCAAAGGAGACCTATTAAAATCTCTGAAAAAGGAAATGTAGTAATTAACAGGTCATGAGAAACACTGGGCTGGAAGAAGCACAAGCTGGAATCAAGACAGCCAGGAGAAATATCAATAACCTCAGATATGCAGATGATACCACCCTTATGGCAGAAAGTGAAGAGGAACTAAAAAGCCTCTTGATGAAAGTGAAAGAGGAGAGTGAAAAAGTTGGTTTAAAGCTCAACATTCAGAAAGCTAAGATCATGGCATCTGGTCCCATCACTTTATGGGAAATAGATGGAGAAACAGTGGAAACAGTGTCAGACTTTATTTTGGGGGGCTCCAAAATCATTGCAGATGGTGATTGCAGCCATGAAATTAAAAGACACTTACTCCTTGGAAGAAAAGTTATGACCAACCTAGATAGCATATTCAAAGACAGAGACATTACTTTGCCAAAAAAGTTCTGTCTAGTCAAGGCTATGGTTTTTCCAGTGGTCATGTATGAATGTGAGAGTTGGACTGTGAAGAGGGCTGAGCACTGAAGAATTGATGCTTTTGACCAGTGGTGTTGGAGAAGACTCTTGAGAGTCCCTTGGACTGCAAGGAGATCCAACCAGTCATCCTAAAGGAGATCAGTCCTGGGTGTTCATTGGAAGGACTGATGCTGATGTTGAAATTCCAATACTTTGGCCACCTCATGCAAAGAGTTGATTCACTGGAAAAGACACTGATGCTGAGAGGCATTGGGGGCAGGAGGAGAAGGGGACTACAGAGGATGAGATGGCTGGATGGCATCACGGACTCGATGGACATGAATCTGAGTGAACTCCGGGAGTTGGTGATGGACAGGGAAGTGTACCGATAACTTAAATAGTTTTACTCTTCTCCACAAAATGATGTAATTTTTTATCTTTAATTAAGGAATGCTCTCAGTTCAGTTCAGTCACTTAGTCATGTTCGACTCTCTGCGACCCCATGAATCGCAGCACGCCAGGCCTCTCTGTCCATCACCAACTCCCAGAGTACACTCAGACTCACATCCATCAAGTCAGTGATGCCATCCAGCCATCTCATCTTCTGTCGTCCCCTTCTCCTCCTGCCCCCAATCCCTCCCAGCATCAGAGTCTTCCAATGAACCAACCCTTCGTATGAGGTGGCCAAAGTGCTGGAGTTTCAGCTTCAGCATCATTCCCTCCAAGGAAATCCCAGGGTTGATCTCCTTCAGAATGGACTGGTTGGATCTCCTTGCAGTCCAAGGGACTCTCAAGCATCTTCTCCAAGACTGCTGGTCAAAAGCATCAATTCTTCGGCGCTCAGCCTTCTCCACAGTCCAACTCTCACATCCATACATGACCACAGGAAAAACCATAGCCTTGACTAGACGGACCTTAGTCGGCCAAGTAATATCTTTGCTTTTGAATATGCTATCTAGGTTGGTCATAACTTTTCTTCCCAAGAGTATGTGTCTTTTAATTTCATGGCTGCAGTCACCATCTGCAGTGATTTTGGAGCCCCCAAAAATGAAGTCTGACACTGTTTCCACTGTTTCCCCATCAAGAATGCTCTAGATGTTTATTTTACCTCTATAACTTTCTTTTTCTAATGAGCAGGGCTGCCTTAAATTTGTAGATGCTGGATAATTGGCATAAAGAAGATGCAGAGATAATACATTTGAACCTTATTCATACATAATGTACTATTCTAGGTGGCTGGATGGCATCACGGACTATGGGCATGAGTCTGAGTGAACTCCGAGAGATGGTGATGAACAGGGAGGCTGGCATGCTGTGATTCATGGGGTCACAAAGAGTCGGACATGACTGAGCGACTGAACTGAACTGAACTAGGTACTTTAAATATAATGCCTTTGTTTCTTCCTAACATCTTGTAAGGTTAGTGCTGTTATTACTTGTGTGTGTGTGTGTGAGAATGAATTAAAGGCTACAGAATTTAAATGTCTTGCCCCAAAGCATACAGCTATGAAGTATTAGAAGTAGGACTGGAGCTCAGATCAGTTTGATGTCAAAGTCATATGAAGTCAGTTTTCTTAAGCCTCTGTTCCTACAGTGGTTATACATCAACCAGAGGTTACAAAACTCAAAATGTAGGGTATTTGTCATAAAACTAAAGTATATAATTTTTTATATTAGGACAAAATTAAGTTGAATAGACCAAGTCTCACAACAATGAATTTCCAGTTCCAAGAAATTGTGCAGGAAGTAAAATTGGCTACTGGCCCTAAACTGGGTTGAAGTGATGACTATAAAATATTTCCTTTTTAAGAACTTGTTTCTTGTATTAGTGATAAGAGTAGAAAATTCTCCAAAGAAAAATGTTTGTTTATGCAGTCAGGCTCTGAGTAAACAAAGAACTCTTATTTCCATGGCATTCAGAACAAATTATTTTAAGTGAGGGTAAAAAGAACTGCCAAGTATATTAATAAAAAGTGTTAAGAAAGAGGAAATTAATGTCTCTGTCTATTCATTCTAGGAATGAAAATATCGAAAATAACTTAAAGTCTTGATGTTCAATATCCACTGTTTGGGAAACATACTTTTTTCGCCAAAGCTGCAACTCAAGATTATTGAACATGACATCAACACTGGTGGTATTCTTTGCTGAAAGAAGTGAACCATCATGGGCCTTCAAGGGGTCAGTGGCAGATGTAATGGGGCCATTTGGTTGGAGAATTTTCAGTCTCGTTGCTATTCCTGTGCAAGGACTTCTCCCTTTATATTCAGTCTCATAAGTAAAGTGGAAAAATTCAGAGAAATAAAAGCCAACTGGAGGGACTGTTACCCCCAGGAAAATTTAATAAACTGTTCACTAGCCTACTGAACTCATGCACACAGAGCTCTTTAGTAGAGATGTGTTTTCAAAGTCCTATCACACTTGTCTAACATGGTTTAAAGAATGTCAGGAGTAAAGATCTTCTGATGGAAAAGACAGGAAGGATAACCAAGGTACACATTTGTATTACCAGCTCATTTCGATCCAGGCCAAGCTGTAAACCAGGGTGCTGAGAAGGAAGTTGATCATGACAAGATTAGTGACCAGTGCTTTTCTTCTCCTCTGACAGCTTGTAGATGCAGGATGGATTTATGAGTCCCTAGAGGACAGGAAGGCATAAACAACACTTGGCATCAGCATCCTGAGTGCTGACATCCCCAGAGCAAATCATCTGAGTGAGCCAGAAAATTAGAATCCAAGATGGAATTTTGTAGCACACGGCCATGCAAATGAGGGGAAATATGACAGATCTCAAAAATGCTTCTGAAATATAGTCTCCCTTATCCATTGTCTTTCAGATTCTGATTGAGTACACTCAAGGGAAGAGAATATTGCAAATATAACCTCTACAATTGGGAAAATGAAGTTTTGGGTATTGGCCCTGAAGTTGTAGATTAAGTGGCAACCAATATTTTATGATAATAATTACAAGCTCCTTCACATGAAGGGAAAAACTAGTGCTCCTAACCTCAAGATAACAGACATATTTATATGGTGGAATCCTGCCATCTTGGGCTCAGCAGCATCAGACTGGCAAGCAAGCTGTGTCTGAGCTGTCAGATGCTATACCATCACTGTCAGTCCCACTCTGACACTTTAGTTATGTCTGTATTTTAAGAAAGGGCAAATGACTGATGCATCCCAAATCTATTTTCTGCCCATATTTTCATTTTGTCATCATCCTCTTCATATATCAATATCTAGGAAAACTGTTTCTCTGTGTTAGGTAAGAAAAAATTCTCACATATAACCTGTTTATTTCAACATTTATTCTGTATTTACTGGTTAATTATTATAAAATCTCTAAGAGGCACTCTGTTTTTGAAAGAATAAGTGATTCATTTCATAAAACTAATTTGTGGTGACAATTTCAACATTATTGCTGTACAATTCTGACTTTCAGACTCAGCAATATTTATTTTCATGTTTTTAAGTAGATTACCCATAGAAGCAGCATATTTCTACAATACCTGTAGTTTTTCTTTTATCCATGCTAAGTATTAATTCAAAATATTAAGTTAATGTTAAGTGCCTGGAAATTAGTAAAATCTGTATTTGTGTGTAAATGTAATATATCTCCGAGTGACGCTTCATTTTAAACAAAATCAAATCAACTAAAATATGTAAAATATTTATATATGCATCCAAAATTTAGTTACTGAGTGCTATTAATAATAATATTGCTAACCAATAAAGATGAACTCTGTATTGAGAGCCTACTATGTGCCGGACATAAGAACAGGTGAATTACCTACTGGACATACAGCTGTATTCTCCCATACCGTTCCCTGAATTATCTCTCAATTCTGGGGGCTTTTGCAGTTAGTTTCCTGTTACAGGAGGAGTGGAACTGAGAGGATCCAACCAGGGCCTCTGAACATCAGTGTCCTTGGGATGCACAAATTTATTTCATCCTGGAAGACCAATCCCTTATGTTGACATCTGCTATTATTTCTTAATTCTCATTTTAGAGCCAGTATAAAGGGCATTGGTCTTCTCAAATGGCCCAGTGGTAAAGAATCTGCCTGCCAGTGAAGGAGATGCAAGAGACGCTGATTTGATCCCTCGGTTGAGAAGATCCGCTGCAGGAGGAAATGGCAACCCACTCCCTTATTCTTGCCTGGAAAATCCCATGGACAGAGGAACCAGGTGGACTACAGTCCATGGTCCTGCAAAGAGGTGGACACAGCTGAGCACAGAACACACACACACACACACACACACACACACACACACATACACACACAAAGGACATCTCTTACCAAATGCNTCTGTATTTACTGGTTAATTATTATAAAATCTCTAAGAGGCACTCTGTTTTTGAAAGAATAAGTGATTCATTTCATAAAACTAATTTGTGGTGACAATTTCAACATTATTGCTGTACAATTCTGACTTTCAGACTCAGCAATATTTATTTTCATGTTTTTAAGTAGATTACCCATAGAAGCAGCATATTTCTACAATACCTGTAGTTTTTCTTTTATCCATGCTAAGTATTAATTCAAAATATTAAGTTAATGTTAAGTGCCTGGAAATTAGTAAAATCTGTATTTGTGTGTAAATGTAATATATCTCTGAGTGACGCTTCATTTTAAACAAAATCAAATCAACTAAAATATGTAAAATATTTATATATGCATCCAAAATTTAGTTACTGAGTGCTATTAATAATAATATTGCTAACCAATAAAGATGAACTCTGTATTGAGAGCCTACTATGTGCCGGACATAAGAACAGGTGAATTACCTACTGGACATACAGCTGTATTCTCCCATACCGTTCCCTGAATTATCTCTCAATTCTGGGGGCTTTTGCAGTTAGTTTCCTGTTACAGGAGGAGTGGAACTGAGAGGATCCAACCAGGGCCTCTGAACATCAGTGTCCTTGGGATGCACAAATTTATTTCATCCTGGAAGACCAATCCCTTATGTTGACATCTGCTATTATTTCTTAATTCTCATTTTAGAGCCAGTATAAAGGGCATTGGTCTTCTCAAATGGCCCAGTGGTAAAGAATCTGCCTGCCAGTGAAGGAGATGCAAGAGACGCTGATTTGATCCCTCGGTTGAGAAGATCCGCTGCAGGAGGAAATGGCAACCCACTCCCTTATTCTTGCCTGGAAAATCCCATGGACAGAGGAACCAGGTGGACTACAGTCCATGGTCCTGCAAAGAGGTGGACACAGCTGAGCACAGAACACACACACACACACACACACACACACACACACACATACACACACAAAGGACATCTCTTACCAAATGCCCAAGTTCTGCTACAAGACTATAAGACTTCCATGCCAAAAGAAAGTTCGCTGACTCAGTTCCTCGGATGGAGCAGGGAAAATCTTGTATCTACCCACAGAGTGTGGTGAGAAGAATTCAGATGCTCCCCCAGTTCACTTAAGAACCGTGGTACATTTATTGGAGCTGTCTCTATCTCTTTGCCCTTGGCAACCACTGTAGCTTTTAATCCTTTACTGCTTCCCTCTCTGGGAGATCTAGAAGCTTCTTCCAAACTTCTCTGCTCTCAGGTCCCAAAGGAGAAGTTCTACAAAAATTTTCAGAATCTTTGGATTCCCCAAGTTATATATAGTTCTCTAGGCAATGTGATTAGATAAAAGTCCCTTGACAAATAACTGTCCTGCTTTTTCTCTCTCCGGAAATACAGGTTTTGGTATCTCTTCTGTGATGCAAAATATACAAATACATATGTAAATGCATAAACAAAATTTTAAAACTGCTTTGCAAGTATTCTTTCAAATGTTATACTTTGACACAGTCTATCATTTCTCTGGCTATTGCCAAACCTCCCCCTTGGGACAGCATTGATTAACTGCTGCAGGGTGTTGGGTGCTTTTCAGTAATCACAGAGGGAGAGGAGAATGTTGTAGAGTGGAAAACATGTTGATAATTACTTTGTAACATAGTCTTATCACAAAAGACAGAGAAAAAGAGAGATAGACTATATTTAAATGGAACTGTTTTTTAGATATTTAAATGGAACTGTTTTTAGGGTGTTTCTTCAAATACATTCTCCAAACTGGATGCTATCATAGAATAAATCAAAGCACTTTATTTGTCATGTCATTTGACACTCATTAATATCTAGAAAAGAGGGGGGAGGCACAGATAAATTAAGTAACGTTTCGAAAGTTACACAAATCCTCCTATAGGATTTATTTGTGCTATAATCTAATTTTCTACTTCTTCATTCAGGACAATGTCAAACTCTCATCAGTTTCGGGTAGTCTTGTGTGGTCCTGCACTAGAGCTTTCCTGCTTTTCCCAGCTAAGCATACAGTTCTTTTCTAGCTTATTCTTTACAGCTCCTTGGAAGAAAAGTTATGAGCAACCTAGATAGCATATTCAAAAGCAGAGACATTACTTTGCCGACTAAGGTCTGTCTAGTCAAGGCTATGGTTCTTCCTGTGGTCATGTATGGATGTGAGAGTTGGACTGTGAAGAAGGCTGAGCCCTGAAGAATTGATGCTTTTGAACTGTGGTGTTGGAGAAGACTCTTGAGAGTCCCTTGGCCTGCAAGGAGATCCAAGCAGTCCATTCTGAAGGAGATCAACCCTGGGATTTCTTTGGAAG
>SJYW01043077.1:115934-171414 GCA_006410735.1 Raphicerus campestris | reverse complement strand
GAGGACCAGAGTGAAGACTTCAGGTAGAACAAACAGCACTCCTGGCTAAGCCCAGTTTGCATCTGTCTCTTATACACATCTGCTGGGAGGGATTGGGGGCAGGAGGAGAAGGGGATGACAGAGGATGAGATGGCTGGATGGCATCACTGACTCGATGGATGTGAGTCTGAGTGAACTCTGGGAGTTGGTGATGGACAGGGAGGCCTGGCATGCTGCGATTCATGGGGTCGCAAAGAGTCAGACACGACTGAGTGACTGAACTGAACTGAACTGAACAGCTACTTGGTGATGAAGTTGCTTAGTTGTGTCCGACTCTTTGCGACCCCGTGGACTGTAGCCTACCAGGCTCCTCCAACCATGGGATTCTCCAGGCAAGAATACTGGAGTGGGTTGCCATTTCCTTCCCCAGGGGATCTTCTCGACCCAGGGATCAAACCCAGGTCTCCCACATTGGAGGCAGACACTTTAACCTCTGAGCCACCAGGGAAGCCCCTCAGATAGATATAATTGGGTGATAATGTATACATAGTAAAGTGTTCCCTTTTCTTTCATGGAATTAAAGCCTAAAGGGTTGAGCCACTTTTTTTTTTTTCATATGCATGGGTAATAGTAATAAAGACTAGCTAGTAGCATTCAAGGGGTGGAAATGACCCCCTGTATCTTTTAGAGGTTGATTTAACGTAGCAAATACAGTATGTTTCATTTTAATGGTGGTTGAACTGACTATTAAAAGAATTTATAGATGTATAAAATTGTGATATGATGTAATAGGCTTTGAAACAATCACATAGTTTCAATCTGTTAATAAAAACATGTTATTCATTCTATAAAAGTAATCATTAACATCTGAAGTGTAAGAGTAAAATATTTAATTTTTAAAGTCCTAGATCCAACAGACCTATAGAATTTTTCACTTTATAATGGAGATTTAGAGAATTTAAAATGATATGTCCTCAGAGGAATGTAGTATAATAAAATAAACTTTTTTCAATACAGTCAGATAAGATGAAGCAATTTGGAACATTTAGATATTAAAAAAATGTTCAAATTCTTTTTGAAAATTATAACATTTCTGTGATTTACTACCTAAAGAATGCTTGAAAACTTTCAATTATTAATTTTAGAAGCTTTTTTGTTTCAGTTTTGTTCTTTTTTTTTTTGGTAGTGATACTGAGGCATTGTTTGTAACACTTAAGAAAAATATTAGTATTATTTATTACTACAATAAATTTCCTAAGCATTTACATATTCTTTGTGATGATACCACAGCATACTAATTTTATACATGACTGATATAACAGAGAATTGTAGATGCCAGCATTGGTTAAGGTTTTTTGTTGGTTGATATGTTTTCCCTTTGGATATAATTTTCTTTGATATTTAAAAGCTTTGTATAAAAAAGCATTGAGTGAGATTTTTTGGCTGTCAATGGGGACCTGTTACAAAAGCCATTGATCTTTCCTATTGCAATGCACAGCCTTATTTGATTCAGTGTTTTTTAATATCTAGGGAGCACTAGCACACAGAGTATAGAAGTAGACATGAAAGGTTAGCGATTTGCCTTTACAAGACATGCCCAGCTTAATCTGTTGTACTAATGCCTTTCAATGAAACACACTGTACCGTGAGAAACTTAAAGCCACATTTTCGTAATGCAACCTCATTAAAATTCAAAGGAACGCTAATGTTGGAGTTATAGAGAGAGGACTGGACAAAGCTTGAGGTCAATAAATTCTGAATTACTTCAAAAGATAGTTGGTATCAACAGATTTGTGTACGTGTGCCACTTTTCCCACCATAACTGAAGAATATGAAAGACTTTTTGTATTCAAGTCAGATAGGTATCAAATTATATGCACTCATAGATAGAAAAGCAACTGTCATGAGTTGCATTGACAATATCATTTGTCACCAGTGGCGTTGTGCATAGCTCATTTACATTTGGCATCACAGTTAAAATAGTTTCTGTACCAGTCTTCTCTATGGTCTAAAAACATTGACCCAATGAGTCATTTTAGAAATAATCAGCATCATACCCTGTTTATTATTTCCAATGGTATATGGCAAACTATGATTTAAAATGGTGTAGAGTTTTATTATTACCGTTAGCATGGAATATTATAGTATATTGAAACATATGGCTCATTGGAACAATGCAGACCAACTACTGCATAACATTATTGCATTTTGGAACTTCAAATAACCATACTGAACTGTGCAAATTGCCTACAGCTTGTCTAACTCATATAGCTGAGAATGCAGCCTTGGTATTAACAACAGGTTTCCTATGAGAGGACGCTTTTGCTGCAGGTATAAGGTATCTGTGTGTATATGTGTGTGCGTGTGTATATGTAAAGAGACAGAACAAAGAAGCAAAAGCAAAATGAAATAGAGAAAAGGGAAATAAGGAAAAAGATACATTTTTGGTTCCTTACTGAAAATACCTTGCTCTCCACAGAGCGATTTAGCCTAGCAAGCACAACATTATATTTTTCTTTCAGAAAATACTGCTGCTACACCATCAGGACCCCTAGGTGTTATAGCTATTTTCAAAGAATTGAGGTGTGGATATTTTTACCCCTTCATATTTACCCAGGTTTCTTTATGATCAAAGGCATTTCCTTATTTCTAAAATTACCTGTTGGGGTCACAGGTGCATTAAATAGGCTTTATAGAGGTATTAGTTACAGTGTTGAGGTAGGACTTGGCACGTAATTTGGGGCTTGACAAATGGCAGTAATTACTACTGTTTACCCTTCAGACTTCTCACAGTGTTCAAGAAAAAGTATAATTTTATAGTAAGAACAACATAATAATCATAACATTCACAATCAATATTTATTTAGCTTGACATGAAAAATAAATGATTAAGTCATATATATATCTATATATATATATAGTTAATTAACAAGACCCACAAGGCAAGGATTATTGCAAATATCTTATTAGCAAGGGGTTACCTGGTGGCTCAGATGGTAAAGAATGTGCCTGCAGTACGGGAGGCCAAAGTTCAATCCTTGGGTTGAGAAGATCCCCTGGAAAAGGGAATGGGTACTCACTCTGCTATTCTTTCCTGGAGAATCCAATGGACAGAGGAGCCTGACAGGCTACAGCCCATGGGTTTGCAAGGCAGAGATTATTACAAATAATATATTAGTAAAAACTGGATATATTACTACTAAGGAAACTGAGGCACAGAGATTAAAACCTAATAAATTATGGGAATGTTTATTTAAATGTCAAAAAATAATTTGTACTACCATGTCCTTTAATTCATGTTCAATTAGTTTTAATGTACTATATTAATTTTAATTTAATCTTGTAGAGGTGCTCACATCAATCTCTACCTGAAAGCCCTTTCATTTCTACTATCAATTCTGCACACATGCCCCTAGTGAGTTATTTCCATACACTCATCATTCTGTAGGGGCTGACTAGCTACTTTTACCGCCTTCTGTTGTTCCAGATTCTTACTCTCACACTATTAATGGATTTATCTTCCTAAAGTCACTACTTTTGGCTGACATCCTAAAACTGGCCAAGGTAAGTGCAACTTGTAACTTGGATGCTTGCTGGTAGCACTGTAAGTCCAACAGGCATAGCCTTTAAAGTCTTATTTAGGAAACATAAGTCAGAGTCCCCAACTAATTCTTGTGTGTCAAAGAGAACTTCAGCAACTAGGAATGTACCACGGTGTAGTTTTCCTAATACACAGTAAAGCTTGTGGCATGACTGCATTCATCATATTATCAATATGACTCAAGTGACTGCTTATAAAGGTCCTGAGGGCTTGAATGAATTTTTAATATAAGGACTTCAGTACTGATACTATGAGAAACTCATTTGCCCCTTAGTGTTGATGATGATACTGAGAAGGCTTATATCTCTTTTGAACATAGATTGTTTCAAAGACATATTTTTTGCATTCTCAATTTCCATTTTGTATTTTGTCTTATAAACCTGTTTTTTTCTGTATCATTTTCCCTCAATCTGGAATCTACTCCTTTTTTTCTTCTTTAACTTAAAGTACCAATTCTCAAAAATATATCACTTAATCTGAAGGTACCAATGTTTAGAAACACATTTTTAACTGATATTTGGATGAAGTGAAGGAGAATATATGCTATAGCTACTCTTGGCAATCACATAAATTTTAAAATTAGACATCATTTAACAAAGTTTGTCAGACATTTTCCACCATCTGGGCATTTCACCATAACCTCTGGCTGCTTACTATAAACTTGACATCCCCCTTCATATAATTTCTTCTTTTCCAAAAGCCTCTTAGTTCAGTTCAGTTCAATAACTCAGTCATGTCTGACTCTTTGGAGTCCACCCCATGGACTGCAGCATGCCAAGCCTCCCTTTCCATCACCAAATCTCGGGGTTTACTGAAACTCACGTCCACTGAATGGGTGATGCCATCTAACTATCTCATCCTCTGTTGTGCCCTTCTCTTCCTGCCTTCAATCTTTCCCAGCATCAAGGTCTTTTCCAGTGAGTCAGTTCTTCACATCAGATGACCAAAGGATTGGAGTTTCAGCTTCAGCATCAGTCCTTTCAATGAGTAAAGTGAAGTGAAGTCGCTCAGTCATGTCCGACCCTCAGCGACCCCATGGATTGCAGCCTTCCAGGTATTCAGGACTAATTTCCTTTAGGATGGACTGGTTGGATCTCCTCGCAGTCCAAGACTTTCAAGAGTCTTCTCCAACACCACAGTTCAAAGCATCAATTCTTCAGTGTTCAGTCCAATTCTCAATTCATACATGACCACAGGAAAAACCAGAGCTTTGACTAGTCAGAGCTTTGTTTGCAAAATAATGTCTTTGCTTTTTCTATATGCTGTCTAAGTTGGTCATAACTTTACTTCCAAGGAGTAAGCATCTGTTAATTTCATGGCTGCAGTCACCATCTGCAGTGATTTTGGAGCCCAAAATAACAAAGTCTGTAACTGTTTCTGCTATTTCACCATCTATTTGCCATGAAGTGATGGGACCAAATGCCATGATCTTTGTTTTTGAATGTTGAGTTTTAAGCCAACTTTTTCACTCCCATCTTTCACTTTCATCAAGAGGCTTTTTAGCTCCTCTTCACTTTTTGCCATAAGGGTGGTGTCATCTGCATATCTGAGGATGTGGATATTTGTCCTGGCAATCTTGATTGCAGCTTGTTCTTCCTGCAGCCCGGCATTTCTCATAATGTACTCTGCATATAAGTTAAATAAGCAGGGTGACAATATACAGCCTTTACTTGGAACCAGTCTGTTGTGCCATGTCCAGTTCTAACTGTTGCTTCCTGACCTGCATACAGGTTTCTCAAGAGGCGGGTCAGGTACTCTGGTATTGCCATCTCTTTCAGAATTTTCCACAGTCAAAGGCTTTGGGATAGTCAATAAAGCAGAAATAGATGTTTTTCTGGAACTCTGTTGCTTTTTTGATGATCCAGTTGATGTTGGCAATTTGATCTCTGGTTCCTCTGCTTTTTCTAAAACCAGCTTGAACATCTGGAAGTTCATGGTTCAAGGACTGTTGAAGCCTGGCTTGGAGAATTTTGAGCATGACTTTACTAGTGTGTGAGATGAGTGCAATTGTGCGGTAGTTTGAGCATTCTTTGGCATTGTCTTTCTTTGTGATTGGAATGAAAACTGACCTTTTCTAGTCTTGTGGTCACTGCTGAGTTTTTCAAATTTGCTGGCATATTGAGTGCAGCACTTTCACAGCATCATCTTTTAGTATTTGAAATAGCTCAACTGGAATTCCATCCCCTCCACTAGCTTTGATCGTCTTGATGTTTCCTAAGGCCCACTTGACTTTGCATTCCAGGATGTCTGACTCTAGGTGAGTGATCATACCATCGTGATTATCTTGGTTGTGAAGATCTTTCTTGTATAGTTCTTCCCTGTATTCTTGCCACTTCTTCTCAATATCTTCTGCTTCTGTTAGGTTCATATCATTTTTGTCCTTTACTGTGCCCATCTTTGCATGAAATATTCCCTTGGTACCTTTAATTTTCCTGAAGAGATCTTTAGTCTTTCCCATTCAATTGGATTCTTCTATTCCTCTATTTCTTTGCACTGGTCACTGAGGAAGGCTTTCTTGTCTCTCTTTGCTATTCTTTGGAACTCTGCATTCAAATGGGTATATCTTTGCTTTTCTCCTTTGCTTTTCACTTCTCTTCTTTTCACAGCTATTTGTAAGGCCTCCTCAGATAGCCATTTTGCTTTTTTGCATTTCTTCTCAGGGATGGGCTTGATCCCTGTCTCCTTTACCATGCCACAAACCTCCACTTGTAGATCTTCAGTCACTCTATCAATCTAATCTGGGAATCTGTTTTTTATTTCCACTGTTTAATCATAAGGGATTTGATTTCATTCAAACCTGAATGGTGTAGTGATTTTCCCCACTTTCTTCAAATTACATCTGAATTTGGCAATAAGAAGTTCACGATCTGAGCCACAGTCAGCTCCCGGTCTTGTTTTTGCTGACCATATAGAACTTTTCCATTTTTGGCTGCAAAGAATATAATCAATCTGATTTCAGTATTGATCATCTGGTGATGTCCATGTATATAGTATTCTCTTGAATTGTTTGAAGAGGCTGTTAGACCAGTGCGTTCTCTTGACAAAACTCTATTAGCCATTGCCCTGCTTCATTTTGTACTCCAAGGCCAAATTTGCCTGTTATTCCAGATGTTTCTTGACTTCCTCCTTTTGCATTCCAGTCCCCTATAATGAAAAGGACATTTTGGGGGGATGTTAGTTCTAGAAGTCTTGTAGGTCTTCGTAGAACAGTCCAACTTCATTTTCTTCAGCATTAGTGGTTGGGGCATAGATTTGGATTACTCTGATATTGAATGGTTTTGCTTTGGAAACGAACAGAGATCATCCTGTCAATTTTGAGATTGCATCCAAGTACTGCATTTCAGTGGAGAAGGCAATGGCATCCCACTGCAGTACTCTTGCCTGGAAAATCTCATGGAAGGAGGAGCCTGGTGGGCTGCAGTCCATGGGGTTGCAGAGTCAGACATGACTGAAGTGACTTAGTAGCATCACTGCATTTTGGACTCTTGTTGACTATGATGGCTACTCCATTTCTTCTAAGGGATTCTTGACCACAGTAGTAGAAACAGGCCCCTTGGAAAACATCAAATTCTTTCTACATATTTAAACAAAGCATTTTCTTCATTCAATAGGTTCAAATTAGGAGCCAACAATCTCCATTTTTAACTGAGGTGTCAGAAGTTATTCCTGGCTTTAGCCTGCTCTTTGACATAATTATCAAAACCTCCTGTTTTTCTCTCAGAAGGTTCTCAGTTTGGAAGATGCATTATACGGTTGTCCTAAATTAACATATATTCCTGGTAATTCTGAAATAACCGGTCCTTGAACCACACTCTGCTCTACTGAGTTACCACTTTTTTTCCTCAAATGAGGCAATACGTGGCTATCTTAAGAAATGTGCGTGCGTGCTCAGTTGCTTCAGTTGTGCCCAACTTTTTGGGACTGTGGCCAGCCAGGCTCCTCTGTCCATGGGATTCTCCAAGCAAGAACACTGCAGTGGGTTGCTATTTCCTCCTCCAGCGCATCTTCCTAATCCAAGGATCAAGTCTTCATCTCCTGCAGCTTCTGCATTGGCAGGCAAAATTTTTACCACTAAGCCACCCGGGAAGCCCCATCTTAAGAAACAGGAAATACAAATAAGGAGTTCAAAATATGTTCTCTAGCTCACTACCATTTTGCGTACATCTTTGTATTTCACTTTTTCTTATACTTTTGTAAGCCTTCATGTCTGCAAAGGGTTTTACAAATTGGAAAGTCATTACCATTATCTAGGGTCATAAGGCTGGATGGAAATGATAACATCTAAACCTCAGGTGAAGATGCCATTTGTAAGGTCGGACGGGGTGGGGGGCATGATGGGCTGCCCCTTCTCTCCCTCCCACCTGCAAGAAGGCCCCCAATGACAGCACACTTCACTGGTTGCCATGACGAGCCGCCCCTCCTCTCTCCCGCTGGCCTCCAGATCTCGGGGACCAGTGACAGCACACTTCACCGCCAAAGCCGCCTGGCCCCAGCCGCATAGATAAACCTATTGGCCCGCGCCGCCACAAACCGGCAACCTATCCAAACCCCTTCCACTAACCTGGCCATCCCCCCGCAGCATGCATATATATATATATATATATATATAAACAAACTTCTAGCATGGTCCAGCGCGCGGACTTCCTGGACCTGCCTCCTTTGGGTCTGGGAACCACGCCTAGGATCGGTTCCCCAGTAAAGCCTGTTAAAAACTCTTTTGGGGTCCTGGTCATCTTTATCTAACACCATCTTCACTGTCTCTAGGTGTGTGAAACATGGGTGTCCAGAGATAATCTTCATGGCTATGAGTGGACACTTAAATTTCAAATGATCTTTAATTATGTGTTAACAGCATATTGCAACATATGTGTTAACTCATGTGTTCAGAAGGAACTAACTTATATTACCACGTATCTTCTCCAATTTGTTACTTGATCGTAAAAAGTGAAAATTCAAATTTAAAAGCTAAACATAATTTGAAAGTTTCTAAGATTAATCCCTCCTCCTTCAGTGATTGCAGGGAAAAGAAATTTACATACATGGGAAGTGTATCATAGTCTTTTATCAAACATCTTGCCATGGGTTTTTATATTAATTGAATGATGTGGTTAATATACTTCCAGTAAAGCTGTCATGGCCTACAAAAGTGATAATGAACCTTGGGGGATAATGCTGATGTTGGTATAATTTTTCAGTGATGTGTGGAGTGAGGAAAATCATCATTTTAAGTGGTATTTTCATAAGTCTTTATAGAATCTGCACATTTTTATTAAAAAGTCTGTTTTTATGATTTGTTCCAATAAATTTCAACAAATATCTCTTCTTACAGAAGCTTAGATTAAAATTTTACCTGTGAAGACTGAGAAAGCACTGATTGGAAAAATATTTCATAGTGCTTCTAAGTAGGAATTCACCATTTGCAACCTCACAAGAGTAAGGCTGGTCCTTTTATGGAGGTGCATAGTTACGGAACATGTCGTTGCATAAATACTGAATACCCGGCGGGTAATGTCACAATTTACTGCCTTGCTTTTCCTCTGGAGTTCATTTCAATGCTTACGACAACACTGATTTGCTGCCTTGTGCCTGGCCTGTATCTACCTTCAGCTGCTGATCTGTGGGTTAATGACACCCAGGGGAAATCTGGCCTGCTAAATGTGTTTAGTCCTTTATATTCTTACATCCACTGGAAATCATTATTGGCATTTTCAATTTATTTATTAGGCAAACCTTTAATGCCAACCTACAAGTTTAGGTAGAATATCTTATGTAAATCATCTCTACAGCCATGCTTTGAATCACATGACCACAGAAGGACATACTGTTTGTACACAACAAAGCACAGATGTTTACCATATTGATAGTTTTCATAATAGCTGAGACATAAATATCCATACCGTGTTGTATTCAAATAAGAAATAAATATAATTCCAGAAGTTCAACTAGGACTTTTTTTGCAGTATTCATGAGATAGTGAAGTATTATGTAGAGAGAACTGATTTTGAAACAAATCCTGAATTCTTTGTTTAGGTGTATAATTTTCTCAAGATACATTTTTCTACATCTAAAATGTAGAGTATTACAAGCACTACAAAATTTTATGACAGCCCTGTATCCACTCTGTCCAAAAAAAAAAAAAAAAGGAAGAAGAAGAAGAAAGAAGTCTGAACATTCTAGAAATAGATCTAACTTCTCAGATCCCTTGACTCCATTAACAAAGCCCAGTGTGAGCTGCGTGTGTTAAGTTGAAGACTGCTTTCCTACTGGTAATCCATAGAGATCAAGAGGAGACCCTTACATGCTTAGGGTAAGACTATCCTTATCCAGTGACTGAACTTCTATTTATGGTGATTAAAGAGATTATTAGACTGTTAATATCACCCCCTACTTCCCAGGTGGCACTAGTGGTAAAGAACCCGCCTACCAATACAGGAGACATAAAAGACCAGGGTTCAATCCCTGGGTCAAGAAGATCCCCTGGAGGATGAAATGGCAACCCACTCCAGTATTCCTGCTGGGAGAATCCCAGGGACAGAGGAGCCTGGTGGGCTACCATCCATGGGGTCACAAAAAGTTGAACAGAACTGAAATGACTTAGCAGAGTAAAGAGCACCACCCTCAGACCCTCAATACCAATTCTCATCAGCATGAGAGCTGCCTTACATTCATCTGGAGTTACATAATTCATGCCTTTGATGGCCTGTTTGCATCAATCACCAAATTAGATCCTAGATTCCCAAATCGCCTATCTTATACATTTTAACTTCTGTATATTTAGGTACATCTATTCCTATTTCTCCCTCTACCGCAAACTCTAAAATTCTTCTACTCTGTCTTCTGGAAATCAAAGCCCATTATCAGTAAAATCTGTTGTAACATCACATTAGTATACAAAGCAGCTGTGGGATAGCCTATGTAACTGAAAATGCTATTGTCTCTCTACGAAGTTTTAAAATAACTTCATTTTTGGTCTCTTATCATAATATATGTGATTTGTTTTTTGAATTATTGTGATTGTCCCTTAACATGTCTCTTGTCTTCAATTAGTATTTCCCAAAATGCAGTTAATTCTCTCCATCTTCACTGCTACCACCATATCCAAATCTCCATGAGTTCTTATCTGGAAATAGTATCTTGCCTCCAAGAAATAGTGTAATAGGACACCTACTGGGCTTATTCTTTGTGTGTTTGCCTTCCTTGGTTTACTTATAACAGAGCACATCATATTTCTTTTAAAATGTAAGTATATCCAGGTCATTCTGTCACAAATCCTCTCTATCAGAAAACAGTCCAAACATCTTTCATGGCCTTGCAGGTCCTTCTTCCTCTGGCTTCCACCTGCCACTCTGCCTCACCTCATCTTATTCTGCTCCTTTGTCCCCTAGTCCTCTCCACACAGTCCTATAGTTGCTATTTGAACATGCCAGACATGTTCTGTGTCTCCAGGTCTTTGCATAGTTTCTTCCTGAGGTCCTTTGGGATATGCCTATGGCTCTCTTCCTCATCTGCTTCAAGGCTTTGCTCGAGTGTCTCCTCAGTAAGGTCTGCCCTGAGCACACTGCTAAAATTCTAGCTTCCCCTCCCATTAGTGGTTCCCCTCTCTCTGCTCTAGATTCTGTAATGCTTGTAACCTTTCAATTATATCATTGACTTACTTATCTTATATATATCTACTTTCCACTAAACCTGATGTAAACTCCATTAAGGTTGGAAATTTGGCCTATTTTGTTTATTGATACATTTGGTATATAATATTAGATTACTACTAATAACTCAATAAGCATGTAGTGAATAAATTATCAGATAAATGAAATTTCTACCCATGTCAAACTCTTACACCTTATAGACAACACAAAATCAACTCCTTTAGATTTTATTCCTTAAAATAATTTTATTCTCAATACCTTAACATACATAATTTTCTTTTTAAATTCTTGGGATTGTCTCTCAGCTCATTTTTAGTCCTTCAGTAGTATCTCCTTTCAACCCATTCTTTTCATGGCTAGAGAATGATCTTTTAAAAATTCAACTCTGTTAGGTTGTTCTTCTACTTAAAATCATTTATTTATTTATTTTTCTAATATAAATTTATTTATTTTAATTGGAGGTTAATTATTTTACAATATTGTATTGGTTTTGCCATACATCAACATGAATCTGCCACAGGTATACACATGTTCATTTACTGTTGTTCATGATTGCCCACTGAGTAGAATGTAGATCCTCAGAAAGGCAAATTAGGCTTTTAAACCTGCAACCCTGCCACCTCTATACCTTCATCTCTTCCCAGGCTCCTGTCCTCTTACAGATCTCCTACTGTGATCATNCATGTTCATTTACTGTTGTTCATGATTGCCCACTGAGTAGAATGTAGATCCTCAGAAAGGCAAATTAGGCTTTTAAACCTGCAACCCTGCCACCTCTATAGCTTCATCTCTTCCCAGGCTCCTGTCCTCTTACAGATCTCCTACTGTGATCATTATAAGCTGTATTCATATCTCCCACATACTGATTTGTGCCTTGATTATATTCTCTGCAGCCAAAGATGGAGAAGCACTATACAGTCAATAAAAACAAGACCAGGAGCTGACTGTGGCTCAGATCATGAACTCCTTATTACCAAATTCAGACTTAANACTGATGCTAAAGCTGAAACTCCAGTACTTTGGCCACCTCATGTGAAGATTTGACTCATTGAAAAAGACTTTGATTCTGGGAGGGTTTGGGGGCAGGAGGAGAAGGGGATGACAGAGGATGAGATGGCTGGATGGCATCACTGACTCAATGGACGTGAGTTTGAGTGAACTCCGGGAGTCGGTGATGGACAGGGAGGCCTGATGTGCTGTGATTCATGGGGTCACAAAGAGTCGGACGTGACTCAGTGACTGAACTGAACTGAACTGAACTGATGATGGTAGAGATTTTTTTCCTTATAATTTATTGCTCAGTTAGAATCTAAAGCATCAGTGATTTCCTTAGTTCATTTTTTACTTCATTCATGATTTCAATAACAGTAGGGTTAAAGCGCCTCCCTGAAATGCACGAGATCTGGGTTCAGTTCCTGGGTCAGGAAGATCCCCTGCAGAAGGAAGTGGCAACCCACTCTGGTACTCTTGCCTGGAAAATCCCATGGAAGGAGGAGCCTGGTAAGCTACAGTCCATGTGGTTGCAAAGAGTCAGACACGACTGAGCAACTTCATTCATTCATTCATCCCACAGATTGGATGGTTTATAAACAGCAGAAATGTACTTGTCATTGTTCTGAGGACTGGAAGTTCGAGATCAGGAGTCCAGCATAGCTAGACATGGTTTTGCTTTGGAGTCAGAAGCTTCTAGCTATATTATCCTATGGTGGAAGGAGCTAGGAAGCTCTGTGGGATTTCTTTTATAATGTCACTATTCTCATTCATGAGAGCTCCACCCCATGACCTGATCTCCTCTTAGAGAACTCACCTATCAGTACTATCACCAGGGACTAGAATTTCAACATATGAACTTTGAGGGGACACAAGCATTCATAGAATATTTGGTGGAAAATTAAAAGTGACGCGCTACTTTTCTATATGTATCATATTCTCTTTCCTTCACGGTTTAGCATGTTTTAGTCCTTTTGCCTACAATGCTATCTTCTGCTTTCTTCACCTGGCTGGTAACTTTGGTTCTTTCAAATTTCAGCTCATGTGACAAACTCTCTCCAAGGGTTTGTTCATCCTGAATGTCTTGTCAATCTCTCATATGTCTTTTCATGGCATCTACCACTTCCTTCTCTGTAGTAAGAGTAAAATCACAATAGTACCATAATTAATCTGTTATTAATAGCTGGTTGACTATCTTTTCCACTGCAACCTGAGTTCTTTGAAAGTAGTAATAATGTTTCCTTCAGGTTATCCCAGCACAGAGCATCGTGATTGGTAAAAAATAATGAATTAAATAATGTCAAATTATACATTACATGTAAACAATGAAAATTGTTGCTTTTACCCTTGGAAGCTGTGGACAAGAGACTGGCAATGATCTGCCCAATTCATCAGCAGTATCGGAGGAAATTGGCCCCAGATCATTTGCATCCAGGCCAGTGATGGCGAAGAGGATGTTTCATGCTATTCCTTGTACTCCAAGAAGCTCACCGCACAGTTAGCACTTAACGTAGCACATTACATAGTGTGAGTCAAATAAAGATTGTCATCAGTGTGGCTGAGGTCTTGTTAAATGACCTCTTTTAGCCTCAACATAACCAGTAAAATTTGCCCAACAGGTAGAAATCTGTTTTTTGTATATTTTTATTTAAAAATGTTGATCTATTCTGTTACATGACAAGCAGTTGGAATATAAGTTGAAAGAGATGAGTAGAGTATATTTGACTGTTTGATTTCACTAGAGAATGCATCCATTCTGTCTCATTCATCTAAATGTTTCCAGGAATATGCAGAAGGCATGAAGATGATGTTAAAGATGTAACTTTGTAATTCAGAAGAATTTGCATCTCCTTAGAAAAGGACGTGAGTCTGAGTGAACTCCGAGAGACGGTAATGAACAGGGAGGCCTGGCGTGCTGCGATTCACGATTCACGGGGTTGCAAAGATTCGGACACGACTGAACGACTGAACTGAACTGAACTGAACCGAACTAGAAGGAAGACTCCAAACAGTGTCTTACAGAGGAGTAAGACACTGGGAGATGTCAGAGACGTAGACATAGCATTTAAAGTTGACGAGTCCAAAGACTCAACATAAAGATGCTCCAAGGAAGCAGCCTAAATGGCAAGAATGAGGAGGAATCAATCAGATGTTGAAAGTTATAAATAAAATTCAAAAATAGCANACACTGGGAGATGTCAGAGACGTAGACATAGCATTTAAAGTTGACGAGTCCAAAGACTCAACATAAAGATGCTCCAAGGAAGCAGCCTAAATGGCAAGAATGAGGAGGAATCAATCAGATGTTGAAAGTTATAAATAAAATTCAAAAATAGCAAGTCCTTTGGATGCAGGGCCCCCAAATGGAAATTTAAAGTTAAGAGGAAAATGTGACACTTTCAACTTATTGTTTGATTGAATATTTAATACAAGACAGTACAGTGTGTAAAAGTAATTATGTTGGTGCTAGGGGAAAGTGTTTAATACAGTTTATTTTCTAAATTAAAGTCTAGTTAGATTTGGTTGAACAATAGCTATTTTAACAGATCATGAAGGTAAATGGGAAATGAATGTGAAATTATGAAAAGGAGGGCACTGTGATCTAAATGAATAATTGAAAAATAATTCAGAGATTAGAAATTCAGAGATTATATAGAGAATGGGGGGTGGTTTATTATAATAGTCAAAAGGTGTGTAAAAGAAAATAGATAGATNTGCTCAGTTAGAATCTAAAGCATCAGTGATTTCCTTAGTTCATTTTTTACTTCATTCATGATTTCAATAACAGTAGGGTAAAGCGCCTCCCTGAAATGCACGAGATCTGGGTTCAGTTCCTGGGTCAGGAAGATCCCCTGCAGAAGGAAGTGGCAACCCACTCTGGTACTCTTGCCTGGAAAATCCCATGGAAGGAGGAGCCTGGTAAGCTACAGTCCATGTGGTTGCAAAGAGTCAGACACGACTGAGCAACTTCATTCATTCATTCATCCCACAGATTGGATGGTTTATAAACAGCAGAAATGTACTTGTCATTGTTCTGAGGACTGGAAGTTCGAGATCAGGAATCCAGCATAGCTAGACATGGTTTTGCTTTGGAGTCAGAAGCTTCTAGCTATATTATCCTATGGTGGAAGGAGCTAGGAAGCTCTGTGGGATTTCTTTTATAATGTCACTATTCTCATTCATGAGAGCTCCACCCCATGACCTGATCTCCTCTTAGAGAACTCACCTATCAGTACTATCACCAGGGACTAGAATTTCAACATATGAACTTTGAGGGGACACAAGCATTCATAGAATATTTGGTGGAAAATTAAAAGTGACGTGCTACTTTTCTATATGTATCATATTCTCTTTCCTTCACGGTTTAGCATGTTTTAGTCCTTTTGCCTACAATGCTATCTTCTGCTTTCTTCACCTGGCTGGTAACTTTGGTTCTTTCAAATTTCAGCTCATGTGACAAACTCTCTCCAAGGGTTTGTTCATCCTGAATGTCTTGTCAATCTCTCATATGTCTTTTCATGGCATCTACCACTTCCTTCTCTGTAGTAAGAGTAAAATCACAATAGTACCATAATTAATCTGTTATTAATAGCTGGTTGACTATCTTTTCCACTGCAACCTGAGTTCTTTGAAAGTAGTAATAATGTTTCCTTCAGGTTATCCCAGCACAGAGCATCGTGATTGGTAAAAAATAATGAATTAAATAATGTCAAATTATACATTACATGTAAACAATGAAAATTGTTGCTTTTACCCTTGGAAGCTGTGGACAAGAGACTGGCAATGATCTGCCCAATTCATCAGCAGTATCGGAGGAAATTGGCCCCAGATCATTTGCATCCAGGCCAGTGATGGCGAAGAGGATGTTTCATGCTATTCCTTGTACTCCAAGAAGCTCACCGCACAGTTAGCACTTAACGTAGCACATTACATAGTGTGAGTCAAATAAAGATTGTAATCAGTGTGGCTGAGGTCTTGTTAAATGACCTCTTTTAGCCTCAACATAACCAGTAAAATTTGCCCAACAGGTAGAAATCTGTTTTTTGTATATTTTTATTTAAAAATGTTGATCTATTCTGTTACATGACAAGCAGTTGGAATATAAGTTGAAAGAGATGAGTAGAGTATATTTGACTGTTTGATTTCACTAGAGAATGCATCCATTCTGTCTCATTCATCTAAATGTTTCCAGGAATATGCAGAAGGCATGAAGATGATGTTAAAGATGTAACTTTGTAATTCAGAAGAATTTGCATCTCCTTAGAAAAGGACGTGAGTCTGAGTGAACTCCGAGAGACGGTAATGAACAGGGAGGCCTGGCGTGCTGCGATTCACGATTCACGGGGTTGCAAAGATTCGGACACGACTGAACGACTGAACTGAACTGAACTGAACCGAACTAGAAGGAAGACTCCAAACAGTGTCTTACAGAGGAGTAAGACACTGGGAGATGTCAGAGACGTAGACATAGCATTTAAAGTTGACGAGTCCAAAGACTCAACATAAAGATGCTCCAAGGAAGCAGCCTAAATGGCAAGAATGAGGAGGAATCAATCAGATGTTGAAAGTTATAAATAAAATTCAAAAATAGCAAGTCCTTTGGATGCAGGGCCCCCAAATGGAAATTTAAAGTTAAGAGGAAAATGTGACACTTTCAACTTATTGTTTGATTGAATATTTAATACAAGACAGTACAGCGTGTAAAAGTAATTATGTTGGTGCTAGGGGAAAGTGTTTAATACAGTTTATTTTCTAAATTAAAGTCTAGTTAGATTTGGTTGAACAATAGCTATTTTAACAGATCATGAAGGTAAATGGGAAATGAATGTGAAATTATGAAAAGGAGGGCACTGTGATCTAAATGAATAATTGAAAAATAATTCAGAGATTAGAAATTCAGAGATTATATAGAGAATGGGGGGTGGTTTATTATAATAGTCAAAAGGTGTGTAAAAGAAAATAGATAGATGAGGTAAGTGTTGAAGTTGCAAAGACTGATCTGTGTTGATTGATATTCCATTAATATTTTCACATCAACTGAGTTCTTTTCAAATACCTGACAAGGTCGGAGGCTCCAATGCTCCTGTCTCAGTATTAGAACTGAGGCCAGGAAAAGCTTTCTTAGCTTTTTGAGTCTATTAACTAAAATGTGTCCTGAATCATATCACCCCAAATAATCAATTCCTATCAATTCCCACAACATTTGAGTATTACCTCATGTGGTAATAAATATTACCTTATATGGCAAAACTCATGATTAAATTAAGAATTTTGAGAGGAGTAGCTTATCTTGAATTATTCTTATAGGCAGTGAAAATAATTACATGTGTGATTACAAGTAGACAGTGGGGAATAAGACAGACACATAGGAGAGGATATAGACACACACAGAAGAGAAGGTGGTGCAGGATAGGGTACAGAGATGCAGCCATAAGCCAAGGAATGTTGACAATTGCAAAAACTAGAAGGGGCAAGGAACATACTCTCTGCTAGAGCTTCCAGGGACAGTTTGACTACTCTGCTGAAATTTTGACTTCAGATTTCTGCCTTCCAGGTAGAAACAGAATTCACTTCCATAGTTTTCTATCACCAAGTTTGTGGTGATTTGTCACAGCAGCCTTAGGAAATTAATATATAAGTAAAACATGTATTAGTTAGGTTAGAAGCCTCCCTTAGGTTAAAGGCTTAGAGACATAAGGAAATGTGTCATTTTGTTAAATGATGAATGAATATTATTGTGGCATTGTATTAATATTTATTAGGATATCTACTTGGCAAGAATATTACATAAATTCAAAGAGGAAATGAAAAGGGCTACTTGGACTGCAGGGGCTAATAGTCTGTGACCTTATCATTTAAACATCATCTGTAATTTTAAGTTAAAATATCTACCTACTTTTGGTGAGGTTCATTTTTCTTCCAAGTTTTTGTCTCCATTGTAGCCACCCCAGAAGTAGAGTGGAACTTCCCAAAATGCAGTTTAGATGTCAAGCCTGATGATGCTGCCCACACACCAACAGTGGATGGAAAGTTCCAATTTTTACATAATGAGACTTTCTAGGGAGAATAAGGCAGGTCCCTCAAGCAGATCAAAAGTTGCCCAAGAGAGAATACTGGCTTTAAGGGTTTTAGGATAATTAGGCAGTGTGTTCATGGTGAGGATTATGTGTGTAGCAGGGGCTTGTGTTGCTTGATTCTCCTGTCCTGATGGAAAGAAGAAGCCATCAGGATTTCTTATCATGTTGCCCAGATGCACAGCAGCAAGGGCAGAGGGAAGGAGGAATGAGACTTAAAAGTTGTCAGCAGTCAAATATCAAAAACTGGAGTGAGATTATTATAGTCTCCATAAGTGATTAAATGTAGTAAATATTAGTTGTTACTCTTTATTACTTTTTCTATAGAGGTTGGTTGGTTTTCTCTCTCCAGTTCATCCTCCTCTGTGTATTTTCCTCTATTCACCTCTGACTATGGATTAAGCTATTCACAGCCCGTGGCATTTTAATTAAGTAATTGCGACTGAGGCGATCTTGACTTTGCTTATAAGTGACAGGTATTGCTTCCCCAGAATTAGGAGTTCTTTGGCTTTCCTATGTTTACGTATCAGTGTTTACACTCGTACTCAAGCACTTATCAAAAACACAAGTAATCTAGTAATCTGTAATTATCTGGACAGCTAAAGCTTTCTGTCCTATCTTGAAAGTATAAATATGTACCTGATCAAGTGAGAGGTCTCTTGAGTGTAGGATTCCAATTTTATGTAATGATGTTCAGTCACTATCTGATGCCACTCTATTTTATCAGCCTCAGAAGGTACCCAAGGCATTTGCTATCTTCTGTAGTAGCTGTCCCATCAGACAAGTGATTTTATCTCACTGGGAAAGTAGAAATGAGGGAACCAACTCTGTATTCCTTAAAGATTGTGGAATTGTCTGATTTAGAATGAACTAGGTGGTTAGCCTATCCTGCTCACTGTAATGATGCTGCAAAGAAGAGAAAGTAGAATTTTGTCAAGAGAAATAAGTTAAACAGATTGCTCATGGAGTAGTTGCTGTAATTACGTGCTGTCCACATCAAAAATGAGTTTATGCATTGCATTTCATATCACTGTTCTTGTTCCTGTAAAAGCATTTTATTAACCTGAAAGCAAATAACTGACATGTTAATGCCCAACATCACAGTCAAATGGCATTTATAACAATACCCAGTAAATCTATGAAACTCTTCCTTACACTAACCTAATTAAATTGGAAGGTAACAGCAGCAATGTAATACAGGATGTCTATTAATTTCATCCATTTAGAGGCAAGGATACTTTCTAATTTTAGAACTGGCTCCAAATAAAATGTAAATAATCATGCAAGTAAATAGAGCTCATGTATATCACTTTATCCTCTAAAACATTTATTTTTATGGTAAAAATTGCATTGGAATATTATTCAATATCCAGATAAAGAAAGGATCAATAACATACTAAAAATTTTGTCTTTTCTCTTTTGTAAATCGTTGATCTGCCATTTTTGTCACTGTATAATCTTTATGTAGGCAAAGCCTCCATTTTTTTTCTTATAATCATATATATGTATTTATTTTATAGCATTCATATCTCCATTTTACTGATTTTTGAAGTTTATTACCAAGAATGTCTTGTTTCCAGAAGGAAAGTGAGAAAAGTTGAATACAGAAATCCACAGTGGATATTCAGAGGGCTTTATGATTACACATAACTGAAAGAAGAACCACAGAAATTTCATAAGCCAAACTAAAGGTGCTGGCCAATGAATGCATAGGCATTAATAGACACATATATTACAATTTGGTAGTCTGTAATGTAGACAGAATATTCCCACTTGCTTACCTTTTACCATATCTAAAACGATCACTTAAATTAAGTACTGGACTCTTCAATTATATTTTGTTTAAATATAAATACATTATGTAAGAGGAAAAACATTTTTAACAATATATTAAATATTCTAGATTTATATACTCAAAAGTTTTTCGAACAAGAAGGAAATTAACAATCATGTAGTTCTAATCTTGTATAAATCAGGAATGTGGCTTAGAAACTGGATAGCAAATAAAGGATGATGAGAAGAAGATACAAAGGGAGAGAGCACGCAGGAGAGAGAGGAGAGGGAGAAATGAGTGATAGGGAAAAACAGGAAATCGTGGTTCCTACCTCCAGGAAAGCATTCACATGCACACAGGCACTCACAGATATCTGCACAAAATTAAAGTGGTTCCTATAAACTCACAAACTGCAGATTAAAAGACTCTTAATTCCATAATCAGAAATCCAAATGATTCAAACATTTAAGAACTGTATGATAATTTGAAGGGTATGAGCCATTTTCCTACCTATTCAAATCCCTTATTTCAACATCCAGGATTCTCTATCATCTGTCCTGATTTTTATGCCTGATCCTAAGTGTGACTGCATAAGACTTCTTTTTGATTAAAAAAAAATTTTTAAAGAACATTTCTCTTTCTCATTATATTACTACTACTACTCATTTTATTGCTATTTTTAACCTGAAAGTTTCTCAGCCTCTAGAGTACCTGATTATAATTGTTGCCCAGTAAATAATCAGTAATCAGATAAATTAATAAATATATAATAAAGCCATATCAGAGATTACTTTAAACTATTAAATTTTCAGATCTATTTCTAAGTCACTTTGGGTTAGAATATTTGAACATGAGTTTAAACTCTGCTGTCTTTCACTGCATTACCAAACAATCTAACTTCTTGAGACTTCTGTTTTCTCATCTGTAAACTGTATATAATTATTTAATGTATTATTTTAATAAAAAGAAAGATAACATTTAAGAGGCATATTTTAAATTGAAAATTTCTGATTTACAGTGTTAATGGTGTTTATCCCCTTTTATTACAGAGGTCATAATTGGGGCAGCCTGCATGTTGGGCAATTTTAGCATATTTTGATTTGTTTTGCATCATCATACTCAACACCTCAGTAAGTTTAACGAACAGTTAAGAACTGGAATATCTTACATAAAAATATCTATTTTAATATCTTTAAAAAAAGAGGATGATGTTTGAAAACATTTTGGGAAGGAAAGCAATATATATATTTACATATATATTTAAATGTATATATATGTATAACATATATGTGTGTGTATATATATATTCTACTTGTAGTCACTACAGTACATTTTATATTTGAATTTGCAAATTTCATTCACATATGGTTACAGAAACTTAAAAAGTAACCCCCAAACTTCGTCCCTCTTGATCTCTTAACTACTCTTTCAGTTTGGTCTGATTGACTCATGCACAGCATCATGTTCCTTGTAGATTTTTGACTCTGCAACATCTCTTTTCTGTACTAAGTTTCCTAGTACTTGCATGTTCAGTTCCTAAGTTGTGTTTGACTCTTTGTGACCCCATGGATTGCAGCCCACCAGGTTCTTCTGTCCATGGGATTTTCCAGGCAAGGATGCTGGAGTGGGGTGCCATTTCCTTCTCCAGGGCATCTTTCTGACCCAGGGATTAAACACACATGTCCTGTGTCTCCTGCAGTGGTAGGAGGATTCTTTATAACTGAGCCACCACAGGTGCCAAATACGTTTGTTTAATGTGAATCTGATTTGATTTGAAGGCCTCAAGGAGACAATGTGTCTGCTATAAAACCCTGCTCAGGCAGGGAATTCTGCTAGCTGTAGCTTCATCTTGGCTTTCTGTCTCAGCTTCATTATTAATTTTATTTTTATATTGGAGGATAATTGCTTTACAATGTTGTGGTTTCTGCCATACATTACTGTGAAACAATCATAATTATATATATATATATATAAGTGCCAAATGGACATCTGACCTTCCTCTTGAGAAATCTGTATGCAGGTCAGGAAGCAACAGTTAGAACTGGACATGGCACAATGGACTGGTTCCAAATAGGAAAAGGAGTACGTCAAGGCTGTATATTGTCACCTTGCTTATTTAACTTATATGCAGAGTACATCATGAGAAACTCTGGACTGGAAGAAGCACAAGCTGGAATCAAGATTGCTGGGAGAAATATCAATAATCTCAGATATGCAGATGACACCACCCTTATGGCAGAAAGTGAAGAGGAGCTAAAGGGCCTCTTGATGAAGGTGAAAGAGGAGAGTGAAAAAGTTGGCTTAAAGCTCAACATTCAGAAAACTCAGATCATGGCATCCGGTCCCATCGCTTCATGGAAAATAGATGGGGAAACAGTGGAAACAGTGTCAGACTTTATTTTGGGGGGCTCCAAAATCACTTCAGATGGTGACTGCAGCCATGAAATTAAAAGACGCTTACTCCTTGGAAGGAAAGTCATGACCAATCCAGATAGCATATTCAAAAACAGAGACATTACTTTGCCGACTAAGGCCCGTCTAGTCAAGGCTATGGTTTTTCCAATAGTCATGTATGGATGTAAGAGTTGGACTGTGAAGAAGTANGCATATTCAAAAACAGAGACATTACTTTGCCGACTAAGGCCCGTCTAGTCAAGGCTATGGTTTTTCCAATAGTCATGTATGGATGTAAGAGTTGGACTGTGAAGAAGTATGAACGCCGAAGAATTGATGCTTTTGAACTGTGGTTTTGGAGAAGACTCTTGAGAGTCCCTTGGACTGCAAGGAGATCCAACCAGTCCATCCTAAAGGAGATCAGCCCTGGGATTTCTTTAGAAGGAATGATGGTAAAGCTGAAACTCCAGTACTTTGGCCACCTCATGCAAAGAGTTGACTCATTGTTAAAGTCTCTGATGCTGAGAGGGGTTGGGAGCAGGAGGAGAAGGGGACGACAGAGGATGAGATGGCTGGATGGCATCACTGACTCGATGGACGTGAGTCTGAGTGAACTAGGGGAGTTGGTGATGGACAGGGAGGCCTGGCGTGCTGCGATTCACAGGGTTGCAAAGAGTCGGACAGGACTGAGCAACTGAACTGAACTGAAGTGCTACGTGAAGTCGCTCAGTCGTGACCGACTCTTTGCGGCACCATGGACTGTAGCCTACCAGGCTCTTCCGTCTATGGGATTTTCCAGGCAAGAATACTGGAGTGGGTTTNTGAGCAACTGAACTGAACTGAAGTGCTACGTGAAGTCGCTCAGTCGTGACCAACTCTTTGCGGCACCATGGACTGTAGCCTACCAGGCTCTTCCGTCTATGGGATTTTCCAGGCAAGAATACTGAAGTGGGTTTCCATTTCCTTATCCAGGGGATCTTCCCAACCCAGGGATTGAACCTGGGTCTCCCAGATTGTAGGCAGATGCTTTACTATCTGAACCGCCAGGGAAGTCCCTATGTATATAAATACATTCTTACCCTCTTGTGTCTCCCTCCCTAGCCATCCTACCCCTCCAGGTCTCCACAGAGCACCTAGATATTCAGGCCTGGCTCCCTGTGTTATACAGCAGCTTTATGGTAGTTATCTGTTTTACACATGAGAGTGTATATATGCCAATGCTACTTTCTCAATTTGTCCTACCTTGCATCTTCATCTGTCCCACAGTGTCCACCAATGCATCTTCATCTCCATTTATTCTCTGTAAATAAGTTCAACAATACTAGATTCCATATACATGTGTTAATATTCATTCTGTTAATCTAATTCATTCTGTTCATTATATTGCAAATATCACTGCAAAATATAGTGCTTAATTTCCAAAAATTTGTCATGCAATGCTAATAATAGTTATTGAATTTAATAGCAGTTGATACTTAAAATTATTCTATGTAATATCAAAGACACTGCTTTTTAATTGTTGGTTTCTGTCATATTTGGACCCAGCAGACCATACAATATCATCAAAACATCATTGTTCAGGTCAGTTTCCTCTGTGTAGGTACAATTCTCAGTAAGATACTCTCCATCTGAGTCCCAGAAGGCATCAGGCTTACAGTCTTTCAGATTTCAATTTCCAAGGGGAATAATATGTCATTTTTCTGTTATCTCAAAGGGTTATCGTGAGGATTAAAATACNGGTTTCTGTCATATTTGGACCCAGCAGACCATACAATATCATCAAAACATCATTGTTCAGTTCAGTTTCCTCTGTGTAGGTACAATTCTCAGTAAGATACTCTCCATCTGAGTCCTAGAAGGCATCAGGCTTACAGTCTTTCAGATTTCAATTTCCAAGGGGAATAATTTGTCATTTTTCTGTTATCTCAAAGGGTTATCATGAGGATTAAAACATTGAATGAACGAAAAACACTTAGAAAAGAGCCTGGCACCTAATAAGTATACATTTGTCATTATCACCACTCTAGCAAAAATTCTGGGCCTCAATGATACTGGCCTGAGAGGAACTGCATGTATCTATCTATGTACATGTGTTTTTATGAATTGAATTTTAACTCGGTTACTGAGGAATAGGATCCAGCATCCCAAGACATTATGGAATAGGAGAAGAGGGAAAATTGGAAACGAGAGTTATCTTGTTAATAAAGAGGAGGATAGGAGGTCATGCAGGAAAAAATTACATAAGTATATGTCAAACCTGCAGTAAGGAGAGGAAAATAATTAAAGCATTTGTGTAATCCTTAAAAAAGTTCCTAAATTCAAGAGAAACTTATTCTCTTTGTGAAGTATTGACATAAACAGTAATGTTTATAGATGTCTATTTATGCTACCACTTTTGAAGCAATATTGTATTTCCTTTCCTGCTATTCCACTTTAAGAAGACCATCATTACATTTGCAGGTAATGAGATTTCAGGGAATCCCATTATCTTTTGGCAGTCAAAATGAGATATACATTTCATCACCATCTTAAATCTGGGGAAAGCTAATGGCTAGATCCTGACCTTTTGTGCTTGATGTGAAGATATGCAACATCCTTTACACACATGGATTAGTATTTTGGGAATATATTGAATGGTAGCAAGAGTCAGAACACATACTTTACAGGTCTGTTAGGTGCAGAATTATGTTATGATTCAATAGTGATTTATGAAACAGAAACAAAAACTTCCCTAATGGAAGAGCTGTACTTAGACAGGCATTAACTGTCTTATTTTTCTGCAGATACTAGAAAATGTTATATTTGTATAAAGCAAGCATTTGACAGAAATATTGATTCCGAACCCATCATTAGGGTGGCCAAAATAAGCAATGTAAAAGCACCTTGTATCTATTTTAAAGTGTGGTTTAAATTGTTAAGTGAATTTCTGTTTGCCATCATGAGAAATGAGTAGCTTTTTATGGATCTTGAATAATAATGATAGAAATTTACTTAAATTTATTTTAACACTTTAACTCATATTTATATGTCACTTTTACTGTTCAAGGTTGATATCAAATTTGAGCCTAGTTATTTCCATTTTATTAAAATAAACATATTACCAGGTACACACAATCAAAAATGTGTAATGGTTTAAGAAGACAATTGATACAATTGTCTGGTTGATGTTAAGATATAAGTTGTAAGCAAATAAAGCTTTTTTAAACATCAAAATAGCATCCTGTTTTTGATTTCTATTTCAAGTTGCATAAGGAAAATAAAAGGTCTATTTTATCCTTTCTGATAAGCACAAATTTTGGTGATGATATGCTTGTATATTACAGAAATGTAATTAGTTACAGATTCTCTTTGATTAGGACTTGTTTTATTAAAAATACTATTTCATTTTTCATATGTTCTGAATTATTTTCAAGTATGTAACATACTATTCTAAATGTATGTAAATCTTCTCCAAAGGCAAGTTGAACCATGTTTTAAATCACTGAAATAAAAATTTTCACCATTAACTCCCACCAAGTCTAACATTTGGACACTCAGCATAAAGCATTTTGATTAACAATTAGTAGATCTCTTATATCTGCTGGTCTTAAGCAGAGTAACAGCTTTCACATAGGTCTATAGTTCTTTATAGATTATAAAACATTTTTATATCCATATTTTCTCCAGCACCTGTGTCAGATCTATGAAACTAAGGAAGCATTTGAGGGGGTATATTGCAGGCCTCATATTACAAACTACAGATTGCTGCCAGTCACGCACTCACGGTTAAAAGAATCCATGTGTCTGCCTAACCATCTACTACACTGTCAGACAGTGATGTAAGAGGAAACTCAACCATTGATTATTACACCCACAAAATATTCTGCTGTTTCAGTCATGCAGTTTAGTTTTCAGTGTTACATATTAAAAACTCACACATTTTCTCCAGTTAGATGACTAAGTAAAGGTAGCAAAATGTAGAAATTATTCATGAGGAAACATTGTTTTCCGAAACTTAATATTACTCTGTTAAGTGACTAGAGCTGTTTATAAGAAAAATATCATTTCACATACTTACTGTAAATATTTTCAACAACTTTGATTATTTTTTTGTGTTTGGATGCTTAAATCTAAGGAAATGTTGTGTCCATTTCCTCCATGCAGAAAAAATACAGGGCTTGCTTATATTTGGCAGCACTAACATTACCAGTTTTCACTTTCATCATTCATTAATAACATAAAATATAGATAAATATACAGCAATAATGTATGAATCTTATCGGAGCTCCAGTATTCAAATGATCAAATAGGAAAAAGGGAAAAATCTTGCAAACTAAACTCATCTGCCATTAATAAACCCCATCTGCCATTTTATGGCACATACACAAACTGCTATAGGAAGATGCCAAGACAATTTAGAATTTCCTTCTAAAAGAGTCTGAGCCAGAACTAATTTCATTCAAAGGATAAATGAGCAAAGTATTCCTTTGCCAACTGACAAAACATAATGATTCATGATTAATGGATCCTTGTTTTTTTCTTCGAAGACCTCTTCTTTCAGTATGGCAATGCTGTAATCAGCGCAGGAGGAAAACCTTTAAATGTGAAAAACTTTAAATGTGAAAGCAACAAATCTGATCTATATTTTATGGTTAGGAATGTCTCATTATTAGCAAAGAGTATGATTGATGATAGAAAAGGCTGTCTTTTGAACTTTATAGGGCATATGCTAAAAATATTTTAAAACATTTGTCTGCTCTAAATGAGACAACATTAAGTTTTCTTACGAAACAAGTTTCTGCTGTTAAAATGTTTTTGCTCTGATGATCAAATCTAATTACTTAAAAAAAAAACATGAAGAGCTATTGACCCAAATACTTATGACTTGTTTTTTTAAATTATGAAATTGGAATCCTCTTTGATAAAATTAACAGTCTTTCCTAGTGTTAGCTGTAGGGTAAAACAGTAGCTTATATATTGCTAAATAATCTAGGAAAGTAATTTTGATGGAAAACAAAAAACTGTTCTACTCTTATCCTTAGCAACGAATATAAAATAATTATGATTGAGAAAAAATAACCAGCACCTATTTCTTTACCATCCTTATTGTCAAGAATATTAGTGTATAAAGTGTGTGAGAGTATTTCCCAGAGTTCTATCAAAACAACAAGGTAATTATCATTGATAATCTGTTTGGCTTTCTTTTAAAACTCTGGGCAACTATTAAGTGACACAATATACAACTGTCAGCTTATAGCCAGTATAATTTAACAAGTAAGTATCTTGCTCCTAGATAATGGGGAGATTTTGTAAGCATACGAGCAATAAAAATTGCTGATCACATTGTGAAGGGCTTCCTGGGTGGTGCTAGTGGTAAAGAACACAGCTGTCAATGCAGGAGACATAAGAGACAAGGGTTTGATACTTGGGTCCGAAAGGTCCTCTGGAGGAGGGCATGGCAATCCACTCCAATATTCTTGCCTGGAGTATCCCAGGGACAGAGAAACCTGGCAGGCTACAGGTTATAGGGTTTCAAAGAGGCAGACATGACTGAAGTAACTTAGCATGCAAGCAGTCACATTGTGATAGGATGATTAGTCAGTTGAATGAAAGTTATATTAATAAGCAGTGTATACAGTCTGATTAAAAGCCAAAAAATGGCTGCAATTTAAAATATCTCATGAAACAAAATTATAACATACATACAAAAATGTTATTGGTCAATAAAATTCTTGCCTGAATAACTTTCATAGTTATAAAATTTACATGTATATATATTTGCCTATTATGTGCTTACATGTTGTCATCATTAAAAGTCAAATAAAACCAAAATATGGTATATATTAGAACAAACCACAAAAATTGAGTAATTCCATCTTTTTTTTTTCACTACAAAAATGAGAATTGTATTTCTTCAAGTTGTAAAATAATAAGAATTCCAGTTGTCACTGTTAAGACAGTCTCAAGTTATCCAATATGTGTATGTCAAAGTGCTTGGGGTAGTAACTGGCACAAACTATATACTCAATATGATAGTTCTCATTGTTTTTTCATCACCATTATCCTCATTATCAGTAAGGAGTTAACAGGATTAAGTGGCAGGATTTCCAATATAAATAGCAATGGAATCAATGGAAAATCCTAGAAGATATTCAGTGGCAATAAAAAATAAATGATTATCCACAACTGTCAGATCTCAAGACAAATTAGCCTTGGGATGAAGTTAACATAACTGCTTGTTTAACTTATATGCAGAGCACATCATGGGAAATGCTGGACTGGATGAAGCACAAGCTAGAATCAAGATTGCCAGGAGAAATATCAATGATCTTAGGTATGCAGATGATATCACCTTTATGGCAGAAAGTGAAGAGGAACTAAAGAGCCTTTAGATGAATGTGACAGAGGAGAGTGAAAAAGCTGGCTTAAACTCAACATTCAAAAAATGAAGATCATGGCATCTGATCCCATCACTTCATGACAAATAAGTGGGGAAACAGTGATAGACTTTATTTTCTTGGGCTCCAAAATCACTGCATATGGTAAGTGCAGCCATGAAATTAAAAGACGCTTACTCCTTGAAAGAAAAGCTATTACAAATGTAGACAGAATTTTAAAAAGCAGAGACATTACTTTGCCATTTGTCCTTATAGTCAAAGCTACAGTTTTTCCAGTAGTCATGTATGGATGTGAGAGCTGGACTATAAAGAAAACTGAATGCCAAAGAGTTGATGCTTTTGAACTGTGATGTTGGAGAAGACTCTTGAGAGTCTGCTGGATAGCAAGGAGATCAAATAAGTCATTCTTAAAAGAAATCAGTCTTGAATATTCATTGGAAGGACTGATGCTAAAGCTGAAGTTCCAATATTTTGGCCCCAAAGAGCTGACTCATTGAAAAAGAACTTGATGCTGGGAAATATTGAAGGCAGGAGGAGAAGGGGACAGAGAATGAGATGGTTGGATGGCATCAACAACTCAAAGGACATGAGCCTGAGAAAGTTCCAGGAGTTGGTGATGGACAGGGAAGCCTGGCATGCTGCAGTCCATGGGGTTGGAAAGAGTTGGACACAACTGAGTGACTCAACTGAACTGAACATAGAACCGTAGTGTTTACTTTTGAGGTTCTTCTTTTTGATAAAATGAGATTATGTATAAAAGATTAACCAGAATAGTGCTTGACTTAAAGTAACATCTAAGAAACAAAATTACCTATTCTTTTGTCTGTAATGACATAGATTAAGCCTTTTATTTTTTCCTGAGAACACAGACAAATGTTCTGTTCTTGATTATGATAAGAGACATGCCAATGGAAGTTAGTATATCTTGAAAACTGAAGAAAGTCTCATTAGAAAAGTGAAAGGAAATATTCATATTAAAATTCATAATGGGAAGCTATTGTTAAAGATGTTTCATTAGGTTGCTAGCGTTAATAATGATCATTATATTGATGTTGTCTTCCCTGTGGCTCAGGAAGTAAAGGATCTGCCAGGCAATTCAGAAGACCAGGGTTTGATGCCTGGGTCAGGAAGAACACCTAGAGAAAGTAATGACTACCCATTCCACTGTTTTTGTCTGGAGAATTCCATGGACAGAGGAACCTGGCAGGCAATAGTCCCATGGGGTCTCAAAAAGAGTTGGACATAATTGAGTGACTAATATTTATANTCAGGAAGAACACCTAGAGAAAGTAATGACTACCCATTCCACTGTTTTTGTCTGGAGAATTCCATGGACAGAGGAACGTGGCAGGCAATAGTCCCATGGGGTCTCAAAAAGAGTTGGACATAATTGAGTGACTAACATTTATATTGATGTTATGATGTATATCAGGGAAAAGTTTATTAAAACTTGCAAGTTAAGATGGACATTACTGGGAAGTCAACAGTTAGGCTAATTCAGATATATTTAATTCTCTTGTTTTGTCTTAGTACTTACTGTGTTCTAATTGAGATAAGAAGTGGATAGGTTCTAATTTCTTTTTTCTAGAATTGGTTGATTTTCAGAGATTTTTTTTTTTTTTCAGAATTGTTGGTATGTGCTTAGTCATGTCTGACTTTTTGCAACCACATGGACTGTAGCCCACCAGGCTCCTCTGTCCCATGGAATTTTCCATGTAGGAATATTGGAGTGCCATTTCCTCCTCCAGGGGATCTTCCCAACCCAGGCATTGAACCTGCATCTCCTACATCTCTTGCACTGCAGGAGGATTCTTTACCAGATGAGAATTCAGAATTGTGAAGTATTAGTTGCTCAGTTGTGTCTGACTCTTTGCGATTCCATGGACTGTAGCCCATCAGGCTCCTCTGTCCATGGAATTCTTCAGGCAAAAATACCTGCGGTCTCCAGGGGATCTTCCCTGCCCAGGGATCAAACCCTAGTCTCCTGCATTGCAAGAAGATTCTTTACCACTGAACCACCAGGGAACTCTCTATCAGAATTATAGTACAACTAAAAAAATTGAAGTATGATAAACCATGTGAAACCCCAATAATTTCTAAAAGACTTTTTAAGGTTTTTTGTTTGGTCTGTTTTTTTTTTTTTTTAATTCTATTTGGTCTTAATATATTAAAAAAGAAACTTTTGCAATCCAGTCATGTACTTAGAATGCTTCATGGAGCAAAAGAACTCTCTGTGCCTGTGTAGATGTTTCAATAAAAGAGTAAATATTTCCTTTCCCTTTCTTTTCCTATTCCCTCAATTTCATTCCACATTGCACACAAAGGGGGTTTAATTATGGCTTATAACTCATCCAAAACTTAAATATATACATTGTTATTCAGTTCAGTTCAGTTCAGTCGCTCAGGTGTGTCCAACACTTTGTGATCTCATGAATCACAGCACACCAGGACTCCCTGTCCATCACCATCTCCTGGAGTTCATTCAGACTCACATCCATGGAGTCGGTGATGCCATCCAGCCATCTCATCCTCCGTCATCCCCTTCTCCTCCTGCCCCCAATCTCTCTCAGCATCAGAGTCTTTTCCAGTGAGTCAATTCTTTGCATGAGGTGGCCAAAGTATTGGAGTTTCAGCCTTAGCATCAGTCCTTCCAAAGAACACCCAGGGCTGATCTCCTTTAGGATGGACTGGTTGTATCTCCTTGCAGTCCAAGGGACTCTCAAGAGTCTTCTCCAACACCACAGTTCAAAAGCATCAGTTCTTTGGTGCTCAGCTTTCTTCACAGTCCAACTCTCACTCCATACATGACCACTGGAAAAACCATAGCCTTGACTAGACGGACCTTTGTTGGCAAAGTAATATCTCTGCTTTTTATTACCAGCTAAATTGGTTGTTGGATTAAATGAATTTTAATTATTCTTTTTCAAATTTTCCATGTTTTCAACTACTTACATAAGGCTTAATGACCATGACATTTTATGTGTTCATTGGGAATGAAAGAGAAACAGGAAGGAAGGAAAAACTTTTATCCAATGATTGAATTTTAAATATTAAGATTCTCAAAACCTGTAATTCCATTCAGTTTATGATGCAAATGAGTTGCCAGTACTTTAGTCCTGAGTGTATTTTTTGGGTGAGAGTCTTTTGAGGGACATTAGATATCATGTTAATTCACAACATTTCCGAGAGTGAATTCTGTTTTTTCAACTTTGAGTAGGATAAACATCAACTATGATGCTCAGTAAATGAATGTTTTCCTTTCTGGGTGGGCTGTGGTATTGCATCTTTTCACATTTTCATCTTATTGTTGTTTTTGTTTTTTTTTTTCACAATAAAGTTAAATTGAACTCAATGTTTTAATGTTGATTCAGTGTCACACTGACTCGTCTGTTTGTTTTCATGTTTTTACTGGTAAATATATTTCCTTATTTCCTTCACCAGAATAGCTAAAGGCAAAAGACCAATCTGATACTATTCATACCCATGATATTTCATTAGAGGATGCCTTGTCCTTTGGCTGGTAGGAGAGTGAGATAGCTGATTTGTGTAGGGATGCATAAAACTGTGATAGATGAGAAAAACCTCCAATATGCAACCCTAGAATTTCAGGCTAAATAATTAATGACATAGTCTTTCCCTTAAAACCTCTTTCCCCTCAGAAAATGCTTCCAAACTGCATTCCTAAATAAAACTTCTCCAGGGGCACTTCTTTCCCACAGACATCAAAAATATACAAAACTTTCCTTTATAAGAGATCCTTGGATTGGGCCTAAATGCATTCTGAAAGAGGATGGAGATTAAGAAGAAAAGAATTGCAAAGAGCATGGGGGCGTCTACCCGTTTAGCAAAACCCACAGGCCTTGACACCTATCTCCTTGCTTTCTTTTCCCAAACTATATTCTTTCCCCTCTGTGATTACCATCAGAAACCCCTCCTCTCTTCTAAGGATGTCTCTTTTGTTCACATGCGTGGTTGATCACATAACTTAGATTTAGGCTGAAGCCAAGTGACAGTGCAACCCAATCTGGATTTTCCATCTTCCACTTTCCACCCCATTGTTGCCAGGTCTTTGATATTTGGGGAACTGGTCAGAGAAATGAATTGCTTTTCAATATTACTTAAAAAAAATCTTTTTCAGTCTATCAGACCGTAGGGAAAATATTAAGCATGGAGAAGAAATAATGATTTGTGGATATAAAATAAAATCACAATAAGTGGAGAAAAATTTAACCTGTATAAAGTCATTTAAAATGCTATTACCTCTTTATCCTTCAGCATCTGTGAGTTAAGTACNTAATGCTCAAAATTCTTCACACCAGGCTTCAACAATACATAAACTGTAAACTTCCAGATGGTCACCTGGTTTTAGAAAAGGCAAAGGAACCAGAGATCAAATTGTCAACATCCGCTGGATCATCAAAAAAGCAAGAGTTCCAGAAAAATATCTATTTCTGGTTTATTATCTATGCCAAAACCTTTGACTATGTGGATCACAATAAACTGGAATCCCCTTACTTATTCTCTGATCCAATGCATGTTGGCCACTTGATCTCTCATTCCTTTGCCTTTTCTAAATCCATCTTGAACATCTGGAAGTTCTTGGTTCCTGTACTACTGAAGCCTACCTTGAATTGAAGGATTTTGAGCATTGATTTGCTAGCGTGTGAAATGAGCACAACTGTATAGTAGTTTGAACATTCTTTGCAATTGCCTTTCTTTGGGATTGTAATGAAAGCTGACCTTTGTCCAGTCCTATGGCCACTGCTGTGTTTTCAAAATTTGGTGGCATACTGAGTACAACACTTTAACAACATCATCTTTTAAGATTTTTAAATAGCTCAACTGGAATTTCATCACCTCCGTTAACTTTTTTAATAGCAATGTTTCCTAAGACCCATTTGACTTCACACTCCAGGATGTCCACCTCTAGGTTAGTGACCACACCATTGTGTTTTTCCAGGTTATTAAGACATTTTTTTGTCTAGTTCTGTGTATTCTTGCCACCTCTTCTTACCCTCTTCTGTTTTTGTTATGTCCTTGCTGTTTCTCTCCTTTATTGTGTCCATTTTTGCACGAAATATTCTCTTTGTATCTCTAATTTTCTTTAAGAGATTTCTAGTCTTTCTCATTCTGTTGTTTTGCCTTATTCTATTCTTTGCATTGCTCTCTATTTCTTTGCATTGTTCACTCAAGAAGGCTTTGTTCCTTGCTATTCTCTAGAACTCTGCATTCAGTTGGGCATGTCTTTCCCTTTCTTCTTTGCCTTTCACTTCTCTTCTTTTCTCAGCTATTTATAAGGCTCTTCAGACAACCACTTTGCCTTTTTGCATCTCTTTTTTGAGGGGGATAGTGTTGGTCACCACCATCTGCACAATGTTCCAAACTTCATTCTTCAGGCACTCTGTCTACCAAATCTAATCCCTTAAATCTATTGATCACCTCCATTATATAATCATAAGGATTTATTTAGATCCTACTTGAATGGCCTAGTGTTTTTCCCAACTTTCTTTGATTCAAGCCTGAATTTTGCAATAAGAAGATCATGATCTGAGCTACAGTCAGGTCTTGTTTTCATCGACTGTATAGAGCTTCTCCATCTTTGGCTCCAAAAAATATCCTCAAGCTGATTTTGGTATTGACCATCTGGCAATGTCCATGTGTAGAGTTGTATATTGTATTAATGAAAGGAGGCATTTTTCTATGACCAATGCAAAATTTATTAGCATTTGCCCTACTCATTTTGTTCTGCAAGACCAAATTTGCCTATTACTCCAGATATCTCTGACGTCCTCCTTTTGCATTCCAATTCCCTGTAATGAAAAGGATATCTTTCTTGGTGTTAGTTCCAGAAGGTCTGTAAATCTGCAAAGAAATGTTAAACTTCATATTCTTTAGTGGTTGGGGCATAGACTAAGATTACTGTGATGTTGAATAGTTTGCCTTGGAAACAAACTGAGATAAATCTGTCATTTTTGAGATTGAAACCAAGTATTGCATACTTGGACTCCTTTGTTGACTATGAGGTTCTACTCCATTTCTTTTAAGAGATTCTTGCCCACAGTAGTAGATATAATGGTCCTTTGAATTAAATTTGCCCGTTTTCATTCATTTTATTTTACTGATTCCTAAAATGTTGTTGTTCACTCTTGCCATCCCCTGCTTGACCACATCCAATTTATCTTGGTACAGGAACATTCCAGGTTCTTATACAATATTGCTCTTTACAACATTGGACTTTACTTTCACCAAGAGACTCATGCATAGCTGAGTGTCATTTCTGCTTTAGCCCAGCCTCTTCATTCTTTCTGGAGCTATTTCTCTGTTTTTCCCCAGTAGCATAATGGACATCTACCAAAATGGTGGATTCATCTTCTGGTATCATCTTTTTGCCTTTTCATCCTGTTCATGGGGTTCTTGCAGAAAGAATATTGGTGTGGTTTGTAATCCCCTTCTCCAGTGAACCACATTTTGTCAGAACTCTTCTCCATGACCCACCTGTCTTGGATAGCCCTACCTGGCATGTCTCATAGGTTCATTGATTTCCACAGGGTTCTGATCCATGTGATCATTTATTTTTTACCTTTCTGTGATTGTGGTTTTCGTTCTGGAGGCTGTGGGATTCTTCTGACACATACTTCAATTATCTTTAACTCTCTCTCTCACCTCTGCTTGTATCCTCAGTCTACAGGTTTTTTAAATGTACTGTGTTTTATAAAAGCCAAGCTTATTTCTGACTCTGTATTTGCAATCTTATTCTGTGTGGCTAGGTATCTTTCCTCTTATGCTTTCATGAAAAACATCTTCTAGTCATTCAGGTCCCCTTAGGTATTATCCCTTAAAGGAACCCTCCCTAACCACACAAATTGTATCTCCTAGAACTGTATCACACCACTCTTTCATTTTGTTCTGTTAACATTTTAACATATAATTATATTGTTAATGCTTAATTACTTAATGTCTTGTTAGCTTTCTATAAGCTCCATAGAATATAAGATCATGGACCTTGAAAGTCTTATTACCTTTTACATTCCCAGTGCCTGAATTTATTGNATGTTAAACTTCATATTCTTTAGTGGTTGGGGCATAGACTAAGATTACTGTGATGTTGAATAGTTTGCCTTGGAAACAAACTGAGATAAATCTGTCATTTTTGAGATTGAAACCAAGTATTGCATACTTGGACTCCTTTGTTGACTATGAGGTTCTACTCCATTTCTTTTAAGAGATTCTTGCCCACAGTAGTAGATATAATGGTCCTTTGAATTAAATTTGCCCGTTCTCATTCATTTTATTTTACTGATTCCTAAAATGTTGTTGTTCACTCTTGCCATCCCCTGCTTGACCACATCCAATTTATCTTGGTACAGGAACATTCCAGGTTCTTATACAATATTGCTCTTTACAACATTGGACTTTACTTTCACCAAGAGACTCATGCATAGCTGAGTGTCATTTCTGCTTTAGCCCAGCCTCTTCATTCTTTCTGGAGCTATTTCTCTGTTTTTCCCCAGTAGCATAATGGACATCTACCAAAATGGTGGATTCATCTTCTGGTATCATCTTTTTGCCTTTTCATCCTGTTCATGGGGTTCTTGCAGAAAGAATATTGGTGTGGTTTGTAATCCCCTTCTCCAGTGAACCACATTTTGTCAGAACTCTTCTCCATGACCCACCTGTCTTGGATAGCCCTACCTGGCATGTCTCATAGGTTCATTGATTTCCACAGGGTTCTGATCCATGTGATCATTTATTTTTTACCTTTCTGTGATTGTGGTTTTCGTTCTGGAGGCTGTGGGATTCTTCTGACACATACTTCAATTATCTTTAACTCTCTCTCTCACCTCTGCTTGTATCCTCAGTCTACAGGTTTTTTAAATGTACTGTGTTTTATAAAAGCCAAGCTTATTTCTGACTCTGTATTTGCAATCTTATTCTGTGTGGCTAGGTATCTTTCCTCTTATGCTTTCATGAAAAACATCTTCTAGTCATTCAGGTCCCCTTAGGTATTATCCCTTAAAGGAACCCTCCCTAACCACACAAATTGTATCTCCTAGAACTGTATCACACCACTCTTTCATTTTGTTCTGTTAACATTTTAACATATAATTATATTGTTAATGCTTAATTACTTAATGTCTTGTTAGCTTTCTATAAGCTCCATAGAATATAAGATCATGGACCTTGAAAGTCTTATTACCTTTTACATTCCCAGTGCCTGAATTTATTGTTCTTGTTTAGTTGCTAAATTGTGTCTTTAGTTGCTAAATTGTGTCTGACTCTTTTCTGATCCTGTGGATTGTAGCCCCCCAGACTCCTCTGTCCATGAGATTTTCCAGAAAGAACAGTGGAGTAGGTTGCCATTTCTTTCTCCTGGATTAGTGTCTGTCAATCAATAAATATGAATTCATACTTCATCTCATTCTTGATCTTCACTACACCCTTTACACTTGCCTTAAAAACTTTTCCTGAAATTATATCTGAAACAAAGATTATGATGCTTCCTGATCATACATAGCTTTGGTCAGAATATTTTAACATCACCAAATGGTATAAAATAGTGACAATTTTTGCTCTTAAACTATCACACCTAAGATGAAATATTCAGTATTCTCTATTATCATGACTGAATTTAGAAAGGGATAAATTAGAGAATATAGGTGGGGTAAAGACCAGATATTTATTGTAATCAGATTACCCACTGCCTAAGTTTCTTGCTATTAACTATACTAGTCGCATCTTGGTCATTAGGAAAAGGTTGCATTCTTTTTACTCTTGTCTATATCTTTTATAAATTAAATGTCAGAAGTTTCAAAAAATTTTAAAAATGTAAAAGCAACATATATAAACTATGCTTCATACATAGGTAGTTGTTGTTTAGTCACTTAGTCGTGTCCAACTCTTTGCGACCCCATGGACTGTAGCCCACCAGGCTCCTCTGCCCATGGGATTTTCCAGGCAGGCATACTGGAGTGGGTTGCCATTTCCTCCTCCCCTTCTCCAAGGGAGACTCTCAAAAATCTAAATGTAGTTCTGGCATTACCACTTGAGAAGCTGAACTTTGGAACATAGTGTATTTATTTAAAGTTTTCCAAAATGTGGGATATGCTGTCTCTACATACTGTTCTTGTTACCATTTATTTCCTGGAAGTACTGACTTGCAATATTTTAAAATTTGTTTAGACAACATTTTAAAACTTTAAAACTGCTTTTTTATATTATATAATTAGTACTTTCATTTATCTAAAACAATACAGTTAAGCCAGAAGAAGAAATTTTAAATAGCTCATTCTCAGCAAATAAAGATAACTACCTTTGACATTTGTTTTTAACTTTTATTTCTTACTTAACAATATACATTTGTGTTTAATATGTGATCTATTTTCTCATGTAATTGTATACTATTTTTAATATTTCCATGGAAATCCACTATATGAATATATGAAGTATCCTTCTAGCTGATCGCTTTACTTCAGTTTATTTGACTTAATACACAGATTACTTACATGTATCACTATCTTGAGTCTTTTCTATATTAGTCTACTTGGGCTGTTGTTATACAATAAAATAGCACAGACTGGAAGACTTGACAGAAATTCATTTTCTCACATTTCAGGGGTCTAGAAGTCTGAGATCTAGGTTCTGGCATGATTGGGTTCTGATGAGACTCTATTCCCATCTTGCAGATGCCTGCCTTCTCGTTTTGTCTTCACATGAAAGAGAGCAATAAACACAGACAGCGAGAATGAGCCAACACACGAGAGAGAGAGAGCACTCTGGTGTCTCTCTCTTTTTTTTTGGCTGTGCTGGGTCTTTGTTCCTATATGTGAGCTCTCTGTTGTCGCATGTGGGCTTAATGCCCTGAGGCATGTAGGATCTTAGTTCTTTGATCAGGGATTGAACTGCATCCCCAGCACTGGAAGGCAGATTCTCAGGCTCTGGACTACTAGGGAAACCCTGTGGTATCTCTCCTTAAAGTACACGAATATTATCGGATCAGAGCCCCATCCATAGAACTTCATTTTGTCTTATTTACCTAATAGAGGCTCTGTCTTTAAATCTCTAAATATAATCACATTGGCAGGCTAGAGTTTCAGCATATGAACTTGCGAGAGAGGTAATTCAGTCATTAATGGTCTCATAACAAGCAAAATTAAACTTGCATCTCTGTACAGCTTTTAAAATCTCAGAAATTAAGGCATATTATTTTCTTATAGCTTGAAAGCATGTAAATATAGGTCAATATGACTTCTCTAATAAATAAATACACAATATTTATAAGAGTCTTTGCATGGAAATCAGAGGTTCGGAGAGCCACAGAGGTTTTCCAAAGACTTGCACTAAATACATAAATTCACATATTCTTATTTCAAGGTCCATACAATAGTATCTAGTTTTCACACTTACAGTAGGACTAAATAACAACAACGGCATAAAATGAGATCAAATAAATAAAATGTTCTTACATGCTTCTATGGAGCATGATATTGATTTGAAATATTAATAAGCAAATTAAGTAAATTATATTAAGTAGATAATAAATAATAAATATTATATTATATAATTACATTATATTATAATAATTAAATAATTGTACTGACTATTAAGTCAATTTGTATCAAAATATCTAATTTTTCTTAGAGGTTATTAAAATATACAATGGTTTGTTTTCTCTTTTTGGTATATAATCTGATATATTCTGTTGAATTTGGTCAGAACCTCAAACTTTACTGCCAGAATGTGTTTTGTGGATATGTGTATGTTGTGCCTGATTCAACTGATATGGAGACTTTTTCTCAAGACAGTTATCCAGTATAGAATACTGTGTTGGTTCCGTTAAATGAATTGCCAGCACTATCTAATACTCTCTGTGTTGATGTCTCTCTAAGCCAGAGATGAGCATGTAATAATATCCAAATAACCTGTTCATTCTTGGCAAATGTCAGACTACTGAAGGGAATAAAGTTTTCCCAATACATCATCAGAGTACCAAAGTGCCAGTGTCAAGGTTTAACTTAGTATTGCAAGTGTGATTGTACCAAACATGTNCACATTGGCAGGCTAGAGTTTCAGCATATGAACTTGCGAGAGAGGTAATTCAGTCATTAATGGTCTCATAACAAGCAAAATTAAACTTGCATCTCTGTACAGCTTTTAAAATCTCAGAAATTAAGGCATATTATTTTCTTATAGCTTGAAAGCATGTAAGTATAGGTCAATATGACTTCTCTAATAAATAAATACACAATATTTATAAGAGTCTTTGCATGGAAATCAGAGGTTTGGAGAGCCACAGAGGCTTTCCAAAGACTTGCACTAAATACATAAATTCACATATTCTTATTTCAAGGTCCATACAATAGTATCTAGTTTTCACACTTACAGTAGGACTAAATAACAACAACGGCATAAAATGAGATCAAATAAATAAAATGTTCTTACATGCTTCTATGGAGCATGATATTGATTTGAAATATTAATAAGCAAATTAAGTAAATTATATTAAGTAGATAATAAATAATAAATATTATATTATATAATTACATTATATTATAATAATTAAATAATTGTACTGACTATTAAGTCAATTTGTATCAAAATATCTAATTTTTCTTAGAGGTTATTAAAATATACAATGGTTTGTTTTCTCTTTTTGGTATATAATCTGATATATTCTGTTGAATTTGGTCAGAACCTCAAACTTTACTGCCAGAATGTGTTTTGTGGATATGTGTATGTTGTGCCTGATTCAACTGATATGGAGACTTTTTCTCAAGACAGTTATCCAGTATAGAATACTGTGTTGGTTCCGTTAAATGAATTGCCAGCACTATCTAATACTCTCTGTGTTGATGTCTCTCTAAGCCAGAGATAATCGTGGAATAATATTCAAATAACCTGTTCATTCTTGGCAAATGTCAGACTACTGAAGGGAATAAAGTTTTCCCAATACATCATCAGAGTACCAAAGTGCCAGTGTCAAGGTTTAACTTAGTATTGCAAGTGTGATTGTACCAAACATGTGAGATACAGTTTGGCTTATATACTTCACGATTTTCTTTAAAAAATAGAAAGAAAAGTCTTTTCTCTTCATTAGTCTGCAGAGATATCTTTAATGCTATAATTCTCAAAAAACCCACAAAATAGAATATGTAATTTCTTCCCAGAAAGTAAATCTTTAAAAAAAAAGGTCCTAAAAGGGCTCTAAATTTAGTAAGCTCAAATATGATGGTTGCTTATTATTGGTTCTATCCTGAAGAAGATGAGCTTATTTTGAGGGAAGACATAATCCTCTTAATATGTCTGCTAGATGAAATTCTAAGTATATTTAAATGGCATGATCTTAAACTAGATAGCAACTGAGAATTTAAATGGATTTCATTCTAGTATGTTTCTTCTAAAGAATAAGACTTTGAGTTGAAAATTAAAAAAAGAGAACTCTTTCTAAGCAGGAATAATAAAAGAAATAGAAATAAGCACAAATTGACAGGTCTTTGAGGATTATATTCTTTGCAATTTTATCCTTTCTAATAAAAATATTGCTATAATTTTATTTTGTTTCCTTAAGTAGAGGACCTAGTTATACTTATGAAAACTGATAACAAACAGCATTAAGTTGATATAGTAGCACTTAAAAACACTTTTCAAATGATTCAAGGATGAGCATTTTGAGAATTCCTGAGTGGTCCAGTAATGGTTAGGACTCTGTGCTTTCATTTCAGGGGGCACAGGTTCTATCTGTGTTTGGAGAACTAAGGTCCCACAAGTCATGCATTGCTGCCAAGAAATAAAAGGATGAATATTTGTATCATTAACTTATTTTGCTATAAAAAAGTGCTTCAGTTCAGTTCAGTTCAGTCGCTCAGTCATGTCCAGCTCTTTGCAACCCCATGAACCACTGCACGCCAGGCCTCCCTGTCCATCACCAACTCCCGGAGTTCACCCAAACCCATGTCCATTGAGTTGATGATGCCATCCAAATATCTTATCCTCTGACATTCCCTTCTCCTTCTGTCCTCAATCTTTCTTAGCATCAGGATCTTTCCCAGTGAGTCAGCTTTTCACATCAGATGGCTAAAGCATTGGAGTTTCAGCTTCAGCATCAGTCCTTCCAATGAATATTCAGGACTGATTTCTTTTACAATGGACAGGTTAGATCTCCTTGCAGTCCAAGGGACTCTCAAGAGTCTTCTCCAACACCACACTTCAAAAGGATCAATTCTTCAGTGTTTAGCTTTCTTTATAATCCAACTCTCACATCAATNACTGATTTCCTTTACAATGGACAGGTTAGATCTCCTTGCAGTCCAAGGGACTCTCAAGAGTCTTCTCCAACACCACACTTCAAAAGGATCAATTCTTCAGTGTTTAGCTTTCTTTATAATCCAACTCTCACATCAATACATAACCACTGGAAAAACCATAGCCTTGACTAGACGGACCTTTGTCGGCAAAGTAATGTCTCTGCTTTTGAATATGCCATCTAGGTTGGTCATAACTTTCCTTCCAAGGAGTGTCTTTTAATTTCATGGCTGAAGTCACCATCTGCAGTGATTTTGGAGCCCAGAAAAATAAAGTCAGCCACTGTTTCCACTGTTTCCCCATCTATCTGCCATGAAGCGATGGGGACCGGATGCCATGATCTTCGTTTTCTGAATCATGAGCTTTAAGCCAACTTTTTCACTCTCCTCTTTCACGTTCATCAAGAGGCTTTTTAGTTCCTCTTCACTTTCTGCCATAAGAGTAGTGTCATCTGCATATCTGAGGTTATTGATATTTCTTCTGGCAATCTTGATTCCAGCTTGTGCTTCATCCAGCCCAGCATTTCTCATGATGTACTCTGCATATAAGTTAAATAAGCAGGGTGACAATATACAGCCTTAACGTACTCCTTTTTCTATTTGGAACCAGTCTGTTGTTCCATGGTGTACAATTATTCTATATAAATCACTAAGTATAAAATACAGTAGGAGAACATACAGGAAACAGATAGGTTCCCTATCTGTGGATATTCTAGGATAGTTGGAGCCCTATTATATGCTTATATTGCTGTTGTTTGCTAAGTCATGTCAGATTCTTCACAAACCCCTGGACTGCAGCACACCAGGCTCCCTTGTTCTTCACTATCTCCCAGAGTTTGCTCAGATTCATGTCCATTGAATTGGTGATTCTATCTAATCATTTCATCCTCTGCGACTCCCCCCGCTTTACCTTCCATCTTTCCCAGAATTGGAGTGTTTTCCAATGAGTAATTTCTTTGAATCAGGTGGCCAAAGTATTGGAGCTTCAGCTTCAGCATCTATTCTTCCAATGAATATTCAGACTGAATTCATTGAGGATTTACTGGTTTGATCTCCATGCTGTCCAAGGGACTCTCAAGCATCTTCTCCAGTACCACAATTAGAAAGCATCAACCCCTCAACAATCAGCCTTCTTCATAGGCCAATTCTCACATCTCTACATGACTACTGGGAAAACCATAGCTTTGACTTCGTGAACCTCTGTTGGCTAATGTTGGCAAAGTCTCTGCTTTTTAATATGCTGTCTAGATTGTCATAGCTTTCCTTCCAAGGAGCAAGTCTCTTCTGATTTCATGGCTGCAGTCACTGTCCACAGTGATTTTGGAACCCAAGGAAAAATATATCACTGTTTCTACTTCCCTCCCTTCTATTTCCCACGAAGTGATGAGACTGGATGCTATGATCTTACTTTTCTGAATGTGGAGTTTTAAGTCAGCTATTTCACTATCTTCTTTCACCCTCATCAAGAGTTTGTTTGTTTGTTTGCTCTTCACTTTCTGCCATTAGAGTGGTATCTTCTGCATATCTGAGGTTGGTGACATTTCTCCCAACAATCTTCATTCCACCTTGGGATTCATCCAGCCTGGCATTTCCCATGATGTACTCTGTGTAGAAGTTAAATAACCAGGGTGACAATATACAGCCTTGTTGTACTCCTTTTCCTATTTTGAACCAACCAGTCAGTTGTTTTATGTCTGGTTCTAACTGTTCCTTTTTTATCCACATACAGGTATCTTGGGAAACAGGTATGATGGTCTGCGATTCCCATCTCTTTAAGAGCATATAGACTATAATATATGGAAAATAATGCCTGCCATAGGAAATTTATAGGCAGCATATTAAAAAACAGAGACATTACTTTGCGGATAAAGGTCCAACTAGTCAAAGCTATGGTTTTTCCAATAGTCATGTATGAATGTGAGAGTTGGACCATAAAGAAAGCTGAACAGCGAAGAATTAATGCTTTTGAACTGTGGTTTGGACAAGACCCTTGAGAGTCCCTTGTTCTGAAAGGATATCAGAACAGTCACTCCTAAAGGAAATCAGTCCTGAATATTCATTGGAAGGACTGATATTGTAGCTGAAGCTCCAATACTTTGGCCACCTGATACAAAGAACTGCTGTTGCTGCTGCTGCTAAGTCGCTTCAGTCATGTCCAACTCTGTGTGACCCCATAGATGGCAGCCCACCAGGCTCCCCTATCCCTGGGATTCTCCAGGCAAGAACACTGGAGTGGGTTGCCAGTTCCTTCTCCAATGCATGAAAGTGAAAAGTGAAAGTGAAGTTGCTCAGTCATGTCTGACTCTTTAGTGACCCCATGGACTACAGCCCACCAGGCTCCTCTGTCCATGGGATTTTCCAGGCAAGAGTACTGGAGTGGGGTGCCATTGCCTTCTCTGGATACAAAGAACTGACTCATTGGAAAAGACCCTGATGCTGGGAAAGATGGAAGGCAGGATGAGAGGGGATGACAAAGGATGAAGTGGTTGGATGGTATCACCAACTCAATGGACGTTGAGTTTGAGCAAGCTCCTGGAGTTGGTGATGGTCAGGGAGGCCTGGCATGCTGCAGTCCATGGGGTTGCAAAGAGTCAGACACAACTGATGGACTGAACTGGAACTGGATAGGAAGTTTAAGAATTAAGGGAAGTGGTGATGGCAGAAGATGGAGAGAGCAGCTAACTCAGAGAATAGAATAGTTTGTGAAATTGGTGACATTTGTGTTTGTACTTGAAAGTGATAAAACGTGGACATTTAGAGGTTTTGGAGGATATGGGACACGCATGTGAGGAATGAGAGTTGAAAAAGGAAGGCAACTGTTCATACCACATGAAATAAAACTATAAAAGTGCATGGTTCCACATTCTTGAAATTAGAGTGAGTATGAATTTAAAGAAATTAAGTGAATAGGGGATCAGAAAAGGTAATTTGTGGCCTAAGCTTAGGAGGAACTTGAATCCACATATTGGTTGTTTAGGAATTTGTGAGCAAATAGCAATGTGCAAATTTTGCCCCTGAAAACAATATCCAGTAGGTTGACTTCAAATACCTCTCAGAGTGACATCTTATTACACAAATGGACTTATTAGAGGCAGGATATGGCCTTAAGCCTTGGATACTCAGAAGCTAGTTTAACACCTCCCTTACAAAAGGGCGAGGGGCACACATTAACTGAGCCCTAGGTGTTTTTACAAGTAGTCAGAATTCCCAATCATTAATAATGAGAAGTCATTATTACATGATCCTGGTTTCCTGGTAGATAGACAACTGTGAAGATAAATTCTTAAGTTTAATTTTATAAGCATGGGATCAGAATTCAGGGAGTTTGATGATTTACATACTTAATAATATTTGTTAACATTACTTTGTATATCTATTTCACAGAAGAAAAGTTCTGCAAGGAAAGACAATTCTAAAGAATCAATGTTTTCCTTATCGGTGTCTGAATTATATTGAAAACTTTTAGTTCTAAGATTTTTCTCTTTTCTCTGCTTTCACAACTGACTAAGCTTCCTCCAGACATTACATTTATATGTTGATCATTTCAATCATCGAGAATGGCACTGAAACATGTATACTATCATATAAGAAATGAAGCGCCAATCTATGTTCAATACAGGATGCAGGATGCTTGGGGCTAGTGTACGGGATGTGCCAGGGAGATGGGGTGGGAAGGGAGGTGGGAGAGGGCTTCAGCATTGGGAGATAGTGTACACCTGTGGCTGATTCATGTCAATGTATGGCAAAACCAATACAGTACTGTAAAATAGAATAAAGTATTAAATAAATAAATTAATTTATAAAAGCAAAACTGAATAAAAAAATAAAAATAATAACTCACATTTCAGTGTTTCAGTTTATTATAAAATAAACGATTTTATTTGATTCAGCTAATTATGCATTAGTTAAATACACTGCAACTTTCTATTAGCTGCATTAAGTTTTATATTATAATATTTGGCTTACTAAGAAAGAGTGAATGATCTTTCTGGTTATTGTAAAGAAATTTCAAACTCAAGTACTGGGGGGAAATTTTTATTTTCTGACCCACTTGCCTAAGACTTCCACTGTGTATTTTATCAGTGAATGAACCATCATCTATCTAGTTGCACATATCATAAAATTGGGAGTCTTCTTTGACAGTTTCTCTTCTTTCATCCTTAAGTCAACCCCCCCCCCAATTAATTTAGCCTACAAATATATCTTGAATGACCATATTGCTTCAGTTACTGGCAAAACAGCAATAAAATGTAAGGAAGTCACCTTATCAACATTCCATTTAGAATATAGTTGGGAAGGAATGTAGACAGACAATAAAGAATTAAAACAAGTAAAACATTTACTACATCAGATGTTACTAAATGCCAGATCCCAAAATAAAACTGTGTAAGAGAACAGGATTATGTGGGAGAAGGGAGGTGCTTTTTTAAAGATGAATGCATTTTGGATAAATTAGCTTTTATACTGTTCTAGAAATCTTATAAATTGAATGTTGACTTTAATTCTTGAATCGTGATCATATCCATTTATTTCTTTTCTTATTCACAGTCAACACAGTATGTGATATCCATGAAAATATATCTCTCAGGTGATCTAAGTGTATTTGACCAAACAGCACAGTTGCTGCACTCTGAAATAATTCATCACACAATTATGGTGAGACCCAGCTTCCCGTGAACTGCTCCTGGCCTGCAACAGAGTCAAACAGGAATGCCAAATTAGACCCATTACAGGGAGACATGGGACTTACTTAAAAGACTTCTCAAGAGCTTCCCATCAATGGTGTTGAAGAGTGAGTTAAGACTTCCCCACTCAAATGTCTTCCTTCTCTCCGGGAAGAAGATGGTGGTCTGATGACTCCAACAGTCTCTCCAATTCTCTCCCCATTTCATTGCACATCTAACCTTTGCTTCTCCAAAGATCTGGATACACATATCCTGCTTGAGCTCTCTCACATTGTCTCTGGCCTTCGCTCCCTATCTTAAGTATTTCACATGGTGAAAAATCTCATCATGTCATCACTACTGCCTAGAACCCTATGGNTCTGAATGTGGAGTTTTAAGTCAGCTATTTCACTATCTTCTTTCACCCTCATCAAGAGTTTGTTTGTTTGTTTGCTCTTCACTTTCTGCCATTAGAATGGTATCTTCTGCATATCTGAGGTTGGTGATACTTCTCCCAACAATCTTCATTCCACCTTGGGATTCATCCAGCCTGGCATTTCCCATGATGTACTCTGTGTAGAAGTTAAATAACCAGGGTGACAATATACAGCCTTGTTGTACTCCTTTCCCTATTTTGAACCAACCAGTCAGTTGTTTTATGTCTGGTTCTAACTGTTCCTTTTTTATCCACATACAGGTATCTCGGAAAACAGGTATGATGGTCTGTTATTCCCATCTCTTTAAGAGCATATAGACTATAATATATGGAAAATAATGCCTGCCATAGGAAATTTATAGACAGCATATTAAAAAACAGAGACATTACTTTGCGAACAAAGGTCCAACTAGTCAAAGCTATGGTTTTTCCAATAGTCATGAATGTGAGAGTTGGACCATAAAGAAAGCCGAACAGCGAAGAATTAATGCTTTTGAACTGTGGTTTGGACAAGACCCTTGAGAGTCCCTTGTTCTGAAAGGATATCAGAACAGTCACTCCTAAAGGAAATCAGTCCTGAATATTCATTGGAAGGACTGATATTGTAGCTGAAGCTCCAATACTTTGGCCACCTGATACAAAGAACTGCTGTTGCTGCTGCTGCTAAGTCGCTTCAGTCATGTCCAACTCTGTGTGACCCCATAGATGGCAGCCCACCAGGCTCCCCTATCCCTGGGATTCTCCAGGCAAGAACACTGGAGTGGGTTGCCAGTTCCTTCTCCAATGCATGAAAGTGAAAAGTGAAAGTGAAGTTGCTCAGTCATGTCTGACTCTTTAGTGACCCCATGGACTACAGCCCACCAGGCTCCTCTGTCCATGGGATTTTCCAGGCAAGAGTACTGGAGTGGGGTGCCATTGCCTTCTCTGGATACAAAGAACTGACTCATTGGAAAAGACCCTGATGCTGGGAAAGATGGAAGGCAGGATGAGAGGGGATGACAAAGGATGAAGTGGTTGGATGGTATCACCAACTCAATGGACGTTGAGTTTGAGCAAGCTCCTGGAGTTGGTGATGGTCAGGGAGGCCTGGCATGCTGCAGTCCATGGGGTTGCAAAGAGTCAGACACAACTGATGGACTGAACTGGAACTGGATAGGAAGTTTAAGAATTAAGGGAAGTGGTGATGGCAGAAGATGGAGAGAGCAGCTAACTCAGAGAATAGAATAGTTTGTGAAATTGGTGACATTTGTGTTTGTACTTGAAAGTGATAAAACGTGGACATTTAGAGGTTTTGGAGGATATGGAACACGCATGTGAGGAATGAGAGTTGAAAAAGGAAGGCAACTGTTCATACCACATGAAATAAAACTATAAAAGTGCATGGTTCCACATTCTTGAAATTAGAGTGAGTATGAATTTAAAGAAATTAAGTGAATAGGGGATCAGAAAAGGTAATTTGTGGCCTAAGCTTAGGAGGAACTTGAATCCACATATTGGTTGTTTAGGAATTTGTGAGCAAATAGCAATGTGCAAATTTTGCCCCTGAAAACAATATCCAGTAGGTTGACTTCAAATACCTCTCAGAGTGACATCTTATTACACAAATGGACTTACTAGAGGCAGGATATGGCCTTAAGCCTTGGATACTCAGAAGCTAGTTTAACACCTCCCTTACAAAAGGGCGAGGGGCACACATTAACTGAGCCCTAGGTGTTTTTACAAGTAGTCAGAATTCCCAATCATTAATAATGAGAAGTCATTATTACATGACCCTGGTTTCCTGGTAGATAGACAACTGTGAAGATAAATTCTTAAGTTTAATTTTATAAGCATGGGATCAGAATTCAGGGAGTTTGATGATTTACATACTTAATAATATTTGTTAACATTACTTTGTATATCTATTTCACAGAAGAAAAGTTCTGCAAGGAAAGACAATTCTAAAGAATCAATGTTTTCCTTATCAGTGTCTGAATTATATTGAAAACTTTTATTTCTAAGATTTTTCTCTTTTCTCTGCTTTCACAACTGACTAAGCTTCCTCCAGACATTACATTTATATGTTGATCATTTCAATCATCGAGAATGGCACTGAAACATGTATACTATCATATAAGAAATGAAGCGCCAATCTATGTTCAATACAGGATGCAGGATGCTTGGGGCTAGTGTACGGGATGTGCCAGGGAGATGGGGTGGGAAGGGAGGTGGGAGAGGGCTTCAGCATTGGGAGATAGTGTACACCTGTGGCTGATTCATGTCAATGTATGGCAAAACCAATACAGTACTGTAAAATAGAATAAAGTATTAAATAAATAAATTAATTTATAAAAGCAAAACTGAATAAAAAAATAAAAATAATAACTCACATTTCAGTGTTTCAGTTTATTATAAAATAAACGATTTTATTTGATTCAGCTAATTATGCATTAGTTAAATACACTGCAACTTTCTATTAGCTGCATTAATTTTATATTGTAATATTTGGCTTACTAAGAAAGAGTGAATGATCTTTCTGGTTATTGTAAAGAAATTTCAAACTCAAGTACTGGGGGGAAATTTTTATTTTCTGACCCACTTGCCTAAGACTTCCACTGTGTATTTTATCAGTGAATGAACCATCATCTATCTAGTTGCACATATCATAAAATTGGGAGTCTTCTTTGACAGTTTCTCTTCTTTCATCCTTAAGTCAACCCCCCCCCCCATTAATTTAGCCTACAAATATATCTTGAATGACCATATTGCTTCAGTTACTGGCAAAACAGCAATAAAATGTAAGGAAGTCACCTTATCAACATTCCATTTAGAATATAGTTGGGAAGGAATGTAGACAGACAATAAAGAATTAAAACAAGTAAAACATTTACTACATCAGATGTTACTAAATGCCAGATCCCAAAATAAAACTGTGTAAGAGAACAGGATTATGTGGGAGAAGGGAGGTGCTTTTTTAAAGATGAATGCATTTTGGATAAATTAGCTTTTATACTGTCTTAGAAATCTTATAAATTGAATGTTGACTTTAATTCTTGAATCTTGATCATATCCATTTATTTCTTTTCTTATTCACAGTCAACACAGTATGTGATATCCATGAAAATATATCTCTCAGGTGATCTAAGTGTATTTGACCAAACAGCACAGTTGCTGCACTCTGAAATAATTCATCACACAATTATGGTGAGACCCAGCTTCCCGTGAACTGCTCCTGGCCTGCAACAGAGTCAAACAGGAATGCCAAATTAGACCCATTACTGGGAGACATGGGACTTACTTAAAAGACTTCTCAAGAGCTTCCCATCAATGGTGTTGAAGAGTGAGTTAAGACTTCCCCACTCAAATGTCTTCCTTCTCTCCGGGAAGAAGATGGTGGTCTGATGACTCCAACAGTCTCTCCAATTCTCTCCCCATTTCATTGCACATCTAACCTTTGCTTCTCCAAAGATCTGGATACACATATCCTGCTTGAGCTCTCTCACATTGTCTCTGGCCTTCGCTCCCTATCTTAAGTATTTCACATGGTGAAAAATCTCATCATGTCATCACTACTGCCTAGAACCCTATGGTTTAATTCTGCTGCTCTTCAGAGACTCAAATCCATAACAAGACATTCCAAACTCAATGTGACTTTCCCTGGCCACCTTCCCAACTCTCTCACACTGCTCTGCCTCTCACTTTCCCTATCCCAACTAAGGTGCCGTCTTTGTTCTGTGAAGGTGTCCTGCTTTCACGCAACTGACACAAACAACTATACATTCTGTTCCTTTGCCCAGAGTGCTCTGACCTCCCCTGTTTCTTCCACCAATTTTGAGTAGACGATTCCTTTTTATCCTATGGTTTTCCTATTCAGACTTGCCCTGATCACCATTCTCCTTCATTTGAATCAGAGTCCTTTATTTTTTCAGCTTTCCTAAAGAACATTTGGAGCTGAGCAGTTGAGAGTTGGAGTAAAAACAAAGCTGAGCACTGTAGGAATGATGCTTTTGAACTGTGGTATTGCAGAAGACTCTTGAGAGTCCCTGGGACTGCAAAGAAATCAAACCGGTCTATCTTAAAGGAAATCAGTCCTGAATATTCCTGGGAAGGACTGATGCTGAAGCTGAAACTCCAATACTCACCCACCTGATGCAAAGAACTGACTCATTTGAAAAGACCCTGAGACTGGGAAAGATTGAAGGCGGGAGGAGAAGGAGACAGTAAAGGATGAGATGGTTGGATGTCATCAACCTGGTGTGCTGCCGTCTATGGGGTCACAAAGAATTGGACACAACTGAGCGACTGAACTGCATTGAACTGAAATAGCATTTACACATTCATTAGCATGATTTCCTTTAGAGACTTTGTCACACTTTACAATTACGTATTTATTAGTATGATTATTTGATTTGATTATTTGATGATTTGATCAAACATGTATTTGAATACATGTTTCCCCTACTGAGCTATAAGTTTGCTTTTTATCAACACTGCCTCCCAACACTGACGTCAGTGTCTGTCTTGACAGAGGCATATGATAAATATGTATTAAATGAAGGAATGAATAAACAACATTTCTTCTAGGAAGTCTGATTAAATAGCATATCAACTTGGTGCTTGATTTTTTCCCCAATTCTAAGTAATTGAAAATATTCTATGTTAAAACAACATCTACATAATGGAAACATAGTAATATAAAATTGGTATAACTTTTAAGACTATATCAAACTGCAAAGAAATAAGGGAGATTTACTGAGTATTGAGAACTCATTGTGGGATAGGCACTGTGAGGATTCCATAAAGTGTTAACTCACTCAACTCTCACAACACCCCAAGGCAGAGTTCCTATGATTTCCTTCTCGGTGAAAATCCCGAGGCTGTAAAGTGCTGTCATCTAATGGTGGTGACCATGCGAAGGAGCCAGGGTTCAATGTAGGTGCGTATAAGTACACTGGACTCCAGAGCACTCTCTCCTCATTGCTGTATTATGGAGCTTTTGAAAAGAATTTTCTGTTTTCCAAGTATACTTCCAGACTTTTTTGTGAGTGTGAAAGTCACTCAGTTGTGCCTGACTGTGACCCATGGACTGTATCTGCCAGGCTCCTCTCTCCATGGAATTCTCCAGGCAAGAATACTGGAGTTCCTTGNCGAGGCTGTAAAGTGCTGTCATCTAATGGTGGTGACCATGTGAAGGAGCCAGGGTTCAATGTAGGTGCGTATCAGTACACTGGACTCCAGAGCACTCTCTCCTCATTGCTGTATTATGGAGCTTTTGAAAAGAATTTTCTGTTTTCCAATTATACTTCCAGACTTTTTTGTGAGTGTGAAAGTCACTCAGTTGTGCCTGACTCTTTGTGACCCATGGACTGTACCTGCCAGGCTCCTCTCTCCATGGAATTCTCCAGGCAAGAATACTGGAGTTCCTTGCTATGCCCTTCTCCAGGGGATCTTCTGGAACACAGAAATCAAACCTAGGTAGACTTCAGCTCAGTTCAGTTCAGTCGCTCAGGTATGTCCAACTCTTTGCGACCCCAAAATCGCAGCACGCCAGGCCTCCCTGTCCATCTCCATCTCCTGGAGTTCACTCAGACTCATGTCCATCGAGTCAGTGACTCCATCCAGCCATCTCATCCTCTGTCATCCCCTTTTCCTCCTGCCCCCAAATCCCTCCCAGCATGAGTCTTTTCCAATGAGTCAACTCTTCACATGAGGTGGCCAAAGTACTGGAGTTTCAGCTTTAGCATCATTTCTTCCAAAGAAATCCCAGGGCTGATCTCCTTTAGAATGGACTGGTTGGATCTCCTTATAGTCCAAGGAACTCTCAAGAGTCTTCTCCAACACCGCAGTTCAAAAGCATCAATTCTCTGGTGCCCAGCTTTCTTCATAATCCAACTCTCACATCCATACATGACCACTGGAAAAACCATAGCCTTGACTAGATGGACCATTGCTGGCAAAGTAATGTCTCTGCTTTTCAAAATGCTATCTAGGTTGGTCATAACTTTTCTTCCAAAGAGTAAGTGCCTTTTAATTACATGGCTGCAAATCATCATCTGCAGTGATTTTGAAGCTCAAAAAAATAAAATCTGACATTGTTTCCACTGTTTCCCCATCTATCTGCCATGAAATGATGGGACTGGATGCCATGATCTTAGTTTTCTGAATGTTGAGCTTTAAGCCAACTTTTTCACTCTCCTCTTTCACTTTCATCAAGAAAGTGCTTACTCTTCACTTTCTGCCATAAGGGTGGTGTCATCTGCATATCTGAGGTTATTGATATTTCTGCCAGCAATTTTGATTCCAGCTTGTGCTTACCCCAGCACAGCATTTCTCATGATGTACTCTGCATAGAAGTTAAATAAAAGGGTGACAATATACACTCTTGACGTACTCTTTTTCCTATTTGGAACCAGTCTGTTCCATGTTCAGTTCTAACTTGCTTCCTGACCTGCATATAGGTTTCTCAAGAGGCAAGTCAGGTGGTCTGGTATTCCCATCTCTTTCAGAATTTTCCACAGTTTCTTGTGATCCACACAGTCAAAGGCTTTGGCATAGTCAGTAAAGCAGAAATAGATGTATTTCTGGAACTCTCTTGCTTTTTCCATGATCCAGTGGATGTTGGAAATTTGATTTCTGGTTCCTCTGCCTTTCTAAAACCAGCTTGAACATCTGGAAGGTCATGATTCACATATTGCTGAAGCCTGGCTTGGAGAACTTTGAGCATTACTTTACTAGTGTGTGAGATGAGTGCAATTCTGAAGTAGTTTGAGCATTCTTTGGCATTGCCTTTCTTTGGGATTGGAATGAAAACTGACCTTTTCCAGTCCTGTGGCCCCTGCTGAGCTTTCCAAATTTGCTGGCATATTGAGTGCAGCACTTTCATAGCATCATCTTTCAGGATTTGAAATAGCCTTTTCAGTTCAGTTCAGTTCCGTCATTCAGTCATGTCCGACTCTTTACGACCCCATGAATCACACCATGCCAGGCCTCCCTGTTGATCAGCAACTCCTGGAGTTCACTCAGACTTACATCCATCGAGTCAGTGATGCCATCCAGCCATCTTATTCTCTGTCATCCCCTTCTCCTCCTGCCCCAGAGTCTTTTCCAATGAGTCAACTCTTCGCATGAGGTGGCCAAAGTACTGGAGTTTCAGCTTCAGCATCATTCCGTCCAAAGAAATATCAGGGCTTATCTCCTTCAAGAAGTATAAAATACATTTCTGCTTTGCAATCAACTTCAAAAATCATGGTATGTTGTTATGTTTAAATCACTTGCGATTTCTGGAACAAAAAATGANTATCAGGGCTTATCTCCTTCAAGAAGTATAAAATACATTTCTGCTTTGCAATCAACTTCAAAAATCATGGTATGTTGTTATGTTTAAATCACTTGCGATTTCTGGAACAAAAAATGAAGTGCTTCACACTGCCCTTCTTTAAAAAATCAGCTTGGATGTAGAAGCTTCTGTAAGCCTCCCCTGAACTATTTGCATGGTTGAGACAGACTCTCATTATCTGATTTTTACAGCATCCTGGGTATAAGTCTAATTTAGCTTTTTACACATTGTATTAGTAATTTTTGTTCATTTGTTTGCCCTTCCTTAGTCTATAAATTCCTTGAGGGAGTAACAGTGTCTTATTATGAGCAAATAATTATTGAGACTTTTATTGGGCCAAATATGATAGTAAAAGTTTTAATGAACTCAGTTAATACTACTAAGAACTCTACCTATGAGGTGTATGTGTGCATGGTAAGTCGCCTTAGTCTTTGCGACTCAATGGACTATAGCCTGCCAGGCTCCACTATCCATGGGATTTTCCAGGCAAGAATGCTGGAGTGGGTTGCCATTCCCTTCTCCAGGGGATTTTCTGGACCTGGACATAAACTTGCAGCTCTTATGTTTCTTGCATTGACAGGCATGTTCTTTATCACTAGTGCCACCTGGGAAGCCCCACATATGAGGTAAGTACTACTATATCCACAATTTATAAACCTGAGACAAGATAACTAGTAAGTAGCTGGGCTTGATCTCAAGCCTTTCCAGTTTGAAGTATTTTCTCTCATACACTTGACAGAGCAGAGCAGATCTTGGGATTTTCAAAAATAATTGCATACACGTGACATTTAGTGAGTTCACAGTAGCCTCTCCTCACATTCGTCCTTCTCCCTCCTTCTCTTTCATTCAACCTCAGTTTATGCCCTGCTTCCTTCTCTCTGCTTCTTTCCCTCAACCCTGTGTGTGTGTGTGTGTGTGTGTGTGTGTGTGTG
>SJYW01043077.1:98975-115870 GCA_006410735.1 Raphicerus campestris | reverse complement strand
TATATTTACTTTAAAATTATACAAAATCATGTTTATACCTCTCTGTGCTGTACAACATATCTTTGTTGTTTATCTATTTTACACATAGTAGCTTGTATTTCTTAATCCCATATCTCTTTCATGTCCTCTACCTTTCTACCTTTCCCTGTCCCCATAGGTACCCATTTATTTTCTATATTTGTGAATTTGTTTCTGTTTCATCTTTTAGATTCCACGTATAAGTGATAACATATAGAATCTGTTTTTCTCTATCTGGCTTATTTCACTAAGCAGAGTACCCCTCTTGGTCCATCTACAGTATTGCAAATGTGCAGAATTTCATTCATTTTTATGTCTGAGTAATATTCCCATTTCTGTGTGTGATATATTCCTCATATCTCCTTTATTCATTCATCGATTGATGAATACAGGGTTTCCTTCCATATTTTGAATATTATAAGTAGTGCTGCTAGGAGAACTGGAGTGCATGCAACTTTTCAAGCTAATGTTTTCATTTTCTCCAAATATATACTAGCAGTGGAATTTATGGATTATATGGTATTTCATTTTTAGCTTTACAAGGAACTCCAAACTCTTTTCCACAGCAGCTGTAACAATTTACATTCCCACCAGCAGTGCACAAGTGTTCCCTTTTTTTCCACATCCTCAGCAGCATTTGCTATTTGCAGACATTTTATGTCAGCCATTCTGACAGGTGTAAGGTGATTTTTATTTGCATTTCTCTAATAATCAGCAAAGTCAAGCATCTTTTCATGGGCCTATAAGCCTTTTTATATCTTCTTTGGAAAAATGTGTATTTTGGTCTCTGCTCATTTTTTAAAATTGTGTTTTTTTTTTAATTAATTATATAAGCTGTTTATATATTTTGAATATTAACCGATTATCTGTCATTTCATTTACCAATATTTTCATCCATTCAGTAGGCTGTCTTTTCACTGAGTTGATGGTTACTTTTACTGTACAAAAGTTTTTAAGCTTANTTGTGTTTTTTTTTCAAATTAATTATATAAGCTGTTTATATATTTTCAATATTAACCGATTATCTGTCATTTCATTTACCAATATTTTCATCCATTCAGTAGGCTGCCTTTTCACTGAGTTGATGGTTACTTTTACTGTACAAAAGTTTTTAAGCTTAATTAAGCACCATTTGTCTGTCTTGGTTTTTATTTCTTTTGGCTTAGAAGACATATCCCCAGAAAATATTGCTATAATTTATGTTAAAGTGTGTCCTGCCTGTGTTTTCTTCTATGAGTTTTATGGTTTCAAGTCTTAAATTTAGATCTTTAATCCATTTTGAGCTTATTTTTAATATGGAATAAGGAAATGTTCTACTCGTTGTTCTTGGATTTAAAGAATTAATATTGTTAAAATGTTCATATACTCAAAGCAATATGCATATTCAATCTATAAAAATGTCCATGACTTTTTTCACAAAACTAAGACAGATAATGCAAAAATTTATGTGGAACTGCAAAAGACCCTGAAGAGTCAAAGCAATTGAGAAAAAAGAGCAAAGTTGGGGATACACATTCCCTGACTTCAGGTTATACTACAAAGCTGTAGTCATCAAAACAGCATAGTACTGATACAAAAGCAGACACATAGATCAATGGGCAAAATAAGAAACTCAGAAATAATCTCCCATGTCTATATTCAATCTATGAAAAGGGAAGTAAAAATACACAATGAAGGAAAAATTGTTTGTTCGGTAAGTTATTCTGGGAAAACTGGAAAGCAGGGTCAATTATAAATTAGACATTTGTTTCAAATTAAATGCTTTTTGAAATATAAAACTTCATAATATAATGCTGCTTCCAACCCTCTTAGCATGTTTCTGATTTTCATTACATTTAACCTAACTCTAGCTTAAATACTATGTGAATATGAAGACAGTGGGAAATAAATTTAGGTTAATGTCCTTTTCCCTATCCTGGAAACATATGTAATTGACATAACTACATTAGCAGATAAAACAGACTTAAATGTTCAAGCTTAACATATCATGTTCTTCATATCATTGTGATTGGTGAAATCAATAGTTTATTGCAGGAAGAATTTCTCACCAATGTCATTTACAACTGACAATTCGTGGCATGAAAATCATTGAGATAATTCCCTGCTTCTTTCATTTATTAGTGAACTGATTATAAAATGAACAGTTTCAGTAATAGATAGATTTTCCCTCATAAATTCTATATTACTTTTTTTCTTTTTTGGTGAACAGTTTCCAGTATTTGCCAAGTAAATGGAAAATTAAAAATTAAGCTGTTTAAATAAATCACTGCTTTGTTATGTGTCTAGATAGGATATATATTTATGTACATCTCTCTGAAAACTGGCATCCACTGGTCCATTACATACTAAAGGCAGATAAGTGCCTTAGGTTGCTGAAAATGTAAAAGAGCAATAAGAATTTTCCCCTGAGGGAACTTGTATCAAAAAGAATTACAACACAGTTCAGCCAGAGTGAGTGAGAAGAAATGACACAGTAAACTAGCATGTCATGTTATATGGTGATGACACACAGAAAGTCTGGGTATCAGTCCTTGATGCAGATACCTATAGAAATCATGTCACTAGTTTGAGAGATGCCAAACTGGGCTATTCTACATATTTTAGTATATTTTTAGGCTGACACATTTCCAAGAAAATTAAAAGCTATAAAGAAAGAGTAAGTCGTGAGTTAATTTGCCTATTTGAGAGGCTAAAACTGACAAGGTCATAATGCTGAAGCAAAATTCTCATCTCATAGTTATGATAATTTCCTCTATTTCTTGACAGTGTATGGATAGTTTCAATGCCAGTAAGATTCAGAGGAATGTCTATGCATACTTGAAATTAGCAGGAATGGGTCATTTTATATGACAAATACTGTAGTAAATAGTAGTTACCTGCAATCTGTCGCTTGGAAAACTTTAAGAGGTAGGCAACATTTCTAACTGACTGATATGAGAAACTTCCCAGAGGATTTTCAACAAGGGAAATTTTCATTTTTTGAGAAGGTCAGATGATAGCAGCTACTTAGGTTAAGGGGGCACAATATGAAAAATAGGAATAGATGTGTCAAGGAAAAACACTGCAAAGTAATACAGATGTTGCGTTTTTATATGTATCAAGTATATATTCAAATGCCAAGAAAGTTCATTCTTCCTGTTGAACTGTCAAATCATTCTAGAAAGAAAGCTTCTAAAGACAAAATGTCAAGAAATGATGGTATAATACTAGCGATGGTATTCATCCAGAAAGAACCAACTGTGTTGTCAGTACCCTTTAGGTGCTTCTATAAGCAAGTCAAAAAATTACTTCCAATGTATTGTCATGAAAATTGGACAGCATAACCTCTCCTTTCATTCTCTATGACTGGCAAATAAATATTTATAGCTGTAGTGATGTATCATGGATAATAGAAGCTTTTCATTATAAATAACCTTAGGAATGACCAGATCATCGTTTGTGAGCTGGAAAAAAAAGTTAAGAAATATCAAGTGACTCACTCAAGGTCATCACATAGGTTTTTAAAGACAGGGGCAGAAAACAGTGGTATTGTTTTTTTCACCTGAAGTTCAGTGTTTCTTTTTGTATTATAGCATGCCAAAGAAAATTTTCCAAAAGGAAAATGATTTTGATCATTTAAGAATGAAAAATATGTTTAGATTAAAACAAAACTTCTACAGTACTTTATTTTAATTGTTTACAATTCTCAAAACAAGTGAAATCAATAAATGTGGGAACAAAATAAACTAGAACAAAATATGTAGCTAAGTACTTGGTACAAAGGATCTAGTCTGCTCCAGTGATTTACAAATACAAAGCTTTCCTTCATTTTATTTTAAAAATGCATGGCTAAGTAAAGTGGTAGAAATTTCCTTAGGCATGTGTGCCAATTTAAAACTAGTCATTATTTGGAATCTCTATATGGAAAAGACTACTAAAAGGTCAAGGTTGGGTAATGTAGACTCAGTTTGTTTCTGGCAATAATTACAGTAGACTAGAGAGTACCAGGGGCTTGAATTTCTCAAAAATTTATGAAATATCTATAGTATTTCTCATTTTGCTTGAATTCCTCAAAAATTTATGAAATATCTACAGTATTTCTCATTTTTATCCTAATTTATGCTCAGAAGGTTTCCCTGTGATTTATTTCATTACTGAGCAGGTCCATACAACAGTGAGGTAATGTTTTGTTCTCTCTTATCTTCTCTTGACCGATGTAGAATATGCTTTAAGAAAAGCATTTGAACTAAGATAGTGACATCAGACTACAAAAATTTACCATTATTTATAGAAGACTAGAACAAAGATAAATTAAAATATAGTTTTTCTCTCAAAAGATTCTGCCTTTCTCTTTGAAGGATTGTCCTCTCGAGGTCAAGGTCATGGACAATGCAGCCTGGGAGAAATTCCTTTGCAGCTGCTTGCTCTGAGCAGGCATGTGGAAGATAAGCAGATGACTTCAATTTTCAGTGTCATTATTCACCCCATTCCTGACATTGTCCTAGCATGCACACACAGACCAAGAACAGCACCAGAGCTATATTCCCATATGCCTGATATTTGAACTACAATATGTCAAAATAGATTTGAAGAAGAAGGTGTTTGCTGATAGATGGCATATATTCATTTTAAGTAAAGATGGGTAGGTCTTCACCTCGGCTTCCCTCAGGTAGTTGGATTCCCTGACTCTTCTTGTTTTTTCATTTGTTTATTTAGGAATAAACAAAACTATATGATATAAGGTGATATATCTATCTAAACTATATGATATAAGATGATATCATTAAAATGGAACTTGGGCAACCAGCCATATTGATGGTGTTGACCATCTGATAATGAAAAGTTATTCTACATTTTTAGTAGACTTTTGGAAAAATTTGTCTACACATGAGAAAATAAGGCATTGGGAATTTAGATTTCTAGTGAAAATATAACAGAGATTTTAGACCTGAGACATCGAGTTTTCTCTTATGTAGCTCTGGCTTTTTTTTTTTTTTCTTCTTCTTCTTCGTTATTTTATTTTATTTTTACTTTAGTCTATGTTACAATACTGTATTGGTTTTTCCATACATTGACATGAATCAGCCACAGAATGATATGGGATGGGAGGTGGGAGGGGGTTTCAGGATTGGGAGCTTGTATAGCTCTGGCTTTAAATCACATAATTCAAGCCACTTTGTGGCTTCTCACTTTTCCCTCAGAGTGAAAAAAATAAAGATTTCTACACTTTGCAATTCCCTTCATCTCTTGAAACCCTCAGAACAGGGTTTTTTAAGATGTCTTCAGTCTAACCTGTAGCAGTCTTTCAGTTAACATAAATTAAAAGTTGTCTGTGATGTCATATAACACACTCAAGAGAATGCTTTTATGGATGTAGTTTCCCAGGCACATATTCATAGAGTTTTAAAGAACCATTAGGTTTTTTAAAAAGTCACTTTCATTTATGTAACTTCTACAATATATGACACTCACTTTCACCATACAATTTTAAGAGCTTTGATAAAACACTCACTCATATAACCACCACTACAATTAAGACATAAACTATTGTTTCATGATTATTTGTAACAAAGAAATCTATTTTGCTCTAAGGACTAGAGCATATATTCATATCTTAGGATGTTTTTAAAAAATCGGTATAAAGATCAGGATTTCTTCATCTAGGGCCTTTGGACCTAGAGATGTATCCATGGACATAATTAGGAGTGTCTAGGGAATTCCCTGGCAGTCCAGCAGTTGAGACTCTGTGCTTCCATAACAAGGCCCATGAGTTGATCCCTGGTGGTCAGGGGACTAGACTCCTGCATGCTATGTGACATGGCCAAAATATAAAAATTAAAAAGAAGTGTTTGAAGACTTCCTGAAATTATATGCAAAAATATTATGTGAATATACATATGTATATTACTCAGGCAAAAGTGTTCATAGCTTCTGTCAGAATTCCAATGATGACTCCAAAATTCCAAAATTGAAAATTCACTGTAATTAACTTAAAACCATCATAAAAAGAAATCAGTTTCCTACTCCCTGCATTTCTCCTTTATATTCTGGCCTATGACAATATTCTCTCCTTGAAATTTTAATATTGCTTGTATGATAATTATTTATTCATCCATGAAAACATATTAAAAATATAATATGCATAACACAGTTCTCTAAGGTCTGAAAGATAAAAAGATAAATAGGAAATGCCTCTGTCTCTAAAAGTCTCACAGCCTAATAAACCTTATAGCATGTCTTTAATTGTAGTATGACAAATTTTTGAATTGGGCCCTTATGCATGAATGCTGCAGTTACAACAGTATTGAAATCAAGGGCCAAACCACACATAGATGATTATTTCATAATTGGTTGTAACAGTGAAATCTACTTATCTCTAAGGACTAGGATATATATTTACATCTCTCTGAAGATTCCTGCATGTCTAGAGCACTACTTTGCATAGTGATTGCTAAATTAAAATAAGTGTAGATTGATGTCTGCCCCTTGCCATTTAGTGTTGAGTGGATCAATTTTTTGAGGTATGAAATAAGTATGATTTAATAACACAAGTTGCATTATTTCAAAAGAGAATGGAAACTTTAGTCTTGTGGTCTTGTGATGCTGATAGAATAATCTGCAAATTTCCAACAAAAGGGTGGAAAGAAGTTGGGGAATTCTAAGAAAGAATGGCATGCCACCTAAGAAATTTTGTTCTGTGGGCTTACATTCTTTCTTTTATCTGTATTTCTTTCAAAGTAATCCAATTTTAAAGGATCTTCAATAGTTTTTTACCAAAGATCTTGAAAAAGAAAAAAGCAATTTTATATTTAAAATGATGTACTTTCTTTTTTTAAGTTATTTCATTCAAGTATAGCTAATTTAGCTCAGTTGGTAAAGAATCCTCTTGCAATGCAGGAGACCCTGATTCCATTCCTGAGTTGGGAAGATCCCCTGGAGAAGGAAAAGGCTACCCACTCTAGTATTCTGGCCTGGAGAATTCCATGGATACAGTCCNATATTTATAGCTGTAGTGATGTATCATGGATAATAGAAGCTTTTCATTATAAATAACCTTAGGAATGACCAGATCATCGTTTGTGAGCTGGAAAAAAAAGTTAAGAAATATCAAGTGACTCACTCAAGGTCATCACATAGGTTTTTAAAGACAAGGGCAGAAAACAGTGGTATTGTTTTTTTCACCTGAAGTTCAGTGTTTCTTTTTGTATTATAGCATGCCAAAGAAAATTTTCCAAAAGGAAAATGATTTTGATCATTTAAGAATGAAAAATATGTTTAGATTAAAACAAAACTTCTCTAGTACTTTATTTTAATTGTTTACAATTCTCAAAACAAGTGAAATCAATAAATGTGGGAACAAAATAAACTAGAACAAAATATGTAGCTAAGTACTTGATACAAAGGATCTAGTCTGCTCCAGTGATTTACAAATACAAAGCTTTCCTTCATTTTATTTTAAAAATGCATGGCTAAGTAAAGTGGTAGAAATTTCCTTAGGCATGTGTGCCAATTTAAAACTAGTCATTATTTGGAATCTCTATATGGAAAAGACTACTAAAAGGTCAAGGTTGGGTAATGTAGACTCAGTTTGTTTCTGGCAATAATTACAGTAGACTAGAGAGTACCAGGGGCTTGAATTTCTCAAAAATTTATGAAATATCTATAGTATTTCTCATTTTGCTTGAATTCCTCAAAAATTTATGAAATATCTACAGTATTTCTCATTTTTATCCTAATTTATGCTCAGAAGGTTTCCCTGTGATTTATTTCATTACTGAGCAGGTCCATACAACAGTGAGGTAATGTTTTGTTCTCTCTTATCTTCTCTTGACCGATGTAGAATATGCTTTAAGAAAAGCATTTGAACTAAGATAGTGACATCAGACTACAAAAATTTACCATTATTTATAGAAGACTAGAACAAAGATAAATTAAAATATAGTTTTTCTCTCAAAAGATTCTGCCTTTCTCTTTGAAGGATTGTCCTCTCGAGGTCAAGGTCATGGACAATGCAGCCTGGGAGAAATTCCTTTGCAGCTGCTTGCTCTGAGCAGGCATGTGGAAGATAAGCAGATGACTTCAATTTTCAGTGTCATTATTCACCCCATTCCTGACATTGTCCTAGCATGCACACACAGACCAAGAACAGCACCAGAGCTATATTCCCATATGCCTGATATTTGAACTACAATATGTCAAAATAGATTTGAAGAAGAAGGTGTTTGCTGATAGATGGCATATATTCATTTTAAGTAAAGATGGGTAGGTCTTCACCTCGGCTTCCCTCAGGTAGTTGGATTCCCTGACTCTTCTTGTTTTTTCATTTGTTTATTTAGGAATAAACAAAACTATATGATATAAGGTGATATATCTATCTAAACTATATGATATAAGATGATATCATTAAAATGGAACTTGGGCAACCAGCCATATTGATGGTGTTGACCATCTGATAATGAAAAGTTATTCTACATTTTTAGTAGACTTTTGGAAAAATTTGTCTACACATGAGAAAATAAGGCATTGGGAATTTAGATTTCTAGTGAAAATATAACAGAGATTTTAGACCTGAGACATCGAGTTTTCTCTTATGTAGCTCTGGCTTTTTTTTTTTTTTTTTCTTCTTCTTCGTTATTTTATTTTATTTTTACTTTAGTCTATGTTACAATACTGTATTGGTTTTTCCATACATTGACATGAATCAGCCACAGAATGATATGGGATGGGAGGTGGGAGGGGGTTTCAGGATTGGGAGCTTGTATAGCTCTGGCTTTAAATCACATAATTCAAGCCACTTTGTGGCTTCTCACTTTTCCCTCAGAGTGAAAAAAATAAAGATTTCTACACTTTGCAATTCCCTTCATCTCTTGAAACCCTCAGAACAGGGTTTTTTAAGATGTCTTCAGTCTAACCTGTAGCAGTCTTTCAGTTAACATAAATTAAAAGTTGTCTGTGATGTCATATAACACACTCAAGAGAATGCTTTTATGGATGTAGTTTCCCAGGCACATATTCATAGAGTTTTAAAGAACCATTAGGTTTTTTAAAAAGTCACTTTCATTTATGTAACTTCTACAATATATGACACTCACTTTCACCATACAATTTTAAGAGCTTTGATAAAACACTCACTCATATAACCACCACTACAATTAAGACATAAACTATTGTTTCATGATTATTTGTAACAAAGAAATCTATTTTGCTCTAAGGACTAGAGCATATATTCATATCTTAGGATGTTTTTAAAAAATCGGTATAAAGATCAGGATTTCTTCATCTAGGGCCTTTGGACCTAGAGATGTATCCATGGACATAATTAGGAGTGTCTAGGGAATTCCCTGGCAGTCCAGCAGTTGAGACTCTGTGCTTCCATAACAAGGCCCATGAGTTGATCCCTGGTGGTCAGGGGACTAGACTCCTGCATGCTATGTGACATGGCCAAAATATAAAAATTAAAAAGAAGTGTTTGAAGACTTCCTGAAATTATATGCAAAAATATTATGTGAATATACATATGTATATTACTCAGGCAAAAGTGTTCATAGCTTCTGTCAGAATTCCAATGATGACTCCAAAATTCCAAAATTGAAAATTCACTGTAATTAACTTAAAACCATCATAAAAAGAAATCAGTTTCCTACTCCCTGCATTTCTCCTTTATATTCTGGCCTATGACAATATTCTCTCCTTGAAATTTTAATATTGCTTGTATGATAATTATTTATTCATCCATGAAAACATATTAAAAATATAATATGCATAACACAGTTCTCTAAGGTCTGAAAGATAAAAAGATAAATAGGAAATGCCCCTGTCTCTAAAAGTCTCACAGCCTAATAAACCTTATAGCATGTCTTTAATTGTAGTATGACAAATTTTTGAATTGGGCCCTTATGCATGAATGCTGCAGTTACAACAGTATTGAAATCAAGGGCCAAACCACACATAGATGATTATTTCATAATTGGTTGTAACAGTGAAATCTACTTATCTCTAAGGACTAGGATATATATTTACATCTCTCTGAAGATTCCTGCATGTCTAGAGCACTACTTTGCATAGTGATTGCTAAATTAAAATAAGTGTAGATTGATGTCTGCCCCTTGCCATTTAGTGTTGAGTGGATCAATTTTTTGAGGTATGAAATAAGTATGATTTAATAACACAAGTTGCATTATTTCAAAAGAGAATGGAAACTTTAGTCTTGTGGTCTTGTGATGCTGATAGAATAATCTGCAAATTTCCAACAAAAGGGTGGAAAGAAGTTGGGGAATTCTAAGAAAGAATGGCATGCCACCTAAGAAATTTTGTTCTGTGGGCTTACATTCTTTCTTTTATCTGTATTTCTTTCAAAGTAATCCAATTTTAAAGGATCTTCAATAGTTTTTTACCAAAGATCTTGAAAAAGAAAAAAGCAATTTTATATTTAAAATGATGTACTTTCTTTTTTTAAGTTATTTCATTCAAGTATAGCTAATTTAGCTCAGTTGGTAAAGAATCCTCTTGCAATGCAGGAGACCCTGATTCCATTCCTGAGTTGGGAAGATCCCCTGGAGAAGGAAAAGGCTACCCACTCTAGTATTCTGGCCTGGAGAATTCCATGGATACAGTCCGTGGGTTTGCAGAGTTGGACGGAACTGAATGACTTTCACTTTCACGTGGCTAATTTACAATTTTAATATCTGCTGTACAACAAAGTGATCCAATTATGGTTTCTCACAGGATACTGAATATAGTTTTTTGTGATATGTAGGGGGACCTTGTTGTTTATCCAGTCGATAAGTGTCTGCATCGGTGCTAACACCAAACTTCCCATCCTTCTTCCCCCACTCAACCCCTCCTTAGCAGTCACAAGTCTATGAGTTTTTTCTGTTTTGTACATAAGTTCGTTTGTGTCATATTTTAGATTCTATATATAAATGATATCAAATGGTATTTTTTTCTGACTTACTTCACTTAGTATAATAATCTCTAAGTCTATCCATCCATATTGCTGCAAATGGCATAATTTCATTCTTTTTCATGGCTAAATAGTATTCTGTTATATAAATATATGTACCACATCTCCTTTATCCATTCATCTGTCAAAGAACATTTAGGTTGCTTCCATATTTTGGCGATTGTAAATAGTGCTGTTATAAACATAGAGATGAATGTATCTTTTCAAATTATAGTTTTGTCAGGATAAGTGCCCAGGAATGGGATTGCTAGATCATATGGCAATTCTATTTTTAGTTTTTTGAGGACTCCCCATACTGTTTTCCATAGTGGCTGCACCAATTTTCATTCCAGCCAATGCTGTAGGACGGTTCCCTTTTTTCCACACGCTTTCCAACACTGTTATAAAATGATGTGCTTTCTTTCTGATCTTCCTTAGAAATTTGAACATTGAAATCACAGAGATAAATATATACATATGTGTGTGTGTGTCTAAAATTATAGGTTTGTAGGAAAAGACCTTGTTTTGTCTTCAACTTCTATGTAACTTGCTCTATATCTATGGAGTTACTGGCCCCAACAGAAGACTCAGATCTTCTTTGTAGTCTAAGTCCAATCATGANCTAAAATTATAGGTTTGTAGGAAAAGACCTTGTTTTGTCTTCAACTTCTACATAACTTGCTCTATATCTATGGAGTTACTGGCCCCAACAGAAGACTCAGATCTTCTTTGTAGTGTAAGTCCAATCATGACTCTAGTTGAAATAAATTTACAACTCAATTTCCAAAATATTGGAGTAAACATTACACACAGCTTTAAATTCTATGAATTATATCACTTACTATAAGGCATTGATTGGGTAGGGGTAGTGAGAGCCTAAGGAAAACTTTCTTTATTTTTAGAAAAGAGATGAAGGAAAGATACACAGGGGTCATTAGCCAGTAACAATAATGAGCTAATATGTGTATATGTGTTTATATTATGTACACATACCACAGGACCTTCAACTGCTATCATCACTGTAGCATCACATTCAATTTCTCTGACTCATATTCAGTTCATAGATGTGGTCCCAGAAGTTGGTCTGATTCTAGACATTAAGATTGGGCACAGGTCCTATAGACCAAACCATGGTGTCTGAACATGTAAACAACAAAAACAGTGTAACTTAGAGAAGTGACTTGGTATTTGATGGATGATAGTGTAATTTTTTACAGTATAACTACTATTTATTATATTTTTAACCCATAAAAGAACATTTTATCAGAGTAAAAGCTCATTCTATAGCCCATTTCTATCAATATTTACCCATTTATAATACCTTGTCTATTTATTTCCTAAAACTTTTGCAATGGCCAGATTATGTGTACTTCTGATTGTATTTTTATTGACTATAAGAAAGTATGTTCTCACATCCAACTCATATTCAGAATAAGGAATCTTAAAATAATACCAAAACATGAGCCAAAAGTGTGTTCTTATTTCAAATTCCACTCAAGTTGATGGATGACAGCTATAATAAATCTCCTTACTGTTAACCAATTATCTTATATATGATTTNTTGACGATGAGAAAGTATGTTCTCACATCCAACTCATATTCAGAATAAGGAATCTTAAAATAATACCAAAACATGAGCCAAAAGTGTGTTCTTATTTCAAATTCCACTCAAGTTGATGGATGACAGCTATAATAAATCTCCTTACTGTTAACCAATTATCTTATATATGATTTTGAGTTATACAGAAATATTCTAAAATTTTTCTGAAGTATAATTTTTGTTCCTTATATTTATAGCAAATAATGCTTAGGACTCTTTAACATACTTTGTACAAAATTTAAAACTAAAATTTGTATGCAAAGACACATATGTATTTAGGTAATGAAAAGAGTTGCCCTTTTCCCAAAAGTTAAAAATAAGAAGTGATATTGCTCTACTTAGACAATAATATTCCCCTAATAAATGTGTATTCTCTATCACCACAGTCTTACTTCAATTTGAACCTCAGTAGCTTAATGGACATTAGTACAAAAACATTTTTTAACTTCCTATAATATGCTAGAGTTATTAAAATTCAAAAATATTTACTTTTGGTGTTTGTATAAAAGAAAGAAAAATGAATCTTCAAAATATAACTAGTTTACTAAATGATCTTACTTGCTCTGTATGTATTATAATTTATTTCATCTAGAATTCCTTCTGATTCTCTGGTCAATCATGTTTACAAAATTATTTCATCTTCATGTACTGAGTAATAAAAGATGAAAGTGATTTGATTACACTGAACTCTGTATAGACAGAATTCACAGTATTATATAACTTGCTTTGCAATCATCTTGAGTCATGTCTACATGGTAAAATCAATTCAGGTACCATTTTAATGTTTCAGATAATGAAATTGGGTAATATCAGCAAAATAATATTACCTTTGATGGTACAGAATGAATGCTGGCATAAATGACAAAGTTCATAGGCAATTAAAATCCTATAACAAATAAGGATGTAAATTTGAATATTTTAAAATGATAATAGAATATAGTAAGTTTCTGTATATAAAAAAATCTGTTTTGCAATTTGAGTTTACCATTGATTTATTCCTCTGTTCTCAAAAGCGTATGCATAAGTCTCCATTTATATTCCACTATATTCTTCTAGCTGCTGCTGCTGCTAAGTCACTTCAGTCGTGTCCGACTCTGTGCGACCCCATAGATGGCAGCCTACCAGACTCCCCCATCCCTGGCATTCTCCAGGCAAGAACAACTGGAGTGGGTTGCCATTTTCTTCTTCAATGCATGAAAGTGAAAAGTGAGAGGGAAGTTGCTCAGTCAATTCCTCCTAAAACCTAGTAAAAGCTGACCTAGTATACTAATAGTGAACTAAATGAACAACTCTGTTTTGAAGTTCAAATTATGTAGGTGATATAGGTATTAAGCAAATAAGCAGAAATATAATATAATAGCAAATTGTGCTAAGTACTATGAAAAATTCAAAGTTAATGTGGTATTACTGAAATTTAACTAAGATATGAAGGACATGGAGCAATTATCCAAGGAAATAGTGGAGTTACAGGAGAATAAAATCCTTTGTGTTAGAAAAGAGTTTGGTGATATTAAAAAATTTGAATAAGTTGGCATCACTGTGAAATAAGGCATGGGATGAAATGAAGGTGGAGAGATGTACAGATGTTAGACAATATTATGGTTCTCTAGATCATTGTAAAAATTTTGTAATCCCTATCTAAGTGCAACATGTGATTATTAAAGGTTCTTCTTTATTTCTTTTTAAAAAGACAAATTACATGGCAAGTTCTATATTTTAAAGATCATTTTGACAACTGAAGAAATGAAGGAATGATAAGTAAGACAGAAGTAAGAATCCATTTAATAAGTAGAAAGTTGTTCTTGAGTACCACAGAGATATCATGGCATAGACTAAGGTGGTGAAATGAAGAGAGATAGTAGTGAACAAATCGCAGTGTACTTTTCAGGTCATGTTAATGATGCTTTGTAATGCACTGCATGAGATTAGGCAAATGGAAGGAAAAAGGAAATTCCAAGATATCTGAGTTGAGTAACTGAGTCAATGTCACGTACTAAAATGTGAGAAGAGGTAGATGGCCAGTGGTTAGGCAGGGCATATTAATTTTGTGACTTACACATCCCAGTCATCTAAAGAGGTGTAAAAAACAATACTATGAAATTAAAGGAAGACACTGAGATTCCGCAACTTAGAAATATTAATTAAAACTGTGATTGGAAAAAGTAAACTGAATAAAAAAATTTATAGAGAAAAAAAGGAAAGTGTGTATAGTGTAGCTGCTCAGTCGTATCCGACTCTGTGCATCCCCACAGACTGTAGCCTACCAGGCTACATGGAATTTTCCAGGCAATAGTACTGGAGTGGATTGCCATTTCCTTCTCCAGGGGATCTTCCCAACCCAGGGCTTGAACCCGGGTCTCCCGCATTGTAGATAGACCCTTTACCATCTGAGCCACCAGGGAAGTCAAAATAGGAAAAAAAAAAAAAAAAAGGAACTTAGGGTTAAATCCTAAAATGATATAATCCTTGGAAGTCCTTGATGGTTGAACCTAGTCATGAGCTCTCCATGAGCACCAAGTACACGGAAAACTAGTACACCGGAAACTAGAAAAACATGTTATCATGAAAACCAAGAAATGCATTTTAAAGGACTTTTAAAAAACTATGTTCAATGCTACAAATTGATCTAGGAATATAAGGCTGAAAAATTCACTTGGTATTTAGACACTATGGAAATTCTTGGTAATCTTTACAGAATGCTTCCTGAAAGGCAGTGCGATTAGAACCCAGACAGCTGTGGACAGAAGAATGCAATAAAATTGTAATTGTATATATTCATCACCATGGAAACTGGAAAAGTAAATTTAATTGAGAAAAAACATGCTAGGAGACTTTTGCTTTGACATTATGCATCATGAATTCCTGTTGATATCAATCTACAGCATCACATAATTTTCTTTAGAAATCATTTGTATCCCAGACAGGCTGATGTTTCCCAGGTTAGAGCAACAAACTGAAAAGGGTCAGAAAAACAACGTATTATATGAAAATTATTGCATTGATGAATTAGGGCATTTAACCTGGATAAGGAGAAATGTGTTGAAAGGGGGTGATAAAATCTATTGAAAGGATGTGAAAATGTCAATGGATAAGGTTTAAGAACAATCTTTCTAAAATACTGTAGCAAACAAAGAGCTTTCAGCAGAGAGTGAAATGTTTGAATTAATTGCTTCAAATGTAGTGGAGTTTCGGACAATGATAAGGTGTGGTTGAAGAAGCGGGTGAATTAGAAGCTATAAAATAAGCCATCATCAGATGAAGGAAGTTAAATAATAGAAAAGCAAAAATGACAGCTAGATTTTCATGACATTTGTTGAAATTATCTAGAATGATGACACATATTGGTATGAACAGGGAGTATGAACAAGGAGTCAAAAACTTCACTGATTTAAGTTTGCTGAAAAAAGTTGGTATGTGAGATTAATGAGAAGAAAGTGTGATGTAGCATTATGATATGGGCTCATGGGAGCAGGGAGTTTTAAAAAAATAACATGAGTTATTTATTTCTTTTTGTTTATCAATATATAATATAATTAGTTGTGGAAGATTCTGAAAGAGATGGGAATACCAGACCATCCGACCTGCCTCTGGAGAAACCTTTATGTAGGTCAGGAAGCAACAGTTAGAACTGGAGAGGGAACAACAGACTGGTTCCAAATAGGAAAAGGAGTACATCAAGGCTCTGGTTTTTCCAGTGGTCATGTATGGATGTGAGAGTTGGACTGTGAAGAAGGCTGAGTGCTAAAGAATTGATGCTTTTGAACTGTGGTGTTGGAGAAGACTCTTGAGAGTCCCTTGGACTGCAAGGAGATCCAACCAGTCCATTCTGATGGAGATCAGCCCTGGGATATCTTTGGAAGAAATGATGCTAAAGCTGAAACTCCAGTACTTTGGCCACCTCATGCTAAGAGTTGACCTATTGGAAAAGACTTTGATGCTGGGAGGAACTGGGGGCAGGAGGAGAAGGGGACAACCAAGGATGAGATGGCTAGATGGCATCACTGACTCGATGGATGGGAATCTGAGTGAACTCTGGGAGTTGGTAACAGACAGGAAGGCCTGGTGTGCTGCGATACATGGGGTCGCAGAGAGTTGGACACGACTGAGCAACTGAACTGACCTAAACTGAATAAGGCTGTATATTGTCACCCTGCTTATTTAACTTCTATGCAGAGTACATCATGAGAAACGCTGGGCTGGAAGAAGCACAAGCTGGAATCAGGATTGCCAGGAGAAATCTCAATAACCTCATATATGCAGATGACACCACCCTTATGGCAGAAAGTGAAGAGGAACTAAAGAGCCTCTTGATGGAAGTGAAAGAGGAGAGTGAAAAAGTTGGCTTAAAGCTCAACA
>SJYW01043077.1:63296-96423 GCA_006410735.1 Raphicerus campestris | reverse complement strand
CTGCTTATTTAACTTCTATGCAGAGTACATCATGAGAAACGCTGGGCTGGAAGAAGCACAAGCTGGAATCAGGATTGCCAGGAGAAATCTCAATAACCTCATATATGCAGATGACACCACCCTTATGGCAGAAAGTGAAGAGGAACTAAAGAGCCTCTTGATGGAAGTGAAAGAGGAGAGTGAAAAAGTTGGCTTAAAGCTCAACAGTCAGAAAACTAACATCATGGCATCTGGTCCCATCACTTCATGGGAAATAGATGGGGAAACAGTGGAAACAGTGTCAGAATTTATTTTGGGGGGCTCCAAAATCACTGCAGATGGTGATTGCAGCCATGAAATTAAAAGACACTTACTCCTTGGAAGAAAAGTTTTGACCAACCTAGATAGCATAGTCAAAAGCAGAGATATTACTTTGCCAACAAAGTCTGTCTGGTCAAGGCTATGTTTTTTCCAGTAGTCATGTATGGATGTGAGAGTTGGACTATAAAGAAAGCTGAGTGCCAAAGAATTGATGCTTTTGAACTATGGTGTTGGAGAAGACCCTTGAGAGTCCCTTGGACTGCAAGGAGATCCAACCAGTCCATTCTGAAAGAGATCAGCCCTGACTGTTCATTGGAAGGACTGATGCTGAGGCTGAAACTCCAATACTTTGACCACCTCATGCAAAGGGTTGACTCATTGGAAAAGACTCTAATGCTGGAAGAGATTGGGTGCAAGAGGAGAAGGGGATGATGATGACAGAGGATGAGATGGCTGGATGGCATCAATGACTTGATGGACATGAGTTTGAGTGAACTCCGGGATTTTGTGATGGACAGGGAGGTCTGGCGTGCTGTGATTCATGGGGTCACAAAGAGTCGGACATGACTGAGCGACTGCACTGAACTGAACTGAATATAACTTGCATTAAGGTTATAAATTAATATTTAAGACTGTTTTATTTAAATATACTTTCATTTCCATGCAAATGTTTTATTTACTTTTTGCATGTTTTTACTTTAAATAAGGTTTGGTTAGTTCTAGGAATCTAGAACATGAAAAGGAAAAACAATCAAAGTCAGTTAAGGTAAAAACGTCCTCAACGTATTTATTTCAAAGTTCAAAAATGATTATAGTCATTCTATGAGTATTTAAGTTTGCAATAAGACCACATTCTGACTACTCTATTTAATTTTTCTTACTGTATTTATGGGAAGGACACCACTAAGATTGAAAAGGTCAAGCCAAATGACAGTAACTAATTCAGAAATGAGATGTCAAGATTGAAGCTATAAAGTGGGGATTAACCTGTAAGCAATTCAAGTATATTTATATAGATACACACACATAGGCACACAGAAAAGTTAATATAAAAAGTATCTGAAAACAAATTGACAAGGTCAACAAAAGCAGCAATTATATGAGCTGAAGAGTGAACTTTTGTAAAACANGAGATTAACCTATAAGCAATTCAAGTATATTTATATAGATACACATACATAGGCACACAGAAAAGTTAATATAAAAAGTATCTGAAAACAAATTGACAAGGTCAACAAAAGCAGCAATTATATGAGCTGAAGAGTGAACTTTTGTAAAACAGGGAAAGTGAAGGAAAAGTCTAAGACTGGAAAATATTTTTATGTTTTAAAAATGAAACATTTATAGTATATATGCTACTATTGAGCTATACTTATATATAGGAGAAATACATGTTTACATCATTGATATAAACTAAGAAACTAAGCATACAGTTAATCTACTAGTTTATTATTCTTTACTTATGATAATAATTATTATGGATGATAGACTATGTTGCAGTTTAGGTTTTAAAGAAGTTATTCTACATTGAAAGTGCTTTAGTTAGAATACTAACAAATATTTTATAATACTATTTGAATCTGTAATTTAGAGAAAGAGATGAAAAGGAAATCAAAGTAATATATTTTCAGGTGACTCATTGAATCATGATAATTTATTGAACATCTGCCAAGTCCTAAACATTGTGCTAGCAATTTATGTCTTTTATTCTTCATCCTATCAGGTTAATGCTATTATCATCCCCATTTTACACACACAAAAACTGAGGCATGCATAAATCAAGTTTTATATTATAAAATGCTGGACCTGAGTTCTCAAGTCCTTTACTGAGGTCTATGCCAAACCTAGAATTTTGTGAAACATTGAGAATAAATATAATTGAGCCTCGCACTCAAAACATGAACCCACTAGACTAGAAATATTTTATAATGAAACATGTTGTACTATTGTGCCCTTTCCAATCTATGACAGAAACCAGCCATCAATAATAATAGCAAAAGTTTAAGTACTGGTAAAATTACCAAATTCAAACAAAGAATGCACCTCAACAGAGAGCTTAGGAACTAACATCAACAGATGAAAGTTAACCCTTGGGATGAAATCTGTGAGTTCCACAAGGATGACTCCAAGCTTTCTATCTCCAGGGTAAAGCACAAATCTTACCGCATTTTTAANACCAAATTCAAACAAAAAATGCACCTCAACAGAGAGCTTAGGAACTACCATCAACAGATGAAAGTTAACCCTTGGAATGAAATCTGTGAGTTCCACAAGGATGACTCCAAGCTTTCTATCTCCAGGGTAAAGCACAAATCTTACCGCATTTTTAATATTTATTGATGTATCTAATGTTAAAAATGTGTAGTAATATCATAAATGTATAATTAATATTCCTATGTAATCACCATGAATATTTATCTAGAGCATCTGGGTGATAATACTTCTGTAGTAGTTAAGGCATTGCAACTGAAAACTCACATATGCAAGAATTATTGCATTTGTTTTCCCCCCAATCAACATGAATCTGATTCTGAACAGGAATTTTGTTGTGCTGGAAAGAAATGTATTTAATCTTAAATATAATCATCATTAAGATCAAGAAAAGGACAAGCATGTCCTTATTCACCACTCTTTTTCAATATCACTCTAGAAGTCTTAGCTAATGCAATAAAAGAAGAAAAAGGAAATAAAAGGTATATAAATGGGGAAGGAAGAAATAAAATTGTTTTTATTCACCAATGGCATCATTGTCTATAAAGAAAATCTGAAACAATCAACAAAAATTCTAGAAGTAATAAGCAATTATACCATGACTGCAGGATAAAAATAGTCTGTTACCCAAATGCCCAAAGTAAGCAAGGAGAATTTGAAATTAATAACACATAGCATTTACATTAGCACCACCAGAATGAAATATTAATATGTAGATATGTCTAACAAAATATGTAAACAATCTGTATGAGTAAAACTATAAAACTCTAACAAAAACCAAAGAACTATAACATCTGAATAAATATTACATGTTCATGGATAAGAATGTTCAATACTGTCAACCTGTCAGTTCTTTCTAAGTTGAGCTATAAATTCAAAGCAATCCCAATCAAAAATTTCAACAAATTATTTTACAGATTTTGACAGCATTCCAGAATTTGTATGGAGAAGCAAAAGTTGTAGTATAGCCAAAATCATACTGACAAAGGACAAAGTTGGAAAATGGATATTACCTGACTTCATGATGTACTATAAAGCTCCAGTGACCAAGACGGTGATCAAAGAACAAACAAATAGTTTACTAGAATAGAGCACCCAGAAACAGATGGACATGAATACAGCCAAATGAGTTTTGACAAAGTAGTAAAGGCAGTATAGTGATGCAAAGACAGTCTTTATAAAAAATGATGCTGGACATATAAGCATTCACATGCAAAAAAGAATAAACAATGTCTAGACACCTTTACAGCCTTCACAACTTAACTGAAAATGGATCAGAGACCAAAATTTTAAAGGCAAAACTATAAAACACCAGAAGGTAACATAGCAGAAAGTCTACATGATTTTGGAATTAATTTTTTAGATACAACTCTGAAGACTATTCAAGAAGGAAAGTGTTAATAGCTGAAGTTCATTAATTAAAAACTTCTATTTATAAAACACAGTACCAAGAGAATAAGAAGACATGACACAGGATGGGAGAAAATAATTGCAAAACACACACTTGATTAAAGACTGTTACCCAAAATATAATAAAGGAAATAAATGGTATGGACCTAACCGAAGCAAAAGATACCGAGGAGTGATGGCAAGAATAAACAGAAGAACTATACAGAAAAGATCTTAATAACCAGATAACTACCATGATGTGATCACTCACCTACAGCCATGTACACATCCTGGAGTGCAAGGTCAAGTGGGCCTTAGGAAGCATCACTACAAACAAAGCTAGAGAAGATGTTGGAATTCCACCTGAGCTATTTCAAATCCTAAAGTATAATGCTCTTAAAGTGCTTCACTCAATATACTAGCAAATTTGGAAAATTCAGCAGTGGCCACAGAATGGGAAAAGGTCAGTTTTCATTCCAATCCCAAAGAAAGGCAATGCCAAAGAATATTCAAACTTCCACACAATTGTGCTCATCTCACACCTTAGCAAAAACAATGCTCAGAATTCTCCAAAGCAAGCTTCCACAGTATGTGAACCGAGAATTTCAGATGTTCAACCTGCTTTCAGAAAAGGCAGGGGGACCAGAGATCAAAGTGCCAACATCTGTTGGATCAGCGAAAAAGCAAGAGAGTTCCAGAAAAACATCTACTTCTGCTTTATTGATTACATCAAAGCCTTTGACTGTGTGGATCACAACAAACTGTGGAAAATTCTTCAAGAGATGGATTACCAGACCAGCTTATCTGCCTCCTGCGAAATCTGTATGCAGGTCAAGAAGTGACAGTTAGAACCAGACATGGAAAATGGCCTGGTTCAAAATTGGGAAAGGAGTATCTTAATGCTGTATATTGTCACCCTGCTTATTTAAGTTACATGCAGGGTACATCATGTGAAATGCTGGGCTGGATGAAGCACAAGCTGGCATCAAGATTGCCGGGAGAAATATCAATAACCTCAGATATGCATACGACACCACGCTTATGGCAGGAAGTGAAGAGGAGCTAAAGCAAAGAGGAGCTTCTTGATGAAAGTGAAAGAGGAGAGTAAAAAGGCTGGCTTAAAACTTGACATTCAAAAAACAAAAATCATGGCATCTGGTTCCAACACTAAATGGCACATAGATGGAGAAACAATGGAAACAGTGAAAGACTTTTCTTCGGTTCCAAAAACACTGCAAATGGTGACTAAAACCATGAAATTAAAAGTGCTTACTCCTTGGAAGAAAAGCTATGACCAATCTAGACAGCATATTAAAAAGAAGAGACATTACTTTGCTGATAAAAGCCCATCTAGTCAAAGCTATGGTTTTTCCAGTGGTCATGTATGGATATGAGAGTTGGACTATAAAGAAAGCTAAGTGCCAAAGAGTTGACGGTTTTGAACTGTGGGGTTGGGGAAAACTCTTGAGAGTCCCTTGGACTGCAAGATCAAACCAGTCAATCCTAAAGGAAATTAGTCCTGAATATTCATTGGAAGGACTGATGCTGAAGCTGAAGCCCCATTTCTTTGGCCACCTGATGTGAAGAGCTGACTCACTAGAAAGGACTCTGATACTGGGAAACATTGAAGGCAGGAGAAAGGGATGACAGAGGGTGAGATGGTTGGACGGCATCACTAACTCAATGGACTTGAGTTTGAGCAAGGTCTGGGAGTTGGTGATAGACAGGGAAGCATGGTGTGCTATAGTCCATNATAAATGGTATGGACCTAACTGAAGCAAAAGATACCGAGGAGTGATGGCAAGAATACACAGAAGAACTATACAAAAAAGATCTTAATAACCAAATAACTACCATGGTGTGATCACTCACCTATAGCCATGTACACATCCTGGAGTGCAAGTTCAAGTGGGCCTTAGGAAGCATCACTACAAACAAAGCTAGAGAAGGTGTTGGAATTCCACCTGAGCTATTTCAAATCCTAAAGTATAATGCTCTTAAAGTGCTTCACTCAGTATACCAGCAAATTTGGAAAATTCAGCAGTGGCCACAGGATGGGAAAAGGTCAGTTTTCATTCCAATCCCAAAGAAAGGCAATGCCAAAGAATATTCAAACTTCCACACAATTGTGCTNGTTTTCTGTTTTGGCATCAGTTGATGACATGGCCAAAGATGAATTTTCCTCACTAGGCCTGTCTTCAGGGTAATCACTACAATTATTATTTTTAATATATAATTCACATATTTAGCAACCTAGCCTCCCATCTCCTTCTCCCAAATCTAAGCTCTTACTTTTGAATAGCAGAACAAACAGGCTTTTTCATTTAAAAATATTCTTAAATATACTTGCCAGTTTTGAGAGAGAGATAAAAAGATAGAGAGAGGAAGAAAGATGAGAAGAAAGAGAAGGAAGGGAGGGAGAGAGGAAGGAAGAAAAAAAGAAAGAAAGAAGTTCAGATACTATCAGATTAATATGGAGGATGAATATCACTGATATGGGTAGGCTGGGATAAGATTTGTTCTTCAAACACAGAAACCATGATACCAGCTTACTCACCAAACTGGTTATAATTGAGAGTTCAATGAAGAAAAACTATCTGAAAAGTCCTGCCATGTAAATATGCTTTTTATTTCAANCTGGGATAAGATTTGTTCTTCAAACACAGAAACCATGATACCAGCTTACTCACCAAACTGGTTATAATTGAGAGTTCAATGAAGAAAAACTATGTGAAAAGTCCTGCCATGTAAATATGCTTTTTATTTCAACTCTTGTCAATAGCCCCGCTTTTGTGTGAAATATATTTCCCCATTGAGTGCTTTTCCACATTTGCCACATATATCCACCCCCTTCCCACCTTGGAATCTGTGTGTGTTTTTCTTTTATAAACTTTGACAGAAAAATCGGAGACTTTTTACCAGTTAAATAATAAAAAATAACTTCCCCTGTTTCTCTCTATTACTCAGGGAAATCTCAGTTGTGCTGTTTTCTAATTTCCTCAAGTTATATATGATCATAATATATGCTCATTAATTCAGATACTTCGAACATTTATTTTATTTATAATTTTTGCTCCTTGGTGTCCTCAGGAGATGTACATCTCAATTTTATGAGCGACGTGGGGGTAAGTAGTTATAGAGTCATGCTCCAGCCTGCATTGGTGTCACACATTCATAATGCTGAACACTCAGTCTACAACCCACAGCAACACATCACAGTCACAATTCCAGTCACACAATGCTCTACTTCAATATTTCATGCCATCCCTTTGAGACAGGCAATTCCTGATTAGCCCCTGGATTTCCCCTGCTTTTAATGTCTGGGCCCATTTGGCCACTGACCTAGTACAAATGGGAATGGCGAGCATGTCTTTGGTCTCCTGTAGCTGCAGAGGGCTCCGAGCAGACATAAAACAGGCCTACAGCCTTACAACATCTGAACAGTGTTTCCTGTCTGCAGTTCTCATTTCTACACTTGGCATGAGCTGCAGTGACCTTTACCCTGTTCTTTAAAGGGATGTCTTTTATGGAGGTTAAGAGTGACTTGGCCCCAAACCGAACGAAGTCCTAGGCTCCACTGCCCTCCAAGTGTGCCTTGTGTGCATGGTGCTGTGCACGGTGATTTAGTGGTATGGGCAGCAGGCCACCAGAACCCAGCAGACAGTGATCACCACAATTATGTGACTTGAAGATATTTGTGTACCCCACTGATCATTACCAGAGTTATGAAAGTTAGGCTTTGGGCTGCACTTATCTGCCGACTCAGCAGCATTTTGACCACATGAATTAATGATAGCACAGAAAGTACATTCTACAGCTACTTGTAACTACTCTTTTAAAGTCAAACACGGAAATTGTACTGAAAATAGAGTCTCAGCCGCTTGCCTCAGGGTAGAGCTATACACGTGTACTGTATCCTGTTCTATATATCGCTCTGATGACTGCACATGCATTGCTTTGCATGTGGGATCATTTGACCTAAAAATTAAAAGTCGAATGGTATGTTTCTGCATTTTATTACTTAGGAATTCCATCCATGAGAGATGGTGGGAAAAAAAAAATTTCCCTTAGCTTTCCATTAATATGATAGTTTGAGCACTCCAGAATACTTTGGTAGCAAAAAATCTTTAAGAAATAAATGTAATGTATATTAAGTGAAGAAGTCTCCCTTTTGCAAAGCTGTAATGTTTTAGTATGCAAACTCTTTATTGAGGTTGTTAGGGTATTTGTTTTTTTAACAAACTTCTTTTATTCTACATTAAATATGAGTCAATGAGATAGATATAAGCTTTTCTAACCTTATACATTTATCTTGATTTCTGATTATTTTGAAAATGCTGTTTTAATCATGCCATCTCAGTAACAATAGAGACCTTGTTACTTACTATGATAACTGTAAAATATTATAGACAATTTAAAAATATTTTTTCTGCTTTATCATTTCTTTTCTCTTTAAAGCAAAGCCCTTGAAATAATAATAGCAGTAACTCATGAGCTCATTTAGTCCACCATGCCCCAAAGCATCTCTGTGTAGTAAATAAGTCAGTATAGCACAACACTATGCCGCTTCTGTTTTTCTTCCCACTGATATTTTTTTGGTTCATTTAATTAGTTGCCACATCCAGTCATGAATACTGGAAGAGACAGATTTGAGATATGATTTCTTTGTTCCTGATATACTGTTCAGTTCAGTTCAGTTCAGTCACTCAGTTGTGTCCGACTCTCTGCGACCCCATGAATCGCAGCACGCCAGGCCTCCCTGTCCATCACCAACTCCCGGAGTTCACTCAGACTCACGTCCATCGAGTCCGTGATGCCATCCGGCCATCTCATCCTCAGTCATCCCCTTCTCCTCCTGCCCCCAACCCCTCCCAGCATCAGTCTTTTCCAATGAGTCAACTCTTCGCATGAGGTGGCCAAAGTACTGGAGTTTCAGCTTTAGAATCATTCCTTCCAAAGAAATCCCAGGGCTGATCTCCTTCAGAATGGACTGGTTGGATCTCCTTGCAGTCCAAGGGACTCTCAAGAGTTTTCTCCAACACCACACTTCAAAAGCATCAATTCTTCAGTGCTCAGCCTTCTTCACAAGATGTGTATAAGAGACAGGGACATGGCAGTCTGGCCTCTGAAAACTGTTTTTGCCCATAAGGAAAGAATCCCCATTTCTGTTTCCTCCCCCATCTAAGAAAGAAGTCTCACAAAACAGAAATAAATAGTCTTGGAGATTCCCTGGCCTCCAGATGAAGGCTGGTGAGCATTTCATTTCTTGATAGCAAAAAACCTNTTGGAGTTTCAGCTTTAGCATCATTCCTTCCAAAGAAATCCCAGGGCTGATCTCCTTCAGAATGGACTGGTTGGATCTCCTTGCAGTCCAAGGGACTCTCAAGAGTTTTCTCCAACACCACAGTTCAAAAGCATCAATTCTTCAGTGCTCAGCCTTCTTCACAGCCCAGCTCTCACATCCATACATGACTACTGGAAAAACCATAGCCTTGACTAGACGGACCTTAGTTGGCAAAGTAATGTCTCTGCTTTTGAATATGCTATCTAGGTTGGTCATAACTTTTCTTCCTAGGAGTAAGCGTCTTTTAATTTCATGGCTGTAGTCACCATCTGCAGTGATTTTGGAGCCCCCCCCCAAATAAAGTCTGACACTGTTTCTACTATTTCCCCATCTATTTCCCATGGAGTGATGAGACTGGACACCATGATCTTCGTTTTCTCAATGTTGAGCTTTAAGCCAACTTTTTCACTCTCCTCTTTCACTTTCATCAAGAGGCTTTTTAGTTCCTCTTCACTTTCTGCCATAAAGGTGGTATCTTCTGCCTATCTGAGGTTATTGATATTTCTCCCGGCAATCTTGATTTCAGCTTGTGCTTCTTCCAGTCCAGCGCTTCTCATGATGCATTCTGCATTTAAGTTAAATAAGCAGGGTGACAATATACAGCCTTGATGTACTCCTTTTCCTATTTGGAACGAGTCTGTTTCAAAAACAAAATCCCAGTAGCCAAATACCACTGAAGTCAGAAAATGAAGGATTAAGGAATTTTCATTCCTAAATTCAGATTTCTGAAATTTACTTAGGTGAACATTTGAAACAGGAATGAATATAAAATCCAGTGATTGTGTTCCTTGGTCCTTAGACAGAAGATTTTAAAATGTATGCCCACACAAAACCCTGCACTCCCAAGTTTACAACAGTTTTCTCCATATTTGTCATAATGTGTTTAGTTTGTTTCAGCTGGCCACACTGTGAGGCATGTGGAATATTGGTTCCCAGACCAGGGATTGAACACATGCCTCCTGCATTGAAAGTGTGGAGGCTTAACCACTGGACCATTGGGAAAGTCCCGATTGCCAAAACATGTAAACAAACAAGATGTTTTTTAATAGGGGAAAGGATAAGTAAACTGTGGACCACTCACACAAAAGAATACTATTCAGTGCTAAAAAGGAATAAGCTATCAAGCCATGAAGTCATATGGAAAAATTTTAAATACTAAGTGAAAGAAGCCAGTCTGAAAAGGCTATGTACTGTATGATTCCAACTATATAATGTTCAGGAAAAGGCAAAACTATGGAGTCGGTAAAAATATCAGAGGGATGAGGAGGTGGAGAGATCACAGGGGATTTTTAGGTCAATAAAAATAGTCTATATGATACTATAATGATGGGTACATGTCATCAAACATTTGTCCAAATCCACAAAATGTACAAAACCAAGAGAGATCCCTAGTAGAGAGTATAAAATACAGGTGGCTATGTTGTACCAATGCAAGTTCATCAATTGTAGCAAATGTGTCTGGTGGGGGATGTTGCTAATAGGGGAGGCTGTGCATATGTAGGAGCAGGCAGAATATAGAAAATGTCTGTAACTTCCCCTCAGTTTTTCTGTGAATAGAAAATGGCTCTTTAAAATTAAAACGTGCAAAAGAATAAAAATTGGTAACTTAATAACAAAGATATATGACTACAGTATTCAAATTTATTTTGAAGCTCGACTGAGCAGCTAGAGAGCAGAACTGTATTTTGTTTTCCCCTTTCTACTATCTAATTAACAAAGTGTCTGACATGAAGTTACTTACATATTAATATATTTGTTGAACTGAATATATTAAGAAAAGTAATTGCTGTTAACTCCTTAATGTTGTGCTATTACTCGTTCAGTTGTGTCTGACTCTTTGTGACCCCATAGACTGTAGCCCACCAGGGATTGAACCTTCGTTTTCTCTATTGGCAGGCAGACTCTACTGCTGAGCCATCAGGGTGGCCCAGAATAAATTATCAGTAGCCAATAAGATCTAGTCTTTATTTACTTCTCTGGTGGCTCAGTGGTAAAAAATATGCCTGCCACTCAGGACACATGGATTCAATCCATAGGTTGGGAAGATCCCCTGGAGCAAGAAATGTCAACACACTCTTGTATTCTTGCTTGGCAAACCCCATGGAACAGAGGAGCCTGGGGAACTATAGTTCATGGAGTCCCAAAAGAGCTGGACACAACTTAGTGCCTAAAACAAATATGATTTAAGAGATCATTCTTACTTTCTTTTAAACAACATATATTCTCTGCATAGAAAATATGCTATATATATATGTGTGTGTGTGAGAGAGAGACCTGAAGTATAATGACCTGAAAAGATTTAATTAGTACTTTAATCTATCACNTGCTACATATGTCAAATTCATATCCTTAAGACACCTGGCCCAAATCCCATGAAAATAGTGTAGACCAGTAATATATGTATGAAACAAATTATAGAACAATTCAATTATTATTTCTACATACTGAACAAAATTATTACAATAATTTTCCTTTTTTCAATAAATCAACTCCCTCTCTAGCTCCATAAAATTTTAATTCACACTGAGACATGTGGACACCTGTTTATTTACAAAGCCTTCAGTCATGAAGACATAGATTTAAAGAGTTGAGACAAGAATAAAATAAACTGGATGGCATCCTTTTAAATCCAACTGTGACTTTCATCTTTGTCACAAAATAAGCACAACATTTGGCAGGATTGGAAGCTTCATCCCCAGGCAGGTCCAAGTTGGCACAGAATCACCTTGACAGGTTCCCAGATCAGCAAGAACTCTCTGATCTGAAAGGCTCCTTTTGCTAAATTTAACTTTCTCTATGTAAAATGAATGAGATGCTCCTGAGGAGAAGAAAGATCTTCAAGATCAAGGAGTGGAGGCATTGGGCTAAGTCAGCTCATCCAGGTGTAGAGGATAAACGCATAGCCTCACAACAACCTACACAAGAGAAATACAGAGTGCATACAAATTAAGATATTCCTGTGGACTGGAGAAGATAAATGACCCATTCTGTTTTGTTTCCCCCTGTGGAATCACATCATTTTCATTTTCTTTGGAGGCAGCTGGGCTCAACAGTAAGAGCAGGAAAGATGATAATTATGTTGTGTCTCGACGTTAGCACTTCTGAGTCTGAAGGCTATTTTCAATGTTAGGTTTTATGACTGGAAAAGACTCCAACTTTCTTCTGCTTAAATTAAAGCCAAATAAATACCTGTAATTAAAAAAAAAAAAGTTGCAGTGCCAGCAAGCTGTGACACTAACAAGCTGAGTCATGAACACAGCATGAACTTTGAAGTCAAGGATTTTTTGGTCTTTATTTAGGTTCACGATTTGCAGAGAGGGCTGTATCTTTTCCCACGTCACACAAAGTATGTTGGCAAAACCTTGATGAGATGTAGCTATAGCATAAGTGTGGTTATTTTAGGAATCATTTTGGTTCATGTCACTGTAGAGTCAACTAAGTTGTCAAGCAGCATGAGAAAGTTACTTAAACTGAAAAATGCCTTACTAAATTAAATAGTGATGAAAAAAGGGTTCTTAATCTCCTGCCTCTGGGCATGCATTTGCTAAATTCCATCTTTATTTACTTAATTTCTCATCCCTTTAGATATCAGAAAGAAAAGTTTATTATCCTGCACAGAATTCTGTGCCACATGATGTAACTAGTTCTCTTTTTTCTGGACAAGTACTGTTCATTATATGCGCCTAGCTTGAATATCTTTAATCAGTCTGCATTGATGGAACTTTTCCCAGGCTTCATTCCCATATCTATAAAATTCTGTTTTGCTAAGTTGAAAATGCTGCACGTAGCATTTTCTACAGTGAAAGTCTTCTGTGCTTTACCAGCTGGCATTTTTCTCTTGTTCATTTTATTCTTCAGATTGCAATAGTTGGAGAACCTTAGGAAGCATCTGTTCTAAGCTGTTCATTTTACAATTGAGGGAATTAAACCTCCAAGATGCAGAGAAAGTTATCCATACACAGCTAATCAGTAAAATTAAATCAGAAAGCAGGACTACTGGCTTCTAGAGCTTTTTTCTCTGATAAACTTGCTCCCTGGAAGCTCCCAGAGTTTTTGTTTTTGTTTTTTCTATATTCTACATCAAAAAATGAAGTCTCATCTTATTTATCATCTCTCGACCATGCATGAAACCTCTGCTAAAAAAATAAAGTGCTAAAGAATGATAGATACCTATTATTGCTCGCCCCAGTGACTTTCTTAAAATCACTTCAACACTGAATGTTCAGATTTTTACATTTTTTCACATTATTATATTTTTCTTTCATCTGAGAAGCTATTCCAAAAGAATAACAGTAAGATAGAAAGAAACATGAATGTTCCAATATTGTCTTTAAAGAAGTACTTTATTCATCTTAAAATGTATTTTTCATTTTNGGTCTTTATTTAGGTTCACGATTTGCAGAGAGGGCTGTATCTTTTCCCACGTCACACAAAGTATGTTGGCAAAACCTTGATGAGATGTAGCTATAGCATAAGTGTGGTTATTTTAGGAATCATTTTGGTTCATGTCACTGTAGAGTCAACTAAGTTGTCAAGCAGCATGAGAAAGTTACTTAAACTGAAAAATGCCTTACTAAATTAAATAGTGATGAAAAAAGGGTTCTTAATCTCCTGCCTCTGGGCATGCATTTGCTAAATTCCATCTTTATTTACTTAATTTCTCATCCCTTTAGATATCAGAAAGAAAAGTTTATTATCCTGCACAGAATTCTGTGCCACATGATGTAACTAGTTCTCTTTTTTCTGGACAAGTACTGTTCATTATATGCGCCTAGCTTGAATATCTTTAATCAGTCTGCATTGATGGAACTTTTCCCAGGCTTCATTCCCATATCTATAAAATTCTGTTTTGCTAAGTTGAAAATGCTGCACGTAGCATTTTCTACAGTGAAAGTCTTCTGTGCTTTACCAGCTGGCATTTTTCTCTTGTTCATTTTATTCTTCAGATTGCAATAGTTGGAGAACCTTAGGAAGCATCTGTTCTAAGCTGTTCATTTTACAATTGAGGGAATTAAACCTCCAAGATGCAGAGAAAGTTATCCATACACAGCTAATCAGTAAAATTAAATCAGAAAGCAGGACTACTGGCTTCTAGAGCTTTTTTCTCTGATAAACTTGCTCCCTGGAAGCTCCCAGAGTTTTTGTTTTTGTTTTTTCTATATTCTACATCAAAAAATGAAGTCTCATCTTATTTATCATCTCTCGACCATGCATGAAACCTCTGCTAAAAAAATAAAGTGCTAAAGAATGATAGATACCTATTATTGCTCGCCCCAGTGACTTTCTTAAAATCACTTCAACACTGAATGTTCAGATTTTTACATTTTTTCACATTATTATATTTTTCTTTCATCTGAGAAGCTATTCCAAAAGAATAACAGTAAGATAGAAAGAAACATGAATGTTCCAATATTGTCTTTAAAGAAGTATTTTATTCATCTTAAAATGTATTTTTCATTTTGCAGGAAAAATTTAGTTACCAAAAATTCAATTCATTTTAAAATTAATAAAAAAATCTTTTGAAATTACATAATATAAAATATATTCTGTCAGAAGTTTCCATTCTGTGAGTATAAAGCTTTTGCAAAAGACTGGAAGTTCCTTTTAGACCAGAAAATCATCTAATAATTAAGTTATTATCTCAGCTTTTGTTTTAAGAAAGTAAAAGTGAAAGTCACTCCGTTGTGTCCAACTCTTTGCTACCCCATAGACTATACAGTCCATGGGATTCTCCAGGCCAAAATACTGGAGTGAATAGCCATTCCTTTCTCCAAGGGATCTTCCTAATCCAGGGACTGAACCCAGGTCTCCTGCATTGCAAGTGGCAGCTGAGCCACCTGAGAAAACTTCTGCTTTAAGAAAAAAGCTTCATATTCAAATTTTCCTGCAGTATGAAATTCTAACTTTCTTGTTCTCCATATTGCAAAATCATTCATTAGTAAGAGCCTCTGAACTTTGAATGGATAAGCTTCCAAAAGTTTGAAAGTACAAATGAAGTGTAGGATACAAGAAGCATCATTTTTACCTTACATGTACTAATCAGCACAAATTTTCAAAGGACTCTTGAATTTTATCAAGGATGGGCATAGATGGTACTTCAGTTCAGTTCAGTTCAGTCGCTCAGTCGTGTCTGACTCTCTGCGACCCCATGAATCGCAGCACGCCAGGCCTCCCTGTCCATCACCAACTCCCAGAGTTCACCCAAACTCACGTCCATCGAGTCCGTGATGCCATCCAGCCATCTCATCCTCTGTCGTCCCCTTCTCCTCCTGCCCCCAATCCCTCCCAGCATCAGAGTCTTTTCCAGTGAGTCAACTCTTCGCATGAAGTGGCCAAAGCACTGGAGTTTCAGCCTTAGCATCATTCCTTCCAAAGAACACCTAGGGCTGATCTCCTTTAGAATGGACTGGTTGGATTTCCTTGCAGTCCAGGGGACTGTCAAGACTCTTCTCTAACGCCACAGTTCAAAAGCATCAATTCTTCAGTACTCAGCTTTCTTCACAGTCCAACTCTCACATCCGTATATGACCACTGAAAAAACCATAGCCTTGACTAGACAGACCTTGGTTGTTAAAGTAATGTCTCTCCTTCTCAATATGCTACCTAGGTTGGTCATAACTTTTCTTCCAAAGAGTAAGCATCTTTTAATTCCATGGCTGCAGTCACCATCTGCAGTGATTTTGGAGCCCCAAAAAACAAAGTCTGACAGTGTTTCCCCATCTATTTCCCATGAAGTGATAGGACCAGATGTCATGATCTTCATTTTCTGAATGTTGAGCTTTAAGCCAACTTTTTCACTCTCTACTTTCACTTTCATCAAGAGGCTTTTTATTTCCTCTTCATTTTCTGCCATAAGAGTGGTGTCATCTGCATATCTGAGGTTATTGATATTTCTCCCGGCAATCTTGATTCCAGTTTGTGCTTCTTTCAGCCCAGCATTTCTCATGATGTACTCTGCATATAAGTTAAATAAGCAGGATGACAATATACAGCCTTGACATACTCCTTTTCCTATTTGGAAGCAGTCTGTTGTTCCATGTCCAGGTCTAACTGTTACTTCCTGACCTGCATATAGGTTTCTCAAGAGGCAGGTCAGATGGTACTTACACTTTGGGAAAAATTGAATTGAACCATGATAGGATCCATAATTGGATATTTTATGGTTCTTAGGTCGTGTGAATGATTTACATGTAAAGTATTTCAGGGCATGAGAAATTTCTTTTTACCCTGGAAAACATTATTTTGACATGTGTATGTCAAAATCAAGGATTTGAGAGCCAATAAATCTGAGTTTTAATCATTACTTTTGGTATTTATTAAGAGTAAGATTTTAAGAATTTAATTTATCTCACCAATTTAAAGCTCCTTCTCTGACAGGAAAAAGGCATAATAAGTTAGTTACTAATGGTTGTGAACAGTAATGTAACACATGCTAACTGCTTCTTCTAGTACCTATTTTATAAAATGCAATTAAAGAAATTAGGTGCTGTTATTCTGCTTATGTGAAAATCCATTTGTATTAAATTGAAGAATTGTGCTTGGGTGCTTAGCACAATTGCTAAGCACAGTTCTTTTGGTTTAACTCTACAAATTTAAACTTCCAGGCTCTAGTCTCCTAATGCATGTAAACTGGGGGTATCTAATCCAATACTTTGGCCACCTGATGCAAAGAACTGACTCACTGGAAAAGACCCTGATGCTGGGAAAGATTGAAGGTAGGAGGAGAAGGGGATGACAGAGGATGAGATGGTTAAATGGCATCACCAGCTTGATGGACATGCGTTTGAGTAAGCTCCAGGAGTTGGTGATGGATAGGGAAGCCTGGCATGCTGCAGTCCATGGGATCGCAAAGAGTTGGACAGGACTGAGTGACTGAACTGAACTGAACTGAATGCTAATATATCTTTTCCCACCTTTTCTTCCATGTGCCCTAGTCTTCAAAATTGGTCCCCAGTTCAAATGTATGATATTCCCCTTTTCAATCTTGCCCTCATAATCAGGGATTTGCACGGATTATAATCAGGAATTTTCAGAATGCTTGGTCATTCCATGATGCTTGCTCTGAAGATCAATTTTGCAACATCTTCCTAAGACCAACTCAATAGACAAGGCTAGATATCACTTTCAGGTCCACCAACAGTAGACCCAGTGGTTAACAACAAACTGTTTAAGGAATAATCACCAACACATGTAATAAAAAGAATCAGTTTTACTGGAGGTATTATGCCCACATTCCAGGCCAGTACTATCCAATCAATAGATGAGGGAAATGTCCTTTCCTTTGCTGTTCAATATGATAGTTTTGACTCCTAAGCATTTGGCTATAAAACTTGACTACTACATACTATATACTACTACTACATACTACATAGAAAGTAGGTATTGCAACTGAAGATTTGATGGTATTAATTTTATTAATGTTCAAATTTAGATAGCCATTTGTAGCTAATATCTACACTGAACATCATGGTTCTAGACTCTACATTTTTATAATAGAAATACTGTTTTTCTAAAGCTTTAAAAGACTTTTATTATTTAAAGTATTATACTCTGTGTTCCTAAGATAAGAATTAAAACAAAATTCAATATAAAATCTTAAAGTAAAATTATAAATATCATTTTATGTTTTTATAATTCATGTATCTTTATTGTTTTTGTACACGTCTCTTTCTCTGAAAATAATATTGTTTATTCTCTTTTGTTTTTTCTTCTTCTTGGTTTCCTGTCCAGGAGGCTACTATCTGTAGCAGTGAAGGAAGTAAGATACTCTAATTCAGGCATTTCAAGTAGCATCTGTAAGAATAAAAGTACATAATAATCAAGGCCACATTAATTATGTAGTCCCTGAGCCAAATTAAACAAAAAGTCGTCTAAGTGTAAAGGGTCATAGCTAATAAACTGAACATAATCTCCTGTGTTCTAGCCCTAAAGACAATTAAATTTTAATGACCCTGAGAGCTCACTGTTCAGATATGTCACTCTAACTAATCTTGCAAATGACTGTTAAACTCCGGAATTGCGTTAAAAGTTAAACATCATCTGCAAAATTGCATCTTAAGTCCCGAATATACTAGTTCAGGCAAGCTCTTAGGAAAATCAGAATATTGACAGGTTATACCCAGATGCAAGAAGAAGCCTAGAGAGCTGCAAAATCATTCACCGCTGAATGACTTATTGAGGCACATCCTTGCCAAACATTATACTAAAAAGTATTTTAGACACTTCGGAATTTATACTGTCAGCCTCAAGTCATTTGTTTCAGGAAACACCCATCTCATTGGAGAGAACTGTATCAAAAGACTTCAGGGACTAGTTCAGAGATAGACTTATAGAGCTCTCATTTTCTCTATGGTCATGGGAGGGCATGTGAATTGAAAGAGGGGGACAGAAAGCAAGAGAGAGAGAATCACCATCAGATGATCATTGAGACTCAACTTTTAGAAGATTCCTAAACTTTCCCAGCCTAGACACTGCTGGAGGGGGTGGGGGGAATGGGGGAGAGTCTGTTTCCTGTCTACACTTCAGTGTACGAGAGAGCTCTGCATTTTTCTAGTTAGGGTAGTAAGAAGTGGGTAAAAAGAAACATCCCTGGGATTGTTTATTGCTATTTTACAATAACTCTTGATGGACTAACTTGGGTAAAAAGTTTTTGTTTTTTTTTTCTTTTCTGATTTTGTCAGTTTATGTGTTTGAGAGAAGGAGAACAGAGGTGAGATGGTATATTATCACTGAAGTTTACAAGGAGAATGAATGGAAAAGAAGAAAAAGTAACTGGTCAATTAAAAAATAAACATTTATGGCAAGAATGTATAAAAGAGACTGAGATGGCAACAAATCCAATAGTGATGAAGACTGTGTGAATATAGATGGACACGTGTAGCTAAATGTAAAATTTTATAAATTTATAAATTAAAACTGAGGGAGAAAATGAGGAAAATTATTTGAAATGTTATTACTGAAACGGACACTGCTTTGCCTTGAAATTGGTGACTGTTTCAAGTAAGTGATAATAAGGAAATAGTTGTTTGACTAAGACTATATTATTTCACAGCAAACATTATATCTGGTAGAAAATAGTTTCTAAAACTNTGAAATGTTATTACTGAAATGGACACTGCTTTGCCTTGAAATTGGTGACTGTTTCAAGTAAGTGATAATAAGGAAATAGTTGTTTGACTAAGACTATATTATTTCACAGCAAACATTATATCTGGTAGAAAATAGTTTCTAAAACTTTAATTATAGCTAAAATGGAAAATTTTTAAGTATTTCTAAGAGAGTTGATTTTTTTTTTCCTACACTCTACCTTTGTTTTCAGTTGAATGTAGAGGAAACCTTTACCCTCTGCATCCAGAACACTGCAATGTTTGATCAAAGTATACTTATAGAAATTATTTTAGCATATACTTTCAAGTGATGAGAAAGAACACTAAGTTTCTTAGCTTCAAATAGAAAAGCATTTAGAGAGAGGATATTTTCATTGTAATTTCATATGAATTCTTTTTTAAGTAAGATTATAACAATATTCTTTTCAGTAATTTCTACTTGGAATTAGAGTTGGGCAAATAATACTCACTCTTTTTATTTAAGAGAACAAAACTTGATTTTCAAAGCATAGTGGTCAGAACACTGAGTTCTGTGTTGGGTTCAGTACAGGCTTCAGTGGGTTCAAACTCTGGTTCTTCCGGGAAGTCATCTNACTTGGAATTGGAGTTGGGCAAATAATACTCACTCTTTTTATTTAAGAGAACAAAACTTGATTTTCAAAGCATAGTGGTCAGAACACTGAGTTCTGTGTTGGGTTCAGTACAGGCTTCAGTGGGTTCAAACTCTGGTTCTTCCGGGAAGTCATCTGGGGCTCTTAGGCAGAGTACTCTGTCCCATTGTACCACAGATAATGCGTTTTCAGATGGCAATAATAATAGCACCCATTCTCTAAAATTGCAAAGAACATTAAATAAGTTAATATTTCTAAAGTCCTTAGCTCAGTTCCTGGCTTATCTGCTACATTAATATTTTGTTGTTTTTGTTTTTTTGTTTAACTCACCTGTTTCTTTTTTATTCTTTTATTTTAATGAGATATTTAACTAGCCAAGCTATCTGGCTAAGGAAGCATACTTGAATTTCACTTTTATAATATCCAGATCCCTGGCTGTACCCCAGAAGTCATACCAAGGAAAATAATTTAATTCAATCAACCAAAGTAGAAAACTAGGTATACTGCATGCTTGTAAGCCTGATAACGCCTTAAGTGTTGAACCTCCTAAAATAGCCTACCTTATATGGGACTTGAATACTTAGCTATTTCCTTTTTCCTCTTTAAAACCACTGATGTTTGTAGCATGAGAGTCACTGTTCATCAGCACCCTAAATGCAATGAATGCCTATAATGCTACATCCTGCTAATAATGAACTTCTTTATCCAGGTCCTCAAATGTATTCAATTTTGTTTTAATAGCTTGCTGAAATAGACATTATCAGTAGAATATAAAATATATTTGAAAATGAAATATTTCCTATAAAGTCAGAATTAGATTTGATATGATGCTTTTGTCAAAAACATCACTAAATAGTGTTTCAGTTGCAACTTACTTTTTACCTCAGTTTTTTTTTTTAATTTTCCTTTTAATACTTTATTCTATTTTANATTACCCCATTATGAACATTTCTATTTCCTTATTTCCATTTGAGTCAATGAAAGGTAAAATGTTAAGTAGGGTGGACTAATTATTCCAGAACATTTAAAAAGATTTTTCTTTGCACTTAGTCGAATGTCCTACACATAATGCAATAACAGATTCCTACTGGTGACTTTATTATTATAATCATGCTGAATAGTGAGGTATTTCTAAAACATTTCTGGAAAATATTGGCATAAAGGAAGGTATAGATAAAAATAAATCATGACTCAAAAGATTATCGTGCTAGTAAATTACCATATAGTAGGTATTTATTCAAAGGTGCAAATTATTTCTTTTTTCTAAACTTTCAGTGGCTCCTGTCATAATCCGATATATTTGTCAATTCTTTGCCTTTTCTAGTTAACATTTTATATTTTTATCTTATTGTAATATTTACAGGAAAAACAGCATTCAATTCAGATTTCATGTTTTTCACTAGAACCTATTTGCAAAGGTTTTTTACTTTTGATTTTTAAAACAAGCTTTCTCACAATGTGAAAAAGACCACAGACCCCAGGGATACAAGCAATAAAACAATTAACTTTCTCATTAACAAGTTTCATAGGGCATGTGAGTTAAAAAACTACAGTAATAACAAGTCCTTATTTCTGAAATGTTAAGTCATACTGTGCTGCCTGTCATTTCAAGTTATAACCCATCCTAAATTCACAGAATCTCAGACATGGCCTGCAAATTGAAAATTAAAAAATGGTTTTGAGAAAGCAAATTAAACTTTAGATGTATAAGCAATCAGAGTGCTTATATTCTAAGCAGTAAAACCTAAACTATAGGATAAATAGTTTATATTAGAAAATTTTCAATTAAGTTATATTAGAATCTAAATTTAGGAAGAAAGTATAGAAATCAACAGTTGTCTCTAACAAGTTCATCTTAGTGCAGTAATTGTAGTTTTAAAATTGTATGAAATAGGAAGGGAAGAAGAAATTGGCATCCCATGCAGAATGAGAGTAGGGGCAGCTGGAAGCAAAACCCTGAAACCTAAAGTAAATTTGATTAGCAATTGGTGACGTAATTGCAGGAAAATTTCAGAGGGAGTAGATGGCAGTCAAAGAAATACAAATCATCACATATGGTTACAGGTTGAAAGGTAAGAATCAGAAAAGCAAATGTATATTAAAAAATTCAAGTTTTTTATTAAATGAAGTTACTTAAAATTAAGAGAACAACTAATATTTAAACTGAAATGTTTATTGATTATTTTCTATGTAACAATGCTAGGAACAACAATGAATGAGTCAGAATTTTTGCCTTAAAAATTTCTCAAAATTTAACAGATGACTAACATCTATATGCATCTTTAAAATTTAGCAAAAGAGTATAGTTCTACTGCTTCTTGTGTTGGCTAACTAGATTCATTTGCAATAGCTACCTTACTAAAGGCAAGTGGAAAACTTAATGTTTAAAAATAATGTACTTGGAGAACTAAAAAGGCAGAAGAAAATAATAGGTCTAATATCCAAAGCAACAGAAAATCAGAGATGTGACTAGCATTTGGAGCTAATTTACCCTTAAAATATCTTGGAATTCCAGGTAAGTGTTTGGGAGTTTGGTGAGTTCAGAGATTGTAAGGTAGAGTAATAAACCCTCCTGCTTTAGATGGGAATAAAATGAGCTGAGGGGGCAAAAAAAAGATACTCGCAGAACTGTATCTCAGCTTCAAGTCATTATTTTTGATCTCAAATTCTTTTTCTAGTCAAAAAAGAGAGAAATACAAAATGTTAAAACAGCTATAGGAAATGGAGTTATCAAATACAGTATTTAGCCAGTCCTAACATATTCATGGAGATAAATAACACTGGAAATTTTAGCAGAAAAGTGGAAATCATGAAAATGAAACAAACAGAATCATAGGAGTGAAAAATATAGTGAATCAAAACCTTAATGGATGCACTTAACAACTGATTAAACAGAGCTGAAGAAAAAATTAGTACACAATATTCAAAGAAAGAAAATGTCCAGAATGAAACACAAATAAATAGAAGGGGATATTATAAAACAGATAGTAAGAAACACAGGAAGAGAGTAAAGAAAGGAAATGACATAAAAATAAAATCTCAAAAATAAAAGGGAAAGAGAAATACAGAAATTATTTAAAGAAATGATGGCTAGGTATTTTCCAAAGTGATAGAAGACATCAAGCTCCAGATTCAAAAAGTGAAACAAACCTGAAGCAGAATTAACAGAAAGCTACATCCTGGCATATGATAGTAAACTTGATGAGAATCACAGGGTAGTTTGTGAAGAAAAAAATATTTTTGTGCATGTTATAGCATAAAAGAAATTATGTGTACAGAAGTTTACAGGACTAACAATAGAAATAGATCCAGTTAGAGTCAGAGATTTTAATACACCTCTCTGTTACTGACAGAACAAAATGGCTAAAGAAGAACTATTTTATAATTTGCTCATATGACTAGCACTCATGCCAACAAATATTTAGTGAAGGAACTAACCTAGATAAATTATTAATAGCTACAAGATATTAATTAAAATTTGGGCAAAGATTATTTTAAAATATGCATGTTTCATTTTAATTTTATTAATCCATCAGTTTCTATTATTCACCTCTATCTATGTATTACTATTTCTACTTCCATTTTTAATGATTTTCTTTGAAAATATATTGCTGTCCTCTCCTAGACTAGTCCTCATCTAAAAATCTCTCTCATTTTCATAATCATCATCTTGAAAGAATTGTTGTGAAGGACTACTATCAGTTCTTTCCCATCAACTTGCTTGCAGTCAACTCTACCTCACCACATTTCAATGTCATCACTTGATTTTCCAAAAGTACATCTATGGTTTCACTTTTGGCTCACAGCTTAGACAAGATCCCCTTGCTCTTTATCCCATCTGTAACAGCAACCTTCATTAATTTTGTTAATACCCAAGTCTTGAAAAAGAATGAATCAGATTTCAATGTTCTCTATCATTTTGGATCATGAGATACACTTGTGGTTTCTAATCTTGAATTATAGCTGATTCCTTATGGAGTGAGCACATCGTTTAAAAGAAAAAATTCAGATGCATGAAAAGAGCAGTTTAATTTATATATAGCAATGTTTATTTAAAGCCCAATTTTGGGTCTAAAAATTAATCTACTTACTTTAGGTATATGCATCATTTTGGGCTTCAACCAATGTTTTTCACTGATTTTCTTATCTCTACAGTGTCATTTAAATTCCTCCTGGCTTATGTGAAAGTGAAAGTTTTAGTTGCTCAGTTGTGTCTGACTTTTTGCAACGCTATGGACTGTAGCCCACCAGGTGCCTCTGTCCATGGATTTCTCCAGGCAAGAATAGTGGCATAAATAGCCATTCCCTTTTCCAGGGGATCTTCCCAACCCAGGATTTGAAGCCGGGTCTCCTGCATTGCAGGCAGATTATTTACCATCTGAGCCACCCTAAGGTTTATGTCTCCACTCTGAATCTTAGAAAGATAAAACCACAAGATTTAACATTTGCTCATCCTGGTATCCCTTGAGGTGAATAATCCCATCAGTGCCTTGAACATCTGAAGAGTCTAATTATTTGTCTTAATCATAGTACTACATTAATATCTGCTAAAACCTAACAATCAAGCTAAAACCTAAATATCAAGCCAATTTTGGAAGAATTGTTACCCTTCACACTTGCTGGAAGTTTCTCTTCAAACTTCGTCTTTCTCAAGGTAAGAGGAAATGTGACCTCTTTCTCATAATACCCCAGTGACACATGATTCTTGGAAGGGATGCCTCTCTTATACCTCCAGAGGCTTCTACATGTATCACTTATCCTATTGCATATCAGAACTCTACTTGTACAAAGGAACATCTAAAATCTTGTGACATTAGGATCCTAATGGAAAATGCTTATAAGTTTCCTCCACTCTCAGATTCATCCCAAGGCATTTGGATAGTTCCTCCATCACATCCTCTTCCTGCAACTACTTCCTTCCCAGAACCCAAGTGTCTAAGCCTTTCTCTTCCCCCTCTCATGGGATCTTTACTTAGTTCATGGTGGAAAAACTGGCACCTACATTGGTATTCATTCTTCCCACATCTGTATTTACTCTATAGATATTGGGTCCTACATAGTTCAAAGATCCATCTACTCAAGGCTATGGTTTTTTCAGTAGTCATATATATATGTGAGAGTTGGACTGTAATGAGCACCGAAGAATTGATGCTTTTGAACTGTGGTGTTGGAGAAGACTCTTGAGAGTCCCTTGGACTGCAAGGAGATCCAACCAGTCCATTTTAAAGGAGATCAGTCCTGGGTGTTCACTAGAAGGACTGATGTTGAAGCTGAAACTCCAGTACTTTGGCCACCTGATGCAAAGAGTTGACTCATTGGAAAAGACCCTGATACTGGGAAAGATTGAAAGCAGGAGGAGAAGGGGACGACAGAGGATGAGATGGTTGTATGGTGTTACCAACTCAATGGACATGAGTTCAAGTAAACTCCAGGAGTTGGTGATGGACAGGGGGGCCTTGCGTGCTGCAGTCCATGGGATTGCAAAGAGCTGGACACAACTGAGTGCCTGAACTGAACCGAACATATTTCAAACTATTTTGTAACAAAAAAAAAGTTTGAAAAATCAGTCTTTCAAATGATATCTTTACAGTGACTTTCTGAAGACAATTTTTGAGCCCAAAAGCCAGGAATTTAACACCTCTTTCTTTGTTATTCAACTACTCAACTTCTGTTGCTTTAAGCTGATATTTCTGGACTCACATAACTGTTTCCTAAAATGGGGAGACAGGATGGAAGCAAATCAGAATGCCAGTAATGAAAAACACATTGATGAATATCAAAATATTGCTCCAGTGTACATGTTTTATTAAAGATAGGATTGTTCTCTACTGGTATTGCTTTTATGATTTTGTTCTTGCTTTTGGTATGGGTGAAAGCAGGCAATAAAATAAAAATGCTTTTATTTCAGTGTCTTTAGCCACAAGTCTCATTGGTTTGGATGTACTCAGATGTCTCTGCCAATTGAAAATACTTCTCATCACACAGGCAGCACCTTCCAGCTAATGCCCTAGTTCCTTTTGTTTACTGCCAGATTTCTCCAGGGAATCTTCAACACCTTGAGTTCATGCCTTCACTGCTCTTATCTTTTGAAACAAAATATTTACCTTAAGAGCAATGTTAAATAGATAAAATGCTTAACACTGCAAAATTAAATATTCCAGAATTACCTATTTCAGTCTGTGTGGTCTGGTTACTATCTACATTTCTAGTTGTATTTCATATCATATTTCCTCTTGTGTTAAATGTCCAGCCACAATAGCCTCCTTTACCTTTTGAATTTCCTTCCTACGCTTGGCGTGTGCACATCCAAGTTCCTCTGCCTAATATGCGCTTTCTTTCCCTGCTTCTCTAATTTAATAGTAGCTAAATTGACACTCATTTATGGAAGCTTTTTCTAATATATGAGAGTGAAGTCTCTCGGTCATGTCTGACTCTTTGTGACCACATGGACTGTAGCCTACCACGCTCCGCCATCTATGGGATTTTCCAGGCAAGAATACTGGAGTGGGTTGCCATTTCCTTCTCCAGAGGATCTTCTCGACCCAGGGATTGAACCCAGGTCCCCTGCATTGTAGGCAAACGCTTTANACCACGCTCCGCCATCTATGGGATTTTCCAGGCAAGAATACTGGAGTGGGTTGCCATTTCCTTCTCCAGAGGATCTTCTCGACCCAGGGATTGAACCCAGGTCTCCTGCATTGTAGGCAAACGCTTTACCATCTGAGCCACCACGGAAGCCTTGCATCTCTTAAAACCACGTCCTTCTTTAACATCACAATCACGGTGTCAAGTTTATATACATTTGTAATTATTTAATTAAGGTCTAGCACCCTTCACTTCAGTTCAGTTCAATTCAGTCCAGTTGCTCAGTCATGTTCCTCTTTTTGCAACCCCATGGACTAAAGCACACCAGGCCTCCCCGTCCATCACCAAACCCAGAGTTTACTCAAACTCATGTCTGTAGAGTCAGTGATGCCATCCAACCATCTCATCCTTTATCGTCCCCTTCTCCCACCTTCAATCTTTCCCAGCATTAGGGTTTTTTCAAATGAGTCTGTTCTTCGCATGAGGTGGCCAAAGTATTGGAGTTTCAGCTCCAACATCAGTCCTTCCAATGAACACCCAGAACTAATCTCCTTTAGAATGGACTGGTTGGATCTCCTTGCAGTCCAAGGGACTCACAAGAGTCTTCTCCAACATCACAGTTCAAAAGCATCAATTCTTCAGTCCTCAGCTTTCTTTCTACTCCAACTCTTTCATCCATACACGACTACTGGAAAAAACATAGCTTGACTAGACGGACCTTTGTTGGCAAAGTAATGTATCTGTTGTTTAATAAGCTGTCTAGGTTGGTCACAGCTTTTCTTTCAAGTTGAGGGCATCTTTTAATTTCATGGCTGCAGTCACCATCTGCAGTGATTTTGGAGCCAAAAAAAAAAAAAAAGATAAAGTCAGGCACCGTCTCCACTGCTTCCCCATCTACTTGCCATGAAATGATGGGACCAAATGCCATGATCTCATTTTCTGAATGCTGAGCTTTAAGCCAGCTTTTTCACTCTGCTCTTTCACTTTCATCAAGAGGTCCTTTAGTTTCTCTTCACTTTCTGCCATAAAAGTGGTGTCATCTGCATATCTGAGGTTATTGATATTTCTCCCAGAAATCTAGATTCCAGCTTGTGCTTCCTCCAGCCCAGCATTTCTCATGATGTACTCTGCATAGAAGTTAAATAAGCAAGGTGACAATATACATCCTTTACGTACTCCTTTTCCCATTTGGAACCAGTTATTTGTTCCACATCCAGTTCTAACTGTTGCTTCCTGACCTGAATACAGATTTCTCAAGAGGCAGGTCAGGTGGGTCTGGTATTCCCATCTCTTGAAGAATTTCCCAGTTTGTGATCCACACAGTCAAAGGCTTTGCCATAGTCAATAAAGGAAAAATAGATGTTTTTCTGGAACTCTCTTGCTTTTTCCATGATTCAGCGGATGTTGGCAATTTGATCTCTGGTTCCTCTGCCTTTTCTAAAACCAGCTTGAACACCTGGAAGTTCACGGTTCATATATTGCTGAAGCCTGCCATTGAGAATTTTGAGCATTACTTTACTAACATGTGAGATGAGGGCAATTGTGTGGTAGTTTGAGCATTCTTTGGCATTGCTTTTTTGAGGGTGGAATGAAAACTGACCTTTTCCAGTCCTGTGGCCACTGCTGAGTTTTCCAAATTTGCTGGCATATTGAGTGCAGCACTTTCACAGCATCATCTCTTAGGATTTGAAATAGCTCAACTGGAAATCCATTACTTCCACTAGCTTCATTTGTAATGATGCTTCCTAAGGCCCACTTGACTGCATATTCCAAGATGTTTGGCTCTAGGTGATTATCATGATCATCATTACCTGGCACCCTTACTAGCCCAAGAAGCATATCTGGTATTTGTCCTGTTTTATTTCTGGTAATTTGTGTGGTTATTGCTTTATTATGAACACTCAATAAATATGTTGAAAGAATCTTTCCTTTCTAAGAAGTCCTATGAGAAATAGTCCCCTGACATAATAAAGAGATTTTTCAGTGCATCACAGATATTATTTCTCTTTCATATTATATATTGTATTTTTTTCAGTGACATACATCTAAAACTTGTAATATCAAAAATAATTGCTACTTTATTTTATCACTCTTTGTAATAATTTTGCACTTCCCTCTTCACAATGTTATAAACTCAAAGCATGAAAAGAGAAACTGTTTGACTATCAGGTCTAATGGGAAGCATCAAATCTCTTCAATATAGTCCAAGTTAATAAACCACTTCAGAACAATGGAAAACATCACAGCCCTACATGGTGAATAGTTTACAGAATGAATTTTACATTAAAATGAACAGATACACTGAGCAATCACTGTCAAAGATTTTATGATAAAATAAGAGTGTTCCAAAACCACATAAATTTCTACTTACTCTTGTCTCATCGTTTATCTAATTTCTACTGGTGTTGAATATTTAGATTATTCCTTAGCTTTTATTAATGTTAATGATGGCTTGATTAAATATGTATATATAACTAGTACACTGTACTACTAGTACTCACTGAGGGTAATAAAAAACAGCTGTATTGTGTTTTCACTCTCCCTCTATAATCTTTCAGTGGTAAAAGTTCATGACTTTTCCAATCACTTTTATGGAAGAGCAAGTCCTATTGCAATTTAAATTCCTCAATGTATTCTCAATTCAGTAATTAAATGCATCTAGCCTCAGGTAATAATAGAAACTTTGAGTTTCATTCAAAGAGAAACATTCCCTTCAGCTTTTTCAGACCTTGCCTATTATAAATGGGCCTCCTGACTTCAGGAATAGAAGAAAGTTGACTTTTTCTTTTTGCTCCACTCCTCCTGCTCTGAATGAATTCTGTGGAGTTCTTTGGTTCACTTGTTTGCTAATTTGTTTTGTTCTGTTTTATTTCTCCTTTGAGGTTGAAGCAGATAAAGAAGAGGTGAGGAAAATAAGACATTTTTCATGGGCTTGACATTTTTGTAAACTAACTTGTTACTCTCAAGACCTGGTGGATATTTGAAGGCTACACTTTTGTGAATATTTTTTAAATTTACCAGAGGCCACCACTGAAAAATCTCCACTGCATTTTGCATAATATGTCTTCCTATTGTTTCTTATTTATTATGTACTCCTTTGAATATGGCCAACACCCCTCCAGCTTACAAAAGGTAAGATCGCATTACTCGTTGAGTATGTAGTACTGGATAAGATCCAGTCACTTTCAACAGTTTATTTCTCATGGTCCATTTATGGATCATAGCAATTAATTATTTTACCATCTTCCAGGGTACAGTAGGTTGAAAAAAAGGTCCCTCAAAGATGTCACATCATAATCCCCAGAAAATGTAAATATGTTACCTAAAATGGCAAAGGGACATTATAGATATGATTAAGTTAAGGATTGCTAAATGAGAATATAATCCTGAATTAGGTTTCTCTGGTGGCTCAGTGGTAAAGAATCTGCCTGACAAGGAGGAGATGCGGGTTCAGTCCCTGGGTCAGGAAGATCACCTGGAGAAGGAAATGCAATCCACTCCAGTCTTCTTACCTGGGAAATCCCATGGACAGAGGAGCCTGGGTTACAGTCCATGGAGTTGCAAAAAAGTCAGATACAATTTAGAGGCAAAACCAAAAATCCCAAATTACCCAATTAGGAATAATGTAATCACAAAGATCCTTATAACAGGGGAAGAAAAGGATCAGAATCATAGACTATGTGATGATAGAAGCAGAGATTTGAAGATGCTGTGCTGTTGTTCTTGAAAAGGAAGGAAGAGGCCATGAACCAAGGAATGAGGTGAATTCTGCCAGCTGGAAATAGCAAAGAAATAGATTTTCTCCCAGCACTTTTATAAAGGATTACAACTTTGCTGATCCCTTTCAGACTCTTGACCTCAAGAATGTCAAATAATAGACTGTTATTGTTTTAAGCCACAAATTATGACAATTTATTACAGCAGCAATAGGAAACTAATACTCAAGGCCACAGGACTGGTAAGTACTGAGGCAGTGGCCCTAACTTTTCTCTGTTCAATTTTCAAATTCCTGATTTTCTATCTAATATGGCCAGTCTATCTTTATAAGTCCAACTGAATCCAATCCAGTTGTCATATCCATGACAATCATATCACAATCTTAATTTCAATATTTTAAAATATTTTCTTTTAAAAATATGTATCTTAGAATCCAGCTAAAATGTTGCTTCTTGAAATGCTAACTTCAGGTTCTTGAATTTACTCTGAATTTACTGATTTTTTAGTTGGAATCCTGCCACCAGCCCCCAGCCCTCCAAACATACCAGTCATGCACAATTTCATCAGCACCCAACTCAAAATGCTACTTTCCCTATGAATGCAGTCCTAATTTTTTTCAGTATCTGTATCTCCCAGTTGCACCATATACCCGTTTTACAATCTTTTATCATACTATACTATGTTTTATGGTTATTTATATCTGCCTTCTCTCTTTACTAGACTGAGAGTTGAGTGAGTCTGTGGATGATACTTGCCTCATTTTTTATAACCATGAGTTCCTAGCCTAAGATATGTCTCCAGGTAGGTGATCAGTAAAAGTATGTCGAATTGAACTATGGCTGCTTAGAACTGTGTCTTTATAAAGCCAGCTCTTACCCATTTAATAACTTCTAGGTCTGCCACAAGGCTTTAATAAATATGGTGCAAGCCCCAAAAACGCACTTTTGGGTCAAATATATTGAGTTCAATCCTCTTCTCCACAAATATTGCTGAAATGAGCCTGGATTCCATCCCAGTTTCTGTCAAGGAGAACTTTATAGGCTACTCCTGGCTTTGGCTGAGGCCTTTATCCCGGGGACTCAAAGGCCATTACAGCTGCAAATGCTTCAAATCATAACAGAAAAGGAGGTTATATTACTAAATTATGTGAACTTTTTCAGATTCAACACATCAATCATTCTCTTTAAACTGTAAATTCCCTATACAGTACAATGCATTTCTCAAGTAAAGAAAAACTACTTTATAACTTGCTGGTTAACATTAAAAAAATGTATGACTATTTGTAGAATGTTCTATCTAGTCTCCCTACATTATTAGTTTCTGATTGGAAACGACTCGTTAGCAGAGAACATTTTTCTTAGTTGCTATAGGCACTCCTCTGCCTCTTCTTAATGTAGACTTCTATACTGGGTTATTTTGGACTTTTATTTGAATTCTTCTGAGAGGCAATACATAAAACTCTAGATCAATGATATCTGTTTTAATTGCCTTATACTTTAACTTGTAGTTTCCTTCCTGATACTGCTTTAGTGGTTGCTGAAAAAGCGTTAAACATGTATATTCCTCCCAGGATGTTGGAAAGTTTACAGCTAGATACAGTCGATACAATTTTCTGTACGTACTTACTCTGACAAATGTCCTTGTCAGCTGAAGAACTCCAAAAATGTAGCTAGATCAGCATAGAAGTTTTGGAATTCTGGAAGGGTTCTGTCATGTTAAATTTTTCTATTTTAGTGCCTCGGCTAATTATTTGAAGGCAATTGTTTTATGCTTCAAATATCCTGTGTCAGTCTTTGCCATCCTTGGTCACTGGTAGATTCATTTCTTAAGTCTTCCAACTGGAGTGTCTTTGGTAGACCATTTACAGAATGGTATTTTGAGAAAACAGATCTTAAAAGCTCACTTTTCCCAAAAGGTAACTTAAGGAAAGATTTCTCCTCCTTCACAATCTCAAGATTTTCAGATGAATGTAATGGTTGTTGCTTTGGCATTTATGGCATTAAGCAATTGGGGCTTATTCTTAAAATCATTATATTTAGAATGTGGATGAATTTTTGTGGGAGAAGAGAATGGAAAAGAGGTCAAACATATTTTGGAGCCTCAGCAAGTTTGTTGTAGATGTTGTTGTTGGTTAGTTTATTTTCAAGTGTCTGTGCTCACACATTCAGAATATACTGCTGTTACCACTTTTTGTAAAACCATTCTAATGTATTGGGATAGAGAGTATGTAGAGTCAGACAAACTTGGCTTTAGTTCTCATCTATATTCTTAATGAAATGTGTCAACTTCCTTGTCTGTTAAAAAAATTAAAAAATTACCTGGCATTGTGAGAATCACAAGTGATATTTTACCTACAGTTCCTGATGTGTAATGAGCATTTCACAAAGTTTTTCTTATTCCCTGCTTACATTTATAAAGAAAAATATTAAACTGGTTTTCATTATCATTTGGGAATTGAACATTTGAATTAAGGATCCTCACCTCATGCTTGACTGGCAAAAAGAAGTCTAAGTTTTAATTAGATGGAAGGTTTGAATACTGGCAAACTTTTTTTCACTAATTTTTAAATTGTAGTTTTGGGTATATTACAGGATTGTGGAAGTAATGTTTCAAATGGGAACATTAAGGGAATAAAGACAAAGGACAAGAAAGAGTAGCTGAAAAAGATTAGGGAAGAAAGAGAGAAAATTAAAGGAGAGCTTCAAGAATATGTGCAGTATATCCACAATCTTAATTTCTCCAACTTCAATAAAATCTGTATTATTTTTCAATGGTTTTTATTTGAATTTTTATATGTGCATATATGCGCATTTGCTTGCATGCATGTGTATTCATTGATGTCTGACTCTTGGTGATCCCATGGA